>CM077221.1:13013215-13493215 GCA_039654775.1 Spinibarbus caldwelli | reverse complement strand
TAAATGAAACAAACTACATAAAGTTTAAAAATGAATAAAAAATATATTTCTAGATAAATGTTTAAAAATGTAAATTAATAATGAATAAATATCTACCATCACTTTAAGTCCTTTAGCTATTTACTGTAGCTATTTTTTAGCTGTATATCTTAGCTACTTATCACTTATTTATCTCTTATGTCTGGGTTTAGCATTTGGAAAATGTAGTATAAAGTTGTGTATAAATCAGAACAGGCAATATTATACTAAATATTGATTGAAGTGTGGTTAAAAAAAAACTGTAACTGGTATGGTACCTTTTTAAAATATACTAATATGTACTCTTTGGGTAGTAATATGTACTTTTACAGTTCTAATACCATTTAGGTATAAATAAGGTACAAAGATGTACCTTTTAGCATTTCTACCTTAGGGTACCGACCTAGTGACAGCTTTGTACCTTTTTTCTGAGTGTTAATTAAAATTATAAATACAGGTCCCATTGAGGGAATCCACAGCTGAATGATAAAAAGCCACATTCTTTCCAGGCAGTTATTCTTACTCATATGCTAAAAAAAAGTTTTATATTGATAATGATTAAGCCACTGTCACATCTGTTACGTCGACTTCACTGCCATTCACAAATTTCTTTTTCGAGACTTCTTGGGATAGCAATAAAGGAACTCCAGGATCTCAGCTGAAGTAATAGGTCATCTGGATACTTTTTGTCTGTTTTTCAAATACTATGAATTCAGACAGCCTACTGTTTTGCTGTACTGTTTTTATATACTATATAATATGGAGGTATGCGTATTCAGATGCACCAATAGTCTTTTTCTTATAGTCAGTGGGTGGTTGATGCACTGTTTTATGGATTGTGCAACACCAAAGAGAGAGTGTGAAAGAGCATTATGTGTCAGCTCTGTGTGTAGGCCCGTATCTAGTGAGGGTAAGAGACTTGAGGGAAAGTAGTATGTGTCACATTTGAGGCAGGCACATTGTCTTCCCGTTGTGCTTAAGGCAAAACCAAGATCCCTTCAGTCTCACAACTATTATGTCACTCCATACGACAGCAGATGCCTTTGCTGATGATTTGAAGGGTTTAATTGTACTGTATAAAGCTCATTTATGTGTGAATATATACAGAAAGTAGTTGGTTTATAAAGGCAGAAAAGGATAAGAGAATTGCACATGTCCACAGTGCATACTGTGATGACTCATAGTTTATTTTGTAGAGTTAAAGCTGTGAGCAGGTTTGGAAATCACACACACACACACACACACCTTATATAACACTGGTACTTGCAGTGCCTGTAAGCATCGCTGCGGATTACTTAAAATATTGTTGGTTAAATGTGTAGATATCACATGATAAATATATTCATCATATGGATTGTATAGAAATGTTTGCAGTGAGGACATGAAACAAATGTCAGCCAGATTTTCTGATAGAAAAGGTCATTTTCAAGAAACAAAACAAGTTTTTGTTGCTGACATTTATGTGGCACTATATGGCCAAGCCCGATGGCAATTCTGCACTTGAGACTTACTGCATACATTTTATTTAAATATTGTGTATATAATTTATGATGTAATTGATATATGAACATATTTAGAACGTGTGAATTAACCTCAATTTATTAATTCAAAAATAATGATTTTAAATTAATAAGGCACTTTTCCAACTGATAAATGAATACGTTTAAAATGTTGACATGTTTGCTTATTTTGTACTAAAAATGATAGAAAAAAACGAAACTGTAACATAATAAATGAATGCATTATTAATACGTTATTCGTGAATGCAGCTTGTCGCATAATACATTATTGTCAACCGATAATCTGTTGCTTTGTCAAATGTGCATGTCAGAGCAGTACTTGGATGCCAGATAAATGTGAAATAATACATTTAAAATAACAGGGTTACACAGATGTCAAGAGATCACCTTAATGGAGTAATAGCTTGCTTCATTAGAATATATTATATGGTAAGAACTGGTGTTATTGTTAGAAATATTTTATTTATTCTTGTATCAGCAGATGACTTGAACATGACGAGTAACAAGCACTGTGACTGATTTTTCTGCCTCAGAAGTGTGTGTGAGTCATTTTTAAGGCTGATTCTGTTGATTAATGTTTCACTGCTGTTCTGTCTTCTGTTTTTCACTTCAGTCTTTTATTCTCAGTAAGGCTGCATTTATTTAATCAAAAATACTATTGTATTGTATTTCATTTTTTCATTAGCGTCACGTGATCCTTCAGAAATCATTTCAAGTAAAGACTGGAGTAATTGCTGCTGAAAATTCTGCTTTGTTTTCCATTTTAAATTGTAATAATTTTTTACAATATTAGTTTTTACTACATTTTTGATCAAATTGTTGTGCATAAGAGACGTCTGTCAAAATCATTAAAAAAGTCTTAGTTATTCCAAAATTCCGGCAGTGTATATGTATATATAAGTTTTTGAAAACCGAAGCAGCCGATTTCCATTTGACTCATTGCCTCCTGCACAGACTGTCTTCTGTCCTCTTTTTCTCCTTTCTCCCACCCCTACATCACACACACACATATTCTAGACTGTTCCTTTGTGAGTGAGAATTACGCTAATTTAATGTTTCTGTAATAACTGCTTCTTTACCCAGCATGCACTGGGCCTAATGGCACTCATCGTCCTCCATTCCTAGGCTTATTTCCTGTGATTAAGAACTGCCATGGCATCATGGTTGCTTCTGTATAATTTTGTCCCAATGTTTATCAATTAAAGCCTGTCCTCTGTCTTCAAGCAGCAGACTAATTAGTCAAGCACTAAACTGAAATGGAAGTGAAGCTACACTGATGGCTGTATTGTTTGGAAAATGATGTGGAATTTGTGCGTTGTTTTCGTGCCACATTGTGTAATTACTAGAGGCCTTTGCTGCTCGGACAATCCGGATGTGAGTCAACAGGTTGAGGAAGACATATGGACGCTCATCGGGAGGGTGAGTCATGATGAGGGGGTTATTAAAGTAAATTAATAGCTGCTCTTAAAAGCTGTCTTTGGCATCTGGAAACAAACGCAAAGTGGAAGAAAGTTTGCTTATCTGTGACGTGAGTTGTTTTCTCTACTCGTTAAGAAGATACTTTAATCTGCAAGTAAAAAGAACAGTTTAATAACAGTGGAAATCTGATTGATCATCCACTCTAAAGATAGTGTGCATCCATGTGATTTTGCATTATCGCTTTCCAAAAAATGCTTTTGTTTGGATCAGTGCTATTCATAAGCAAAACTGTTCATCTTTTTTCTTATGCCTTTGAGTTTTGTCTTATGTTTTATCTCCTTGCTCCATTGTTGTCAAATGTAATATGCAAATCTATGAAATATGTCCTGCTTGGACAAGTTAAAACAAAAGCCATTATATTCTAATTTAAACATGAGCTGGAAAAGAATAATTTCAGTTGCAATGAAATGTTGTGTATGTATGTTGTGATTATCATTTGTCACCAGTAATATAATAATTATAATATTTTATATTCTAAATAATAAGCATCATAATACAGTACAATGTTACCGTTTTACCAGTAGCATCATTTTATACAATGATTTTAACTATGTTGATCAGAAATTGGCACCATACAAGTCAAAAATAACAGTATACAATACAATTAGTGTTACATCTGTTAATTCATGACAGTTACTGAAAATCTTAAAGATATAATGTCAAAACTATCATATGTGAGGTGTTTCAGAGTGTCTCTCAACATCTCTGTGGCAAAAATTCTTTAAATGAAATGACCTCTGTCACCTTTCATTTCACAGTATTTTAAATATAGTTGCTGTAGCACAACCACTTCAAGGCCAAAGACACATACTAAACATACTTGAATGTGTGATTTAATAAAATGAGAGAGAAGTACCTAATTTTTAGGTAATCGCTTCTTTAGTAAGTCTTTAGCTCATAACAACCGGTACTTTGCAGACCCATGTGCGCCAATGGTGGCCTGCAGGGTGGTAAAATTGGGATAATCTACAGCGGAAGCTCGGTGAAGTCCAAATTTAACGCAGAGAGTGGGTTATCATCATCATCATGATAAATATAATTATCTGCTCCAGCAGCAACCAGCTCTCTGTCTTTCTCTTCCATTTCTGAGATGCGTCATATGGCTAGGTCAAATTCATACAAGTGCCAGGAAGCGAAAGAAAGCAAATTAGGAAAATGAGAAAAGAGAAAATGAGAGCGAGAAATGACATAAAGCATTGAGTCATTCTAGCAAGTCAAATCCTTTAACTCTTATCAAGGCAGGGCTGAATCTTGCCCTTTGTCCTTCTGGAAGTTTTAAACACTGCATTGTATGCGTGGTCTCAAAAAGTTTGACAAAGCCTCTAAATACCAACTTGCTACTGTTCCTCGACTCTTCACCAGCAAAAGCACTTCACAGAACTGTGTCCATACACCTCACTCCTCCTCTTCCCGGTCGCCAAACAGCCACACTATCACTTGTGCTGTAATGGCTCTGACTAACAGAGCAGCATTTCATTATGAACCTGAGATGCGTCTCAGTGCTGCCTGCTTTTGGTGGAAAAATGGAACTGCAATCTTTTCTGCTGTAGAAAATCGAGGCATTCATTCCAGCAACCGATATTGTCATAAATGGTAATGTCTTTTAACTGATGCATTGTTTGCATTACTGGAGACTACAGTCATTCATTTGCAAAAACATACATTGAGAGTAGAATTAAAGATCCTCATGAATGAAATTCCCCCAAGGTCATATGTGACCCACAAAATGCAATTTAGACTGACAGAAATTGTTATTGTGATCCATTAAGTGTCATATTTCTATTATTATTAGAGAACTGACCATCTGCAGTTTAAACCTATTTTTGGTTTGTACTTGTGCTGCTGAAGAAGAGAGAGAGGATTACTTTAGTTTGGGCCCTCCAGATCCTCCAGAGAGATACTCATAAAGCAATCAATGATCTTATTTTTGACTCAAGGTCAATAACTATGACTGACCTTGGGGCAGATTAATTTAAAGTTGTTTGCAAGATATTAACGTATTTAAAAATGTGTGCTAGGTAATACTGACTTTTGTATTATAACAAAAAATGTATTATACATATTTTAATGTGCTTTCATTATTTCATTCATAAAAAGCAGAAAGACATAAATATTTAATTCTTCCATCTAAAATAAATATACAAATATATAAATCATACTAGTCATTTTCTTGTCTTGCCTCCTCAGAAGTTTTAGTATTTTATTCAGTATTTCCTGCTGCATGCTGCATAATATAGAGGAAATGTTTCATTTTGTGTCACAGATTCTTATATATTGGGTCCACAGGATAATGCATGTTTTCCTCAGCATGTTGGACGCCTCGTGTACTGAATTTCATTCATAAAAGCTTTTCGAAAGAGGCCGCCTTTGTGCCTGCCTGCTCTGTGGCTGATAGTAAAAGACAGACAAAGACTGTTTCTCAGACACAGATTATGTCAAATCCAAGATTAAATTTCATTGTCAGTTATAGCAGTTTCTTCTTAGTCCAGGCCTTGGTTTAATCTGTGTGTGGAAAACTGGCTCAAAAAGCATTTCTCATTTGAGCATCAACTATAAAATGGGAAGTTGTCTCACACTTCTGGTTACTGTTAATAGGTTACTTATTTAACACAATTTATTTAAAAACAATCTGAAATATTTAAAATATTATTTTATACAATTTAGCATTTTAAATAAGTGTGCAATTTTGTACAAACTTTTACCCAAAAATATGTCTGAAATCACAGTGATCAATTTAGAAATATTGTAAATGCTGACTATCTGAATTCAGGTACTTTAATCTCATAGAAAGGAAAAGAATAGTAACTTTTCATTGCAAGCATCTTTCACTAACATCCTTTTTTGTTTTCTCCACTGTGATCTGCTGAATACCATCCAGTCTGTGCTCTGAAGTGACAGCTAAGTTGTTAATGAGTTAGTGATGCAGTTGTGAAATTATGACTAGGTCTTTCTCATATGTTAATAATTCAGTCTCTCACTGTCCATGTTAAAATGTAATGCATGTTAGAAAGGATGTGACAGTTAAAACATGAATGTGACATATAAGTTACAAATTAGAAGAAATCTGGATGTCATTTAAACTTTTCATAACAGCATGCATGAAATACAGTATACGCCTCTCATTCAGGATTGTATGAGTGCACAAGATGGCTCCACTTATTCCATCTGTGCATTTAATGAAGTTGATGGCTGTAATTGTGCATCTGGATAGGTGTCTTCATGTGTGCTCGTGAAAAGAGTGAGGGAGAAGGTGATCTGCTCTGTCATGAGACGCTCTGTAATAAGGTCTGGTACGAGGAACAGATAGACATTATTTGAGAGACAGAACTGGAACTAAATGAGTGTAATGACAAGCCAAGTGCTTCAGCAGAGCAAGAGTGACGTGAAACTAATGGAGGAGGAGAAACGAAAGGACAGAGGTGGAACGGCGAGAACGATGGAAGGGCTGAGAGTGAAGGAAAGACATAAATCATGGTTGCAAAGTAAAGAGAGAGTATTACGAAGAAGAGAGAAACAGAATAGCAACAGGAAAGAATGTGATAGAGAAAGAGAGAGATGAACAACATAGATGGGGAGAGAGGAGGGGAATAATTTGCTGATGGATAGATTCTCAGCACATCCATTACACTGTTGCCTGTTTCTCAGACGTCACATATTTTCTCCAAGGACTCCTCGTGCGCTTTCCCATCATGAAAGGCAATTACAAACACCCTAGTGGAAAAAGAGGCTGATTTTCCACAGTGTTAACCTCCTTTTTCTTGTCACTGCCATTGCCAATTGCCTAACAGCTGTAATGTACCGTACATACAGTAAGAGACACTGTGACTTTGTATTTTGTTGTATTTATTCTTTTTATAGTAATGTTAGATACAGAATTATATTGTTAATTAATAAACAAATATTGTTTACAATTTACAAAATTACAAAATATATATAAACTGAATTCAAATGAAATCAAATGTGATTGACAACTTAAAAATTCAACATTAGAATAAGTAATAATGCAATGTTTCAGCTTAAAAAGTAAGTAAAGTTAACAACTTAAAGTAAATTTAAGTTGTTAACTTTAGTTAAGTTGGATATTTAAGTTATCTCAACAAATTTTATGTTGTTATAACTAATTACAGCAGCATTTTTATATTAAGCAACACAACTGTTTCAGCATTGATTCATTTATTATATTACACATTAAATGCTTAAAACGATCAGTTTGAAGTACTTTTCATTTCAAACTTTCAATTCATAAATCATCCTGTACTCATGAGGCATGGAGGAACAAATACATGCTTCATGTTTCTGACATCAGCATCTGTTAAAGTAATGAGTTCACAGAGTTTGTTTCACTGTGCCTTGTTTCACTCAGACACAATATACAGGTGCATCTCAATAAATTAGAATGTCGTGGAAAAGTTCATTTATTTCAGTAATTCAACTCAATTTGTGAAACTGAACATACTTTCCAGAAGGCCAACAATTCACTAAAAATGTTTTTTTTATTGGTCTTATGAAGTATTCTAATTTGTTGAGATAGTGAATTGGTGGGTTTTTGTTAAATGTGAGCCAAAATCATCACAATTGAAAGAACCAAAGACTTAAACTACTTCAGTCTGTGTGCATTGAATTTATTTAACACACAAGTTTCACAATTTGAGTTGATTTACTGAAATAAATGAACTTTTCCATGACATTCTAATTTATTGAGATGCACCTGTAGTTATACAATATATTAAACCGATTTAATTTGTTGAACAAATAGTTTGTTTAAACAAAGCTGACAACTCCATTATGGCTAATACAACATCAATTAAACAAGTCTTTCTTTATCACCAGCATCTTTTTCTTCTCTCCATCCTCTTTAGATATCATAATAGCTCTCTTTCCAAAAACAGCTGCTCCCAGTAATCTTGGAACTGCTTCACTGTCTCATGGCCCTCACAAAACTGCTTTAAATCTTCCCATAGAGTCTGGTGCATATAAATATGAACCAAAACCAAGCCTTGAATCTCACTTTTGACGCTGTTCAGGTGAGCTGTTAGTGCCTTCTTTGCAAAAGAAGTGTCTGTCCCGTACAGGTCGATATTAAAGCGTAGAGACCCTCCGTTAAAGGGAATAGGATAGGGAGGTGTGTGTAAGCTCATGAACAGGGGTTTCCCACCGGAACCATCTACAAACCATGTCAAGTTTCGCCTTGCCAAGACGTGAAGGTTACTTTTGATGAGTTTCAAGGGCTCCCAGTCCTGGATGATAGCACCCCCTGGAAGCTGAAGTCTGGAAGACAAGTCTGAATCCAAAAGCAGGGCCTTAAGAGCATCCAAGTCTTTTACTGGCACTAAAGGACTGCTGCTGTCAGACTCATCTGACCAGTTTTTCCTTCAGACCTGAGACAAAGCTATCAAAACCTTCAGAAGCCCCCCATAGAGAGAGAACGGCCTGGTTTATAAAGACAGAGAGAGAAAACTGAGAAAAATATTACTGTTACTGTTAGTGGTATTACTATTACTGTTCATAGTTTTCATGTGACCTCACACTCTTATTGGAAAGTCCAACTGAAGGACAAAACAAGGCTTTCCTCCACTGACCACCAGTTATTTTTACAAGGTTTGCAGTAAGTTTAGCGCATTGCGTTCATATTTCGGGCTTATCTGCTTGCCTATATAAAGTATACATCATCAATAAGATGTGTACTGAAATAAACCTTTTAATATCGCTATTTTAATACATTAAAGCACTTTAAGTGTTTTTTTACATTAAACGTTTTATAATGTCACGCTGTTTTTAATTTTTGAAATATTGTGGCAGGTGCTTTATGTGGCTTGCATTTTGTTCACATATCCATGTTTTATTCTTTTGAGAGGTGGTCTAAATATATGTGGATTGGAAAGATATGGAAAACTGACAGGTTTGTGCTGTAGTTCTATAGGTGTTTTGCCCTACAGGTGACATGACTGAAAACTATGAATTAGTGGTATGGATCAAAGCGCAGTGAGAGGGAGTGAAGAAAAAAGGAACAACTTTTATGGGGTGCATAATTTATTTAAAACAACTATCAAAAATAATAAAAAGAGATGCAAAACGCAGATTACACAGTATTTTGAGTAGCAAACATTTTTAAATGAATATTTAATTCTAAACTTACTTTTGCAGCTGATTTGGAACATATTTAAAGAAAGATATGATAAAAGTATGACGTTTTCCATTTTATGTATTTAATGCTTTGCAATAAGATTCAATTTGTTTGCATTTGTTAGTAAATTATGTATCATAAATTATATATTTAGGCTAGTGTTCATTTAAAAATATACTATTGTTAATTGTTTATTAATGTTTGTTCATGATACATTAAATAAAGTTAATTTATAGAACTCACTTTTAGAATTTCAACTCACCCGTCTGGCCAGAAGTGTGAACTTGCTCAGTTTTCCAGGCCCTGGGTTATCTCTTCTGGTGAGGTGCTTGGTCTTCACATTAGGGTAGACCTTCTTTATGTAGCCATTTTCAATTTCTGGATCACTCCAGCCAGACCACGACCCCTTTCGTTTGGGCACACTCTTAATCCCTCAACGATCACAGTTTCACCTCCATCAACCACCAGGCCTGATTCCGGAGCCACCTAAAAACACACAGGAATAATTATTGCAATGGCTGAAATAACTGGAAAAGAATGGTAAATTACCAGTGTGTTTATGATTGCGATCATAAATTTAAAAAAATATGACAACAAATACAACATCAAGCAGCATAACATACTGTTTTCGTACTGGAAGCTGTAGGAGTAACTGACTAAAAACATTACCTCATCTATCAAGAATCAATTTTCTTTCATCTTTGAGATTAAAAATATTAATACACTATTTATAAAGCACTGTTAGTTAACAATAAGAGTAAAAGTGGTCTGCTTTTCTTAATATATTCAGTATGGTAATTACAAAAGGCAATGTGCAAAAGTGCTCCTAGTAGCTTTATGGTGCTTTAGGGCAGCCTGTAGAGGTTCACTAGCGTGTAACAGTACAATATAATACTATTAAAATGATAGCAACAAACAATTACAATGGTGCTGCTGGCCTTATCTGACCACCCTAGACTTTGAGTATATGAAGAGCAAAACTGTCCAGTGATATAAATGTTCAAGTATATGGGTCATGAGTCAATCAATTATGTGCACAGCAGAGAAAACATGCTTTGATGTGGTTCATTTAAGCCACAAGTTCAAATGTTATCTTTCTGAGAACTGCAAGCATGGCATTTCTCAATAGACACATAATAACTTATTTTACCCATTAACTTTTTCTTATCATAAAAGTTAGCGATTTTAATAGCCCATTAATTATAAAACATGTAAATATTAAATGTTAATGTTAATGTAATATTAACATTTCAAATGTTTCACATGCGCCTTGATAACATGCAAGTTTAGATAATACTGTTAATGTCTTGGGCATCCTATTTTGAGTTTATAATATATGTTTATGATAAAGTGTGTGTCTATTTGCTAAATCAAGATAGGGCTGAAAAATTAATGTAACACCATCTTGCAATTTAACAGTGACAATTAATATTTCCTCACAGGTTCTGGCTGAGGTTAAAACTAAAATCAGAAAACACATAAGGTCTATCAAAACTTTTCCTTCTTGTGTCTCTTACCAGCTTCTTATCTCTTCGTGCTATAATAACCACTCTTCCTGGCTCAGTCATCCAGGAGTGATAGCGATGTGGAAGGTAGTCATTGCCACCATATATGTCTTGTGATATGGCCATCACGTCATCGTAATCCTCTGGTCTGGCCAGACAGAAGGTCAGTCCATCACTTTCACCCACACAATGTGAATCCATTATTACTTCTGCACAGGTTAACTGTGGATTGTAAAACATACTGATTTTTTTCTATCTAGTTCCAGTAACAACATTATATTGAAAATAAATAAATAATAATGCATAATATTATATTAGAAATTAAAAAACATCATTTTAATTGATTGAAAAGATTAAATATTTCAAACAAAAGCAGGTGTAATCTACTTAGCCTATGTAGTAACAATTTATGAGACCACTTAATGGTATTACTGTGGATAACATTATATATATCAGCAAAAACTTAATATAACTCTAGTGTGGATGACAGTCTACTACTAAAAAGAAGCAATTTGGTCTTGCTAAAGGACTGCTATAATGCTGTTAAACTACTACATCCTACTTTCAAAAACACAACATAAGCATGTCGAAAATAAGTTTTAAAGCGACAAATATCTTTATAAACTAAAAACAGTGCAGAAGATTTCTTCAGTAATGTTGTGTTTGTGAGGAAAGGTGTTTCAGTCTGCAGGACTTACCGTGTGACGCACTGTAAGTGAATACACGTTGTATTTCAGAAAAGGATGAGACAGGTTTTCCCTCGGCCGAACATGGACTTTAAATCCTTGCAGGCTTGTAAAACTGTTTAAAATTTCCAGCCTTTACGCAGTCTAGAAGTCTTTTTTTTTTTTTTGGGATGCTAACAAGTAAAACTTTGCATCTTTAACCGTATGTCAATAATTAGCCAAACATATAAGAGTGAATTCGGATATAGTGGGGATTTAAACACAATAACCTTCTTGAAACACGAAATGAAGCCATTTCCTAAGAGATTTTCTTTTCAAAAAACAGTATCGTAGCCCCACCAAGCGGGTAGAAGGCGATACTGCAGTTTTGTCTGATAGGCCTCAATTTAAAAAAAATTTTAAAAATTTTTTTAAAAAAAAGTCTAAAAAGAGTTTATGCTCACAGGTTAAAGTGTTATGGAAACCTACAACCGCAAACAGGAAGTATAAACCAGAACAAGAGATAGATGTGCATAACATTTCCTCGTCCTATACAATAAATATTATCATAAATGCAAACGGTAAGATAGGAAGAACAGATTTACAAAAAGAAAAAAACAATTTATTTAGTCTTTTTTTCCTTTCTCTCTTTCTCTTTCCAACTTGGAAAATGGAAATATTCAAATAAATACCATGAAAATGCATGGTATTAAATAGTAAAATGATCATTTTATTTAAGCAATACTTTTATAAGCATGATTTAATGAACAAGGAGATACTTAGAAATGATAAATCTTTTAAAACAATAATAAATGAATTGACAGAGTTCATAGGACTAACTTGCAGCATATAGAAATTATACAAAATGATTTTAAATTTGGCCTTTGAAAGGCCTGACTCATGACAAAAGACTTTAGACTTGCATGTCTGTTAGATTCTCACATAAAAGTTTATTTACAAGTTCATTCTGTGTTAGATACATTTATTTACGTTAAGCTGAAGACAAAATATTAATTATTTTCTTTTAATATTAATTCACTCTTTTCTTTTTATAATGCATTGTAATCTGCTTTAAGCTTTTTTACATTACACAAATATGACAAGGTTCCTCTCAATCACACTGGAAAGACTGAATGGAAACTAGAAACTACTGAAATGTAATCATTCTGTTGCTTCTGGCCTCAAGGGGCTGCCCTCCACATTTCTTTGTGGTAAGGGGCTCTGTCCTAACAGGTGATAAACGTGTCCTTGATCAGTCATGGTACCTTGTGTCCATGGTTTGGGTTGGCCTTGGTAAGACTTCCACAGCCGGCCATAGAAAAGGTCTTTTTTGATCTTGGCATAAAGTTTTGAGGGGTCAAAGCCATTCGCAGAACTTTGAGAGGTTGGTGCATCAACTGATTCTTCAACAAATGTCTAAAATTAGAGATTTACTGTTTAGAATGGTTTTATTATTGTTATTAAAACATGTTAAAATAATATATATTATATATTATTATTGTTACATATATATATATATATATATATATATATATATATATGTATCACAATGTTACTGCTAACAAAGGTCGTGAGAATTGGCAGCACTCAAACTTTAACCACAACCACGCATGTTCTTAAGAAAATAACAGGAAACTGATACCTTAAATGCAATCACTGACTATAATAAAGTGCATTTGAGACTGAAAGGAAATGGCACAGTTAAAAATTCACTATAATGCAGTTCTCACACTTTTACACTGCAGTTTCCATTTCAGCTGTAACTGGTGTTGGAATGTTTTTTGTGAATAGTCACATTTAGCATTTATAATTATAGAATATTAACCATACTCATCTTAATGACAGAAATTTTAACTAATTTAATTTATTCATTAGATTTTTTTTAAAGTGTTTAAAGTTTGTTTTTAAATTTCGTCTTTATAGCTGTAAAGTCTTACCTCAGCCGGTGAGTCTGTCAGGTATGTTCGTATTTCAAAGGACTTCCTCCTGCAAGGTCAAATTTCCCATGATTTTTCTCTTAGATTGTTTTGTAAATAAGTTTTAAAGTGTTTAAAATACAGGTTTTTGCTTTGTTTTGGTCTTACATATATAAGTATAGAAATATTAGTCTTTTATTGTTTTGTCTAAATATTTGTAAGATGTGACCTCTACCTTCTACAGCTGTTTTTTCTGCATAAATAGAATAGGATGGTCAGGATAAAAAGAGAAAGAATAGTTCCAATGATCATTGCACCCAAATGTCCAAATAATCCCAGCTTTGGTTCTGGTTCCACATATGTAAAATCTATGACAAAAAAAATATCATTAAAAAAATCAAGAGTCCCAAAGGAATGGCAAGATATGTATAGGACAACATGTGTACGCTTTACCTTTTATCATAGACGTGTTGATAGTGACATTTTTACTGATATCGGTACACTGCTCAAGTTTACCCGAAGGAAATGTTATGAACGCACAACAAATTAGTACGCTCTCATTTGACGCTACTTTAATGAGAAGGGATGATGATGGATGCTGAGATTTTTTGTTCTGGATCTTCACTTTAGTCTTATATTCTTGCATTATGTGTATTCCGAAACGTGGGTGATATGTGCCCAGTTTGGTGCGATTTGGGCCTCTTAGCATCTCCCAGTTGATTTGTGTCATATTTTCATCCCCTGAGAGGACACAGGTAATGTTCTGGCCATCTCCATCTCGACTGTGACTAATAGATACACCACTCTTTGATTTGCCTGTTAAAAAACACACAGAGATATTACAAGGATCACTGAGACAAAATCCTAAAAACGCTGAATAATGAATGCTTAGTAGAAAGTTCCTTTAGTATTGTTACTGATGAAAAAAGTTATTACCAGTAAATCTTTATGATTATAAATGTGTTATTTACTAAAAAGAATACTGCATTGCCTTCTGTAAACATCTGAAGCCATTATGGAACCTTTTGTTTTAAATTTAGTCCCAGAAGTGGTTGCTGCAATTTATATACTGCCCTCAAAAATGCTTTAGAGAGAGCAGCTAATGACGCATGTTGAAACTGCAATACAAGCTGTGTTTAGAAGCAAAAAATGAAACTTGCTCTACAATAAAAATAAAAGGTGAAGAAACCGTTTTCACTCAATCTCAAAATGCTACTACATTTCACAAATTACAAAGAAACAGCAAGCAACTGAACCGGAACTGAATTAGAAAATAAATAATATTCTCTTATCAGATAGACTCCAATAATCTTACACATTTTATTTACAACTTAGAAAAATCTAAGTTGTTTTGTACAGTGTGTTTAAATTTATTAATCTTTGACAAAAAAACAAAACAAAAAAAACATCATCTGTGTAAAATCAGTTGTCAAATCAGAATAAATCAATGTGAATTCTAAAAGTGAATCACAGGATAAAAATTAAATATGCTACAAAAGCGACCCATTAATGAAAATGTATAGTACTACATAATATAGTAATACTAAGGTATAATACTAAGTAATATGATAATCAAGTAAGATGTTTTCAATGAAAGTGCAGTTAGTCAGATAGCTGTCAGCAGTGCATGTGGAGGCGTTGGCTTATGCTTGTGTGAGCATTTGTATGGTATCAGTATTAAGATACATGATGTATTGATTTACCATTGAATCATTTTTTGTCGTTCCATGACTTTAACCGTTCTTTTTCTGATTACATAAAAGAACTTTAGCATCGTCTGCTCAAATTAATAACCACAATCTTTTTAGCTGTCCATGCGCTTATTTTAAATTCACAAATATGAAAACATTTTTTAGTTATTTCACACATTATGCACTTACCTGATTCCAGGAAGGCAAGGATGATAAGAGCGCAAAGAAAGTTGCTGCTCATGGTTGCCGAGCTAAACCAACATAAGCTTTTTCTTCCGCCTGTTTCCTGCTTTGTCTGTTGTTGTATTTTCTGATTGTGTTTTTGTACTGACTTCACACTAGACCTCTCTACCTGTCAGTCTTACCATCAGCTAATCTGAATGAGCCTTTTCAACGTCTTCTTTCTTTTTTTTCTTTTATTGCCAACTCAGTCAGATCTTTGATGTCTCTAAGAAGGAAATGATGCTTGAACATGTGGGAGTTTCCACCAAGCATATCTTTCTACCCAGAAACGGCTGTCACATCCAGTTTAACAGTATAAAACTAGTAGCATATTATTTTATATTTTAAAAAGAATATGCAAAAACTATAAGTAAAGTCAGGCTCACCATATAAAGTTAAAAAACACACACTAGAACAAGGAATAAACATAACAGGTGGTAACTTTTTATGTCTTGAGGAAATGGAATCATTTAATGGAAACTGCAAGGGTTGGCCAAATCAGTGGAAACATCCAACAAATATGTTAATAGAAAATGCATCGCTTTTTATTCTGAGAGTAACTTTAATTCATAATGTAATGATACCTTACTTGAACTGTAAGTGATATATTGCTGAGCCAGAAGGTTAAACAATTTTACTACAAGGCGACAACTACGCTCCCCACAGCCTCATTTGTAAGACTGCCAGTAAGACCTCATTAACACCAAACCATAGAGAGGTCCCTTGTAATGTTTGATGTCATTTAGCATTATCATTTGCTCTTATGCCTGAAAATCCTTTATAACTGGCTTTTTAAAATGTGTTTGTAAATCTCTCATTATGCTATATTATCACCAAATCTTGGATTCAATCTTTTTGTCAACTTGTTTTTTTTTTTTTTTTTTTTTTTTTGTTTTTTTTTCAGTTAGCACAGGTTTTGTATTTCTTTTTGAAAATGATTGATTGCAGGCCTTGTTGATTTGAGCTTATGTACCTTAGGTTTTGACAGATTGAATCATTTGGTAATAATATAGCATAACAAGAAACTTTCAAGCAATTGTTTGTAGGCTGGTTATTTTTAACCAGGAAGACAACTTTAGTCCACTGCGATAACATGATTAGATGTTATGAACTGTAGAACAATTTTATTTTGTAGCAATTCTATAACACTGTAAAATGTTGTATGTATCTGTTAAATGCAACATCATAAACTTTTATTTTTTTTTCAGATGAAGACTGGATTGGATTTTAGATTTAAACCATTTAAAAATGATCTGAGCCATGTTTGATTACTCACTTGCAAAAGAATCAGTAACTAACTTAGGATCAACTATACACATATACATCTGTTTAGATCATGCACAATTTCCAGCAAGAAAAGCAGTCCTCTTAGAAGGTCATTTAGTGAGTGTGTAGGTCACTCTGTCCTCTTGCTATACAGCCACCCTCCCTTCTCTCCTATAAATGGCCTTGGTCCTAATTTGCACTCAGTCCACACTATGTGCTCTGTTGCTCGCTTTCTCTCTCTCTCTCTTCCTTTCTTACACAGACACATATACGCATTTACACTCAAACCTCTGCCCTGTTCTGACCCTCAACAAATCCATTTGAGTTATTTATGAGCCATTAACATCTGCTCCTCTTAAAGACTATTCAAAGCCTTTGGAAAAAATCTGTGGAACCCGATTGTCTATACCAAGGGAAGATTTGAAGGATGGGTACATACATTTACACAGACACATTCAGACAGATGTTTTGGGCACTCTGATATTGTTGTCATGTCTATTTACAATGCTTTTAAGATTTATAGCTATGTGATTATGATTCATCTGATCAAGATTTTGTTGTCTTGTAGTGTGCTTAAAATAACATCTAGAATTAACATAGTCGATGTCCCCCAGTGCCTTTGTGCTTTGTTCTTAAATCCTGTCTGCTTGATTATTTTCCTTTCTATTTTTATTAGACATGTGTTTCCTTTTTTGTATCCTCTGCTTCCTCTGACCCATTTTTCTCTCCTACCGTCTCTCTCGCTCTCTCTCTCTCTTTCTCCACCCCTCCCCCACTCCCATCTGTCAGATGGACAGGTGTACATACAGAGGTTTGAGTACTGTGTGTGGCATGTGATCGAATGCTAACTAACACTGTTTATTGTGGATATGTTGCTGTAAATATAATTTATGCAATGCATAACTGACTATTTACTCCCACACAGGTGTAGATACAATACTTCTGCTTTAATTGATAGATTTCAACAAACTTTCTAACCACTGTCAGCATAATGTGGAATTGAAAGCATTCATGCACTGCATTGAACTGGACTGTAAGACTTCTGCTGTCTCCTTTTTACCTGCAGTTACATATAATTTTATTCCAAATACTGTTGGCTTTTATCATAAATGTTATAATATATGAAAAATATACGTACATACAAACAAACACAAATACATATATGTGTGTGTGTGTGTGTGTGTGTGTGTGTGTGTGTGTGTGTGTGTGTGTGTGTGTGTGTGTGCGCGTGTGTGTGTGTGTATCTGTGTGTAAATGCTTTATGTTTTTAGTTTTTCATTTAGTCATTGATTTGTATATGGTAAATATTAAATATATGTGGGTATGAAAGGAACAGCAAGTAAATTTGAAGTAGAAACACTGAAATCGTATGTTTGTGTGTGTATATATATATATATATATATATATATGTATATATATACATACACATACTATTTCAGTCTTTCTACTATATATATGTGTGTGTGTGTGTGTGTGTTTACACTTGTTTATATTCACTCACAGGGGATGTGTTGCATAATGCATCCATGTAACACCACATCCATCACCCTACTTTTCTATATTCTGTGTCTTTGGAATAAAATAGCATGTGTTTTGTATGTACACTGAGGAGAAAAATGAAGCCAGCTTGTGTGCATGATCCAGTTTACCCCCACCTCTTCTCCTCCTTTAACCCAGCCTTACTTCAATATCCATATGGGGTCTTACACCCTGAACCCCCACCCCCGCTTCAACACACATCGACTGACCTCATCTACACTGCATTTTATTACACTGCAATACACTGTGCTTCCCATCCCCCTCCGTAGCTCTGCATAGCAAGAAATAGAGTTTGGGTAAATTCCACTCAGATGTTGTCTAGGCCATTGGCATTATATAACTCACAAAGGACCTTGTCAAGAATTGTTTTTATTTTTATTTATTTATTTTAAATACATGCAGTATCATTTCATATCACAATAATTTTTGCAACTGTGTAATCCCACCTCATTTAGTATTATGAAGTCAAATATGATTTTATTTTGATTTGAACACTTCATTAATGATTTAAAGTGAATGTTTAATATAATTGCAATCATAAAAACAGAAAGGGTAGGTGTTTCTCTTTTTTTGCACCAGTTTTTCCAGGATTCAACCTCCTCACCATTGCTCTTATTTATTTATTTATTTATTTTTTATAGGGGGTACACTCAGAAAGCAAGTCAAATATATTTTCTCTTTTCTCTTCATCATAAAATGACAAACATTAATCAAGGTGCTTAAGTAGTCTCACACACACACACACACACACACACACACACACACATATATATATATATGCATGTCTCCTTTCAACTAAATAATAATCCAGTGTTGCTGATCATTCGCTGGCATCTTAAATGTCACTCTTTCAAAAACAGCCCAAAAATATCAGGAATTAATTGATTGAGTCGTGATGTCAGAATTCTAGACTCGTTTTATTTAATCTCACCTCGATTTGCTTATCTGTATTAGAGTGCAATGCATTTCTGAAATGTTCATTGTAATACAAGAACAGGTGGCATGGGTTTAATTCTTCAAACCCATCTTTAGCAGCTGTCCGTCTCTCATTTTCTGTCTAAAGCAGACTGCCACCATTTTTACCAAACATTTGAGACCTTCCCATTTTCCTCTGTGTTCATTAAGAAATGCTTATCTATAAGACACTGTATTGTTCTTGTGCAGCAGTAGAATGCTAGAGGTCAGTAATGTGTGGCTGCCGTGACAGCTGCTTCTCATGCCAGCATAGTTCAGCAAACCGTCTCACGTTCTCCATTTGTCATTGCCTGATATATGTATATTTATCCTTGCTGGTCTTTCGCAGCACTGCGTTTGATTCACTTGCCTTATGCTATAACGCTCTTCCCTTTAGCTGCATGTTTGTTGCTTACCAAGTCAAAATGTTTTACATTATGTGCTGGCAGTGCATGGGTTCTCTATAATATAATGGTGTGATTGTTTTTATGGATAATAGTGGGCCCACAGACACAGCATTTTATTTTGGAATGGTTAATATACTGTCACTGTGCAGCACAGGGTTCATATTTTGTGAGGGTTGATTTTTGAGTCCATCAATAAGATAGCAACTCATCAAAGTTTTAAAAACCTCATCAACACAATCCTTATGCAACAAAACCAATCATGCTTAAACAAAAAAACCTGATTAGTAGCCTCTTACCAAGCATCCTGTCTAGGAATTAAAGCAATTAGTAAGCAAAGTTTTAATATACCTGCAGTTGTAAGGAGTTTCTTCTTGGTGACTAAGGCCTAGCTTGGCAAGCATTGTGTATTGTCAGCTGCTTGTCCTGGTATTTGTCTGTAACGTGATTTGTGTAATATGTAGGTCACTTTGAAAGCATCTGCTGAGCATTCTGATAATACACATTGTGATGCATATTTAAAAAAAAAACTAATGTATGGCTCTCAGTTTTTCAGAATAACATTCACTTCATTTTTCTTAACACTTTGAATTCATTCTATGCCTTGTTTGTTTAAAGGTTGTTTTAGTTTTTTTCTCTTTTTTTCTTTCTTTTTTTTTGTTTTCTTTTTTGTTTGTTTGCTTGTTTATTGCTAAATAGCATTACAATATACAGTTAGGTAAACACACACACAAATATCTCTAACACTAAGTTTTGATTAACAGTTTGGAAAATAAAACAATTATTCTATTACATCAATTGAAAACATCACTTAGCGAATAACATCTAAACTATGCTATTTAGATACATTTCGTTCATTCTGATACTGCGTCGCAACTACAGCAAGTGGCTAAAGCCTCACCAGTCCTTTTACAAATTCATTTGATCAACAAAATATTAGTCACAGGTCTTCATATAAAGCTGTTTGTTATCTGCCACATGTTCAATCTTGCAAATGAATTACCGCATTACATCTGTCGCCATTAAAGATAGAGCTCATTACACTTACGGTGTTACAATGCTAATAATGACAAACACTCTGACAACATAAACACTAGTTAAAATGTTAAAAATGTTAAATGATTATGCACAAGGTAAAGTAATACAAAAACACAACAAAAGGTTGACAATAACCAAGAAACTCAAAAAGACTGCAGTGACTGTGTTTGTTTTCCATCACATATTGCAGTCATAAAAAAATAAATAAAAATTCTCCAAAAATTCCAAGGATCGCAATGAAAGATATACAGAATTTCAACATTTTGGGTCTTGTCAAAGACTGTGTCTTGAGCTTATGGTTTTGGGCTTTTTTAAATGGCAGAATGTAAACATGACAGTTGTGTTTACATGGGGTTCATCTGGATTTCTACTGCATTCAACATGTGATCTTTGGGAAACTATAAGTAGAATTACTCGTCACACTTGACAGCAGAGACCAAGCTCTGACTTTAGACGTTATCTAGATTTTTTACATAAATTATTTACATATTGTTTAATGTTTGTAATGTTTAACAGAAAAACAAACATTTGCATGCAGTAAACCTGTCCTATACATATTAAACATATACATGTCATTATAATTTAATGTAACAAAATGCAAAAGAGCATGTGCACATAGACTGGTTTCATGGCCAGTGGCATATCCGTTACTTAAATAAGATAAGGTTATTTCATACCATATGCCTAGTCACACTTTAAACTGCTTCTGGATCATCCTGGATGATCATTCTGGTTCATCCAACCATTTACAATTTCCTACTAACATTCATTGGTACATGTAACATTTAGTATAGGCAAATTTAAACTTAAATTGAATGAGTTGAATTCAAAGAATAGGGAATGAAATGAATTTTGCAAATAATTTCTGACATTGAGTTTACCAGCCAGGATTGGTACTCAACATTGTACTCAATAAAAAAGAAAAAAAAAGAAAAAAGAAAAAAGTACAAACTGCAAATAAAAAAAAAAACAAAATAAAAGGCAATACTAGCAAATTACAGTTTTTAGTTAAACCACTGTCTACACATAATGACCGCTGCTGTAATGTTGATTTTAAGAACTGACAGTTTCTAGTTTTGGAAACATTTCTACATATATATTGTATATTATTCAAGCTGAGTTATTTGTTAAATATACAAAGATTAGATATATAGAGATGCACACAATTACAACAAAATACCACAAGCAAAAGGAGAAAAAAAATATCAGTTAGTTAGTTTTTTTAATCCTTTTATACAATTAATGAAGTATAGCCTATAGTATCTAAAAATGTATATCATGGCTAAAAAAAAAGAAAAAAAGAAAAAAAAATACCCTTACCATTTTTAAATACCCTGTCTAGACTTTGCTTAATCATTAATTATTTTGTCAATTATCACCAACTCCAATTTGACAGGTTCTAAATGTCAATATATTAGTACAAGGTCTTTGTGCTCAGTGTATATCTAGTCACATGCTCATTGTAGAGCCCTTCCCCACCCACTCACACAACATGCACATTTCAAAAACCTCTCATGGATTATAAGGTTTTTAAAAAATTACTGTATTTAAAATAGTTCTGCATCTCTCACAATCTCTGAAAAAAAGAAACAGACAAAGGTAACAAAATATTAAAATATTTTCCATTAGTTGTCACATCACTGCTTGAGAATAAGCAGTCATATTGGATAATAAAAAAAAAATCTTTAAACAAAACGGAAAACAATTTATCATATAATCAAAATGCCTTTATAGCATTGAAACTGTATTCACCCTCTTGATTGACAGTTGGCCATGAGTTCTTTATTTTTTAGAAATTGAATTTATAAGCATTAGTTTCCCACCACAAGTGATTTTCAAATATTCTGCACAAACACACAAAACATGACACCCAGTCTGTATCTAGGGCTAATGGGAAGACTCGAGTGAAAACAAAATCAACAGCCACTGCTGCATCAAGAGAATGGATGACATGGACATTCAAACCACCACCTTCTTGAGGTCTGTAGAAATCATGGTCCCTGCTTTGCTGATAGTGGTAAATATGTCCATCAGCGGTTTCAGACAGGTACAGTGTGGCTTATTCAGACAATAGTCATTAAGTAGGACCTTTATTAACGTCTATAAAGTCAGGAGCACGCCAATAAAAATATCCTTGAATTTAAAAACGTTACACAGACAGGCCCACGCTCCTATTCCGATTACAAAAAAAAATATATAGCGCGATCCACTGAATGACCATGACTGTTACAGCAATCCACACTGATGTTTTATGAAGGTCCCCACTGTGCTTTGGAATATCTACATATCTACAGTATAAAGTGCAGCACATCAGAACAGCTAGATGAATGGTTAATCCAATCGGAGTTGGATGATTCTGACATGGCGTGAGATAAAATAAAATTTGCATTGGGATCTAGTTGCATTTTACCTCCAAATACTGCATTAGATTTGTTGATTAAATGTAACAAAATAACTTAGTGCACCACAGGTGGAAATACCCGTGTGATTTAGCCATTTCAGAAGCATCTGTGTGTACACACAATAGATGTTTTTCTATGGAAAACAACAAAGGGAGAAGCAGAGTTGAAGCTCTGATAGTGCAAATCGGCAATTCAACTGATATCACCTGGATAAGGCTTTCAGTTAAGTTTTTTAATGTTCGAATAGTGACTTGGAATAAAAAAACAAAAACAAAAAAAATCTCCCTGGTGGTTTTCCCCTCGTTCACAAAACATACAATACACAGCTGATTCTCATACACATAAAGCCCTTCATAAATATTACAAAGCAGTCAGGAAAATGAAAATCAAAAGATGCCATCGTGAAATAAACAACATGAAAATCAGGAATAGGTACAGAGCAGCGTGGCAAAGGACAGTGCATTCGTATGACAAGGCTGGAACACAGCCTTCTTATTTTAACCTCTCCTGCTCACTCTTTCCATGTGTCAAGCCGACGGGGATCAGGTGGAAGGTAAAGGGAGTCTGGGGCGAACCCTTGTTCTACGCAAGATGACACTCTCGAGATCCAGTTTCACTTACTCAGAGACGAGCCCTGAAACTTTAACTGGCCCACAGTCACACAGGATAACAAGTGTCTGAGTATATATTTGCTTTCGTATGACTTAGCACTCGAGGTATTTCTTCAGTGCTGAGTCTGGGTTGGTCTATCTATGTGGTATTGCCGCTAATTACCGATACAAGGCCTCTCTTGCTAAAGACGATTTCCCTTTTTTGTCACAAATACAGCGCAGTAAATAATTCCAAGTCTTACTGTTATCGTCTTTACAATACAAAATGAACGTTTACTCATTTTTAGAGCAGTAACACGATCTGGATCACATGTCCTCTCCTCGCCACCTATTCCTAGCATGGCCCCGGTTTCATCTCTCATCTCCCTCTGCAACCTGTCTTATTTTCCATTCCAGAAAAAGAAAGTGAAAAGCCACTTCATAATTGAAAGAAATGGGTTTAAAGTTCACTCCTCGTGTGCCAGCGAAACAAGGGGTAACGTATCCTTTACATCTCTTCACCATCGGGTGGTCACATGCCTCTAACCTTTTATAGTCTCGTGGCCCTGGCACTAGGACCTGTGTAAAATATAGAGTTACAACCTCCTGCACAATTCACAAATACTCAGAAAGGCAGTTAGACATCCAAATGCTAAAAGGTGGAGCTGAAAGATAGAAACAATAAATAAAAGAGAAAAATTCTTAAATGATTACTGGATTACCAAATGTCACACAAAAGAAAGTAACAGCTAAATATAGAGGTTAGTGCACCTAGGGAACCTTCCACCTCTAAGGTAAACTGACATAACACTTGAATCTAAATGCGCTGCGCTATGTACAACAGAAAACACATACCATGCACATTTTGGGTCTCTAATCCATCATGTCGCATTTTGACTTTAGAGAGGAGAAAAAGGCAAATTAAAAATAGCATCTCTTGACTCAAACATCATTTGTAGCTTTTTGAAGGCCAGTACACACAGTTTTAAATTGAGAAAATGTCATTTTCATGGGAAACTGAAGCATTAATGTTTCTTGTGCTTCACGACTATCTGTTTTGAAACCGATTTCCTCTGAAAGCATGAAACAGACATGAAGGATTTTGAGATTTCAGCCATGAAAGAATTTGAACAAAGTTTAAATCACACCCCTTTCAAACAAACATATACATTTTATATATATGTACACCTATACAAATCCAATAAACTGTCATTAGAATTACAATTAATAATCTGTAAAATGCCTTGACTTTCAGAATCAAAAAAGACTGCCTGTTTGCCATTTATAAATACTGACCGCAATACAAGTCCCACATGCAGCTGTCCAAATGAAGGAGGAGAGGAGGCCTCCTTTTCATCAGTGGATGTTGAGTTCATTCAAGGGCACAAAATAAGTCCACCAAATGAAGTAAAACCAGACACATAATTAGTAAAAAGAATAAAGAAATTCTTGGTTTTAGTTTGGTGGACACAGATTTGGATTCAAATCTTTCTGACAAATTGTGAGTGGGCTCTGTGAGAACTTAAACTATAAGTTATATTATATTATATATGTACAGTCATGGACAAAAATATCGGCACCCTTGATAAATATGATCAAAGAAGGCTGTGAAAATTAATCTGCATTGTTAATCCTTTCGATCTTTTTTTTAAAAATTCACAAAAATCTAAATTTTCATTGGATGAGAAGAATTGGGAGGAAATATTATTATGAAATAAATGTTTTTCTCTAATACACAATGGCCACAATTAACGGCACCCTTTTATTCAATACTTTTTGAAACCTCCATTTGCCAGTTTAACAGCTCTAAAATTTAATATTTTCTCCTATAATGCCTGATGAGGTTAGAGAACACCTGACAAGAGATCAGAGACCATTCCTTCATCCAGAATCACTCCAGACCCTTTAGATTCCCAGCTCCATGTTGGTGCTTCTTCTCTTCAGTTCACCTCACTCATTTTCTATAGGGTTCAGGTCAGAGGACTGGAATGGCCATAGCAGAAGCTTGGTTTTGTGCTCAGTGACCCATTTTTGTGTTGTTTTTGAGGTTTGTGTTTGGATTATTGTACGGGTGGAAGATCCAAACATGGCCCATTATAAGATTTCTGACAGAGTCAGTCACTTATTGATTTTTTATCTTTTGGTATTTGATAGAATCCATGATGCCATGTGTCTAAACAAGATGTCCAGGACCTCCAGCAGAAATATAGGCCCACAACATCAAAAATACAGCAGTATATTTCATTGTACACATGGGGTACTTTTTATCCCTGTGTTCACCAAACCCATCTTGAGTGTTTGCTGCTAAAAAGCTCATTTTTTTCATCTGACCATAGAAGCCAGTCCCATTTGAAGTTCCAGTCGTGTCTGATAACTGAATATGCTGGAGTTTGTTTTTGGATGAACTAGGAGAAATTTTCTTGAAACCCTCCCAAACAACATGTGGTGATGTAGGTGCTGTTTGACAATTTTTTAAAGGTTTTCTGACCCCGAGACTCAACTATTTCCTGCAATTCTCCAGTAACATTCGTAACATTTTATGTTGATTGGAAATTCTTAATTATTGCCCTGATGGTGGAAATTGGAATTTTCACTGCTCTAGCTCTTTTCTTAAAGTCACTTCACTAATTTGTGAAGCTCAGTTATCTTTTGCTGCACATCAGAAATATATTCTTTGGTTTTTCTCATTGTGATGGATGATTAAGGGAATTTGGGCTTTGTTTTTTTTTTTTGTTTGTTTTTTGTTTTTTGGGGTTTTTTTTGGTATTTTTTTTTTTTTTTTTGCTATTTATATTTCTGTGAAACAGGAAGCCATGGCTGGATAATTTCATGTTCATAATCACCCTGGAGTGCTCAAAATTGTGAATATGAATAGGAATATATTTCAGAGATATTTTACTCATAAGAATTTCTAGGGGTACCAATAATTGTGTCCAACATGTATTAGAGAAAAACATTTATTTCATAATGATATTTCCCCCCATTTTAAATTCTTAATATCCAATGAAAGGTTAGATTTTTGTGATTTTTTTTTAAATAAAAGATCAAAAGGATTAACAATGCAGATTAATTTTCACAGCCTTCTTTGATCATATTTACCAAGGGTGCCAATAATTCTGACCACTACTGTATATATTAAGCTATAAATTAACTGAATTTGAATCTCATTCTGCCACTGTGCTTCAGGGAAAAAGCATGCTGCAATCTGGGTTTGGGGCAAAGGAACTAAATATGGTTCTGAGGATGTCTAAAGGCTTTTTCTGTTCTTCTTTTTCCATGTTGGTAATATTTCACTTTACTTTCTTCACTTCAGGCCAATAGAAGGAAATGATGTGTCCTATATCTTCTGTATTATACAAAGAAGCACTAGTGATTTCATCCATTCTTTTCCACTGATAAATTGTGTCTGTCTTTCAACTTCAAAAAATCAATTAAAAAAATTCAAAAACTCTTCATAGAGATGAGCAGTTGTTTTGCTCAGGTTTCCAATTGTCCTCATTTGTTTTCCTGATTCCATGAGGGAATCACATGTGTCAGCTTAAGATTTTCAGAGATGATTTTTTTTTTTTTTATTGGCGCACCGAATTTGGACGAATTTCCTTAAGATCACGTTTCTTCTGAAACACAAGTATACGATGTAACAAAATCACTACATAGTGATGTCTCAGTTAAATTATAACTAAATTATTTTTAATGAACTATAAGAACATGTATTTAAACATTTATTTTTATATATATATACACACACACACACATACACACACACCGTATTTATCCCTAATTATATTTCCTGTCTTTTGTATTTAAATGTGATCCGGTCAAACAGTCAATTTATAATTATTTTAGAACTAAAATATAAATCAAAAACAATTATACACGTCGGTTTCATTATTAGTTATTAATCATATCTAACTGAATGTACTTCTAGCAATATTCCAGTGTATTATTGAAATTGCACTTCTACAGTTAGGTACAAATACTGATAGAATGTCATTTTAGCAAACAGGTTCAAGTACTTAAAGCAAGAACTTGAGACTGTAATCTAAATGTATAAGCAAGTTCTTAGCCAGACATTTCTAATTTGATACTGAGTTTAAAGCACTGCAAAGTACCTTTAGAGGAAGTGTTACTAAATTTTCGAGGAGCATATTAGAAAGGTGTTCGGTCTGAAATGACATTTTCCCAATGTTTTCAAGTCAATTAAAACTGCCTTAGAAGACCATTTCGACCCCCATAAGTGCAGCCTGTCATAAATTCTCAGAAATGTTGTTTTTTTTTCCTCTAAACACTCTAGCAGCTACAGTGCCACAGCAACAGACACTAAAGTAAGATCCCATTTTTATTTTTTTATCATAAAGTGCCCTAAAGATTGTGCAGTTTTCTTTTCAACTCAGCATGAGTAAATATGCTTTCATTGTCAGCAATGCGACAAATGAAAGGGCCTGGAACAATTTGGGTCCCTATTTTATATAATCTGAAACTGCTCCCCTCTTTTCCAGTCCCTGTCCTGTCAGTGCCACTGTTTACAGTACTGCATATGAAAATAAATTAAGTAACCTAAACAAGCGTCTACTACATTTATTCTAGTTTGTTCACTTACATGCATTTTATTTTAATTAACTAATTAATTTTTGTTAAAATAAATTAAATCCTATGAGAGCGTTTTCATTAAGCGGAATAGAACTGAAGTTTTTAGATATATTAGAGTAGATATATTAGATTTTTTTTTTTTTTTAGGTGCCACATTTGATGGAGATATTAGGGTTCCTCTCGTTTGGTGTCTAATTTTAAGGGAAGGTGTTTCTGAGGCTCCTCGACTAAACGACATCAGACTCCACAACGCACTGCTCTGTGTACTCCTTCACCAACTCCACTTTAAGGGTCTCCCTAAAGAAATCAGCCATAGGCTTCCACAGCGCAGGCTCCAGGAACACCTGACACATGACGTAACCCTTCAGAGTGCCAGTGTGGCACCTCAGGTGGCACAGCAGCTGTTGTATGGCCAGAGTCAGGTCTTTACCAAACATGTCGATGTTGAGGTAGTACCAGTCATCACCGATTGGCACACGGAATGGGAAGGTGCACAAGCTGGCCATGGTTGGGCGCCTGGCATCGTCAACCATCCAATCAATGTCCTTCTTCAGCAGGATGGCCATGTTGCTAGGTAGAGGCTTGAAGGGCTGCCAATCTTGAACGATGGTGGCATTGGGAAGGACACCCTGCATTAGAACATCGCTTAGGAAGAGCTGATGCACCTCTGCTGGCTCCAAACGGACTGGGATGTTTGTGGTGGACAGACCCTCCCCCGCTACAGTGATATTAGGCCCGAGATCAGCAAGGCGTAATTTTAGGTCTTCGGCATGGAAGCGTACCAGGAGGATTCCCTTCATATTTGAATTAGGTGACAGAATGAAGACAATGCGGCTTTAGCTGTTTTTATTCGAGATCTGAACCAGATGTTAATATTTTATCGTAAATGGTTCTTACCTGTTTGGTGATGAGCCGGTACTTCTGGAAGTCTTTCGGCCCCAGTTGGTCATCTCTTGTCAGTCTGCTGACTTTAACGTCAGGGTACTTGGACTTAACCAGTTGAGAGCAAAAGCGAAGAAGTACCCCTGCCACACCTTTCCCCCTCTCCTGTGGGGCAACACGAAGCCCTTCCACCAGTATGGTCTCACCATCATCGATAACACACACTGACTCTAGTGCAATCTGGAAAATGCAGTTGCATAAAAAGCGAGTTATATCTACGATAGAGGAAAGAGAGTTTTATGGTGCTCTTTTGTAATTTCTGTCAGTTTCATTTTTGGCTGCATAATTAATCAAAATGAAACTGAAATCATGATATGGCTTAGTGCGTTTATCACATCACAGAAAGCTGTGATTTCATTAAAACATAGTCTGATGCTCTGCGTGTTTCAGAGTGAACCACGGAATTGTGTTCATGATGTGATATTGTCGACGTTTCAGAGCCGTTGGTTCACAATAAATGCTGCTTCACATGATAAACTCCATCTCTGCACATGCTGTGATTTTGTCACATTTTATGTGCATCTGGGAACACAATGTGCACTTTATTTTCACATTCACAAATTTTCCAAAATGCTTGTAGACAGCATTTTGTGTTTTCAGCATTTTGGTAGATTTGTAATGAACAACCTGCTGTCAACTAAACACAGAAACTTAAAAGTCTCTTAGCAGTTTTATGCCAAAATAAAAGGTTTATGGTTTACCCTAAAGAAATTAGTTGTGAATATGAATTCATAAATAAATATAAACATTCCTTTTTATTTTACTGCACAAATGTATTAGTGCAACTGTAATTTGTTTTAAATGTTTTATATATAGAAATTATTATAAATATAAAAATATTTGATCTATTTATAACATTTATTATAAATTTAAAATATAAGTTCAAATAAATCATTATTAGAAATAGTATTATTATTATTATGTGCGAGTTGGTTTATGTAAACAGTGTTCCTAAAACAGTGCGGTGTCTTTGCTCTTTGCATGACATTTTAGCAGCAGGTATAAAGAGATATTTTCATTTATGGTGAAATGTTTATCATTTTGGAATTCCTGTATGAACCTGTATGTTCTTTACATGTTTTGCCCAAAATAAAGTCACATGGATTTGAATGACATTAGAAAGAGTAAATGATTTTCATTTTTGGTGAACTATTTCTTTAAACCTTTAGAAGATGGAACATGCACTGCAATAAGCTCCTCATATCCGCTTTCTTACCACTTTGCCTTGCTTTCGAGCCAAAATGACAGCGCGGTTGCTCTCTTGCAGCCAGGCTTGATAGCGGGAGGGCAGATAGTCCAAGCCGCCATAGATATCCTTGCTCATGGCCATAATGTCATCAAAGTCCTCCTCCGTCGCCACTGTAAAATGCAGCCCGGTCTCAGGAGGGGCCTCAGGGAGCTGAGAGCAGGGCAGGCTGTTTTCAATCTTCATCCTTAGAGCTGCGGACTCCGGATTTCAATGATCTGTGACCCAAAAAGAGCTTCCATGTGACATTTTCCTTTCTACCTTTGTAAATGTTATTTCCTGCTTTTTACATTTCAAGGATGTCAAGATAACACCTTACGAAACAAATTGTGTGAGGGTCATTATCAGCTCAGTACAGTGCAAGGTTTGTGCCTATGTCGCAGTGTTTATCTTCCCGTACAAACACGCCAGCAGGTTGGCATCAATAGGGGCAACTTGTAACCGTGCCCAAGCGCGAGACAGCCAACGCACATACACAGACATGTCCACCTCCTATTGCCAGAACCCTTAATCCTTTTTTTAATTCTCACTGAGCAGCACTGCCCTGGTTCCCAGTGGAAAATAAACATTTTTTGAAAGGACTTGGGAAATAATGGTGCGAGACGTCCAGGGGAAGGTGAAGCGGATGGGTAGGCAGATGTGTGCAGGCACGCATACATGGCTAGTGAGTATCGGGGGATTGAAAGGCTGAAAATCCATGCAGTGGGAGCAACACCGCGAACAAGTCACAGAGCAAACATTGTTTGCACCCCCTTGGGCCCGTACCGGTTGAGAAAGCCCTGGTACTTTTCCATTGATGCACTTCTGTAATGGGAAAACCCTCCATGTCCGAAAGCTTATTTGAGTTTGGCAAACATGTATTGGGCAGGACTTTGTGAGGCTGTGACAAAATCTATTCATTCATGGTTCATTTGCCAATTGCTATGCAATATTCGATTTCCAAATTTCCATGTGACCGTCTGTCTTTCATTTGTCCTTCAATTTATAATGGGATAGTTCGCTTAAACTGATATTTCCATTGGGCTGAATCGATGTCTTCTCCTAGTTTCCCTTAGTCGTGCCCTGTCTATGTCTGGGTAACCCTTATTAACCCCAAATTAATTTAGCTCTCAAAATAAGAGAACAAAATATCAAAGCACCAATTAGCAAATTCCATCAGGTTAGTGCAATCTGTGAGGCTGGATAACAGTCCCTTAATGAGGTCCAAACAATCTTTTTTAAAATGTATTTATTTTTTCATTTATTTAAAGATACATGAAAATATACTAGAATCTTATATAACTATAACTCTTTGGGCGTTAGCACCAATGTGTTAATTAGTGTTTGTGAACATGCAGATATTGTGCATGGCATCTTCAAACGAGATGTGTTATATAAATGCAAAAAAATCCTTCTCTGCTGTTATATCACAGGGCTTGTCATTTCTCCATGGGATAGACTTTAAAGTTGCCTCAGGCGGAGTTATTACAATTACGTCACATTGAAGGAGAGAATGAGTATCATCAGAGACAAAAACATCAGAGACAAAAAGGTACTTTAAACATGCTTGGGGTAAAACAAAGTATGAAGTCAAGAAAATAAGCACATTGTTGAGCAGATCATGATAACCCAGGTGATGAAGACTACTATAGTCAACTAATAAAGTTCTCTCTACTGTATGATTTACAGCTAACTGCTCACTAGAGATAACAACACTTTTTCAGAGACACTGGCCACACTATATGTGGGATATTTCCTCTGTATTAATCCTTTTGCATTTAGCGGACACACGTTTTCAGAGTGTACATTACATCAATTAATGCATTGCATTCCCTGAAACCCATGACGTTGGTGTTGCTACCACTGATCTACTACTGTACGAGACACTTTCCATGCCCTGGTTGTGTGGTTATAGATCTGGGCTGGTAATGTCAAAAGGTTTTAAGTTCAGTCATTCCAAAGACTGATCTGTGGACTGCAGTGAAGCACTTAACCCTGGTTCCTCCAGGGGAATTATCTTTTTAATAAATGTACTGAGCATTGCTTTGAGTGTCTGTTAAATGACTACTTACTTAAATTAACACAACCAAGAAGTGATTATTACCCAGTTAACCGCTGCTCTCACTTTCCATTCAACCTGTGATTCTGCTATGGTCAAGCTGACTCTCATGAGATTATTGCACACTGCACAGCTCAGAGATGTTCACGAGTCTTTAACTTGGAGTCCGAGTCAAGTCTGAAGTCTTTGTTGCTGGAGTCTGAGTCAAGTCTCGAGTCTTTGATCATGAGTCCGAGTCGAGTCTCAAGTCATTTAATGGCTCGCTAAAAAAATCCCATTCATAGTCCTCATGTTTTGAAATCTTCCTATTTACGAAGCTGTTTTATAGGCTATAGACAAAATATATGATCTGTGATCTGCTTTTTTTTTATTTATTTTATTTTTTTAAAAAGAGGTGTTAAGATGTAAGGTTAATGTACATCCAGCCTGTTACTGTTTAATCCATTCCCATGTTCAAAACAGTTTTTCTGTAATCAAATTCTATAATAAGATAATAAGTCCTATCTACCATGACACATAAGGAAATATGTGACACAGATATTACAAAACCATAAATCAAGTATTTCTTTTGATAAAAGTCAGGGGTATTCAATTAAAGTTCCAAGAGGCACGGACTCTATATTTTCTTCCAAGTAGAGGTCCTGGACAAAAAAAAGTACAAAATAATAATAATAATAAATATAGAGAGAGAGAGAGGGGGGGGGGGGGGGGGGGGGGGTGTTATAATCAGTTATAGAAATTGTATTTAAGGATAAAAGACTCGAGTTGCTTTTAAAATATTCACGAGTCCTTTTCCTCGAGTCGAGTCAAGTCTGGAGTCATTTCAGGTCGAGTCTGAGTCAAGTCTGAAGTCTATAAAAACGCGACTCGAGTCCGAGTCACTAACTCGAGTGCCCATAACTTGGCATGCACCTACAATTTTTAACAAAGACAATGATTTGATGGTGTAGTGTCTGACCTGACCAGAAATTTGGTACTGCTAAATACTGGCTTCTATGGAAAGAACAGGTTTTAGTTTGATTGAGCTTGCAATCATTGTAGACTTAAGTTTATTTTTACTCCACACTGTGTTTTACTGTATGCTTAATGCCTTTAACAAGTCAGGCAAAATGTTAATAATGGAAAAAAATGAAAATGAAGAAAGCCACATGTTTGCAATAGCTGTTTTGCATCATAACAGCATTTTATAAGCATATGTCAGTCACAGTATAAAAATGATCATATGTAATATGGAGTTAGATGTATAAATGAATGGAGGGAGAATAAGGAACTTCACATAAATTTCACAAAGAATATGACCATCAAAAGGAGGCTGGCGTAGTAAGAAAGTCAAAAGGACGTAAATGAATGTATCTTCAAGGAAGGTTACAGCATGTCTCTGTTCTCTCTATAAGCTTATTGGAACATTTACATAATCTAAACAGATAAAATCCTATTCAAAGAAAACATACTTATCCTGTTTAATAGCCCTTTGCTTTGAAAAGAACATCATGTATTCATCTGAGCATCAAGCATAATGTAGGGTAAACGTACCAATTAAGCTCACCAAAATCTACATTGAGACATTTTTAGTGCACAAGATATCGGTTTCAGCACAAGAAGTTATGTTAAAATAAAATATTAATCTCTCACACAAAAATATTTCATTTTATTTTAAATGACAAAAGCATTTCAATTAAGATATACATCATTAAATGCAAAATGTCTGGCTGTGCTTGATGGGTCCATGTTTGTACACTTTAAGCACACCCCTGTTCCCATTAAGCTCACATCATGTTCATTTGAAACAACATTTTTAAAGAATAATTGAAAAAAGTTTTATTTGAAGGTATAAAGTCAATCACAAAAAAAAAAAACAGAACACTAAAATCAAGCAACAAGGCATTCAATTTGATCAGTTATATATTAATAGTGAAGTGTCATTTAAGCACACTGCAACATCTAGACTAGTCCATGTTCAGCTAAATAACACATATTCAAAAATCAAATAAAACAAACCAATAAAACATTTCATTCATGGGGATGAACAGAAACTAGCCTCATTATGACGCCTCTTATTAAACTTACCTATAGTCTCTTAAGGCTGGAATACACTACATGATTTTTGCCCCGATTTTACAGCGATTCACAGTCCGAAGTTGATGCTAGTTGCCAAAGATCAGAGCCAGTCAGATTTGAGTTGACTGATTCCATAGAAAATCGCATAGTGTATGATGGTCACCGATTTTTTTTAGCTTCAGACTTTGAATCCATCCAGTCGGAGGAGATCAAACATGTTTGATATTTTCAGCCGATTTTATAACACACATTGTTTCCATTTGTCACGCGTCTCCTAGCAACAATGTGCATATTTCTGTGTGAGTTTGTTGTGATCGGAAGGAATTTAAAGTCTGCTAGTGTGTGATCTTCAGTCATTTAGTGTATGATGGCCAGTTTTCCTTTGTGACTATTTACAAAGTCAGTAATTGTATGATGCCTGGTGTTTTAAAAATCTGTTCAGATTTTAAAATTCGTGCAGTGTATTCCAGCCTTTAGTTGTTTTTTTTCCTGGACAGATGTGACAGGTTTCTAATGGCTCCTTCTTTGAATGGACAACATGCCTCTTTCATCTTTGGGCATAAACTATAGTTACGTCTAGATTTTGTTATCTTAAAGCTGTTAAAATAAGTTATTAATCATTTTATAAAGATTAACTTAAAGTGACAACCATCAGTTAATATTTAAAGTCTGTTTATGAAGTATTTACATAGACGTTCAATGTGGAAGAGCATAAAGAGAGCACACTGAGCTTAATGGGAGCAGCGACAATTTTTAATAAATTTCATGTAATATTTATTAAAATGACAAGATTTTGCAAAAATAAATGATCTCGGTCGTGTATTAAGCTCATACATATTTTAATATGAACAACTATCATTAACAATATCTATGTAATTATACTTTTTCTTGCTGATGTCACACTGAAACTGTGTGATTTTCATAGTAGTGCACCCTTTAAGCTCACCTTACAATAATATGAAATCTTTAAAAATTACAGCAGTGTAAAACCACAGACCAGCAATAAACTGTCAATTTATACTATTATGGATTTAAAAGTAACACTGAACATATAATATGCAGTCTGAACATTAATCTCTTAATTTTGCAGTAAGTAGTGAAACTTACCCAAAATAAAGGCTTAAACATCTAAAAAACGCACATTTAAGGAGCTACTCTTTTGGTGAAAGTTTTCAGACAGCTTTCAAAATGGCCGCCAGACAGTGTGAACACATGGAGACTCATATCTCAGTGTGCAATGATCTGATTTACTTGACATTATAGGAGGTATATAGTAACAAACACATCAATTGATTAAGACATCAAATAGGATAATACATTATTTTTTCTTTTTATAATCTGAGCTCAAAAATGGAAGTGTGCTTAATGGGTATGTGAGCTTAATAGGTACGTTTACCCTAAACAAAAATATGATAATGGAAAATAATACTGGACTTGATAATCTAAGATAAAATATGCTGGGTCGTCCATTCTCTTGCATCATTTAAAATGGCAATTAATTAATTTTATCACTCTATCTATTCTGCCCTTTAAAGTGTCGTTCTACGTCTGTCGTTCCCTTCTGTCTCAATCTATCTTTATCTAGAGGACAATACATAGCATTGCAATAGGTTCCCCTCCCATCTATTTGTTTATATAAGCTCATTAGACCAGATTATAGGAGCTCAGAGGATAACCTTGAAAAATAATGTAGTTTTCATAATATTAACATTTTTAAATGCCTTGAATACAATTCAAAAAGAAAGATGTTTAACATATAGGCTAGATTTAGAATGCAACCAGTACATAAATGCAAATCAACCTATGCATGATGGACTAGAGACTCAATCCTATTAAATAAGTACATTCTCAATGCTTTTTTCATGCAGTCTCAATTTGGCGTATAAACTGCCAGTATCTTAATATGGAGCACACATTTAGGTCAATGGCTAGTTCTCTCCTATCACATGTACATGATAACATAAGTGGAGTCAAAACATACAGTAAGCTCTGTGTGAATGTGTGAAGAGAAAGGTGCATAACAGCATTCTAAAAATACAGAACAGAATATAATTTAAAAGAATAGTTCACCCAAAAAGAAAACTTCTGTCATTATTTGTTCTCTCTCATGTCGTTCCAGGCCTGTATGTGTTATTTTGTTTTGCGGAACACAAAAGGAGTAATTCTGAAGAATTTTCACACAGCTCTTTTTGATACAATGCCAGTCCATAGTTCATTTAGTTCATAGAACCAAAAATAACCGCCCATATTATGACTCATAAGCTATATTCAGAGCCATTTGACAGCTTTGATTTGATTTCCATCCTGCATATTTGAACTGGTGCATTACATGCACTTTACAAGACATATTAGAACCAACTGCATTTCGACATCAGTGACTTCCAACCTGGTGCAATGTGCCAAGGTTAGGGTTAGGGGTAACCTCACACAAAGCTATCACATGACACAAGGCATATGAGCTATTTTTATGGTAGGGTTTTGTCCTTTTTTGGAGCATGACACCCACAGTCACTATGAATGGACGGAAAACAGCTGTGTAAAGATTCTTTAAAAAAAAAAAAAAAATCCATGGAAAAAACAACAACATTACAACATGACAGGTTTGGAACAACATGAGGGCAAGTAGATTATGACCAAATTTTCATTTGTGGGTAAATTATCCCTGTATTCATCAATCATTCTTGACAACATCATAATGAACAAAAACAATTTGCATGCTTGAAACATTATTCTTGACAGATAAAAATGGGTTCAGTCAAATTCAGACCATCAGGACTACATAGCCCTCTTCTAGACATACTCGAAAGGCACAGAAGTGTGTGTATGCAACAAACTTAAATTGTGCTCATTAAATGCAGGATTGCAGTATGGTGGAGCAACATCAAAAACCAAAAGTAGCACCACAAAATGGGCCAAGCATGACACTGGCACTTGCCTCGCACCACTGCAGCAGCTTGCCTGCACACCATGTCCATTAATAATAGGGCATGCCATATGTCTCTCCTACTTCTCGCGGTTATGTCATGTACACTGGAGGTATGGTGCGTCAGCATGGGCATTCACGTGCCAGTGGAAAATAACTATGATGGGCCTGGCGAGTGGCGACTTCACACCAGCACGAACGTACGAAGACATAAGCACATTGCATCAGTTAAGACATAAGCACATTGCATCAGTTAATCAAAAATCACGCATCGGCCTACATTCGACTGCATCATATGCGACACGAATGATGTCTTTAACGAAGGGTGCATTCAGCATCTTTAAAGTCAAAGCTGTAGCGTGTTCTCAGCATCACTGCAACACGACCCCTATTGATTCGCCCCGCCCCCACTCACTCGAAATACAAAATTAAAGCAATAATAGCCTATAACGCAAAGCCTTACTAAGAAATCTTACTCTAAGGGTGCAATACATACTGCATATATATCAATATAATGTTTCGTTTAAGTTTAAAATAAATCACCAGTAAATTCTAATATAAATTAACTATTAATTTAATTTTTTATGCATTGTGCATAACGTTTTGACACGTCAAGCAGGGAGGCAATAGACAGGACTTCTTATCCTCTATTTACAAAACAGCTCCATTGTTATTATTGGATTACGCGCTAAATTTTTCATTCCACAAATGTTGCACTACTACCGGCATCCGGCATAAATTGTAAAACGTCGCACGCACAGAGAGACCAAACACAAATAGGCTACTCGACATGAATGCCAACATATAACAAAACCTATAATGGGGGTCTCCGGCAAATTCTTTGCATTTCATTCATTGCCTTGTCGTCTCTGAGGGGTATTAATTTGGGCCGTGGAAAATGGCCGTGAGACGCGAAAAAGGATGAGAAGGACAATACACAGCAAATGCGTGATGTTCGTGACAATTTGAAGACGTGAAAATCCAAGTGCAATGGTTATTCGAAGGCGTCGAGCCCTTGCCATACATAGACTGCACAAGCAAAATCCTTTCTATTGGACACGGTTGATGATTTCACTTACCTCTGCGTCGCGCGTTGGATTTGTGAAGGATACAGGGGTCAGACTGACAGATGCTGAATAGATGTAAGCTTTCGTTGCACTGCGGTTAGATTAAATGCAGAATATTTAGTTAATGCCGGTACAATATATGAAGTATGAGGTCACTGTGAAGCCCCTCCCAGAATCCCCATCCCCATCCCCCAGTAGGGAGAAGAGAGGTATGCCAACCCCTTAAAACATCACCCAATCATGATCAATCTCTCTCTCCTCTCTCGGCCTGCCTCTCTCTCTCTCTCCCTCCCAGTCCCAATGTGTCCGAACTCATGTGCTGTTCTGCTGCTGACTCAGTGCAAGCTTTGCTTCCCTTGGTTTTTGCAACTTAAATGGATACTGTACATACAGATCTGAATTTGAGTAAATGTGCTTTGCATATACAAAAGAGATGGTACACAGGTGCTCGCACAAGTATCGAAATTGGTGACCTTTTCCAGGCCAAGGACCCCTTGACTGATGGAAATACAGCATACAATATCATATATACTAGGAAAGTATACACATATTTATTATATGTGGTTGCAATGTATATTAAAGTATATTTAAGACACTAAAATAGTCAATATTGATGTGTTTCTTTAAAGTCTTATACTTTATACTTTAAATTAAATTATACATTTTGATTAAACGAGTTTAAAGTAGGAGGGACAATAAAACATTTAGCTAAACTTTTGCTGGAATAGTTGAAATTGTTGAAACAGTTGAATTTCTGAAAATGTACTCACCCTCAGGATATCCGAGATGTAGATGAGTTTTCTTCATCAGCACAGATTTGGAGAAATGAGAGTTCAAATGGCTGATAAAAACGTCACAATAATCCACAAGTAATCCACATGACTTCAGTCCATCAATTAACGTCTTGTGAAGTGAAAAGCTGTGTGTTTGTAGTAAACAAATCTATTATTAAGAGTTTTAACTTTAAACCAGGAGTGTCAGACTCAGTTCCTGGAAGGCCACAGCCCTGCAGAGTTTAGTTCCAACCCTGCTCCAACACACATACCATGTAGTTTTCAAATAAGCCTAAAGGACTTGATTAGTTGGATCAGTTGTGTTTAATTTCGGTTGAAGCTAAACTCTGCAGGGCCCTGGCCCTCAAGTAACTGAGTTTGACACCCCTGCTTTAAACCTTGGTTGCTGTTTGAACTCACATTCTGATGGCACCCCATTCACTGCAAAGGATCCATTATGTAACACGTAGTCCACTGAAGGTGAGCAGAGTTGAGCCCATGTGCTATTTATTGAAATAAAGAAATAAATACAAAGCTAACATGATGATGATCTGACTAGAACATGAACTTGACTTTGACAAAGACTCACCATCAGCGGGTTACATAAAGCTAGACAAGGCACAATGGAAACTATAGGGCTATATATACACAAGGACTAATGACTAAACAAGACAAACATGAAAGTAGTCAAGACAATGAAACAATGACAAGACTGATAATATAAACCAATGAAAACTAATTAATCGTTCTTGCAGTTCTTTGATGTCATACACAGATCAGTTTGTGCCGTTTCAAGTTGAACACACCTATGAACAGGGGAAGGGCATGACCATATCACATGAGGGGCACAGGGGTCACTTGACATGACAGAAACCATGACTATAACGATACAGTACATCAAAATAAAAGACAAGAAAACATGAACAAAACTGAAAACAGACATGGCATAATTTTTAAATTAAGCATGTGCGCGGCTTTATATGGAGCACAGGAGAAAAGCGCGTGCTGATCAGAGGCGCGCTGTAAAGAAACATACAAACAAACCCAGTGTTTATGATATGGTTTTCAGACTACGCTTAACCTTGGCTTAATTTCAGCTATAAAGTTGGAATTATATTATCATTATAATGCGATTTGACTACTTCTATGTCTACACTTTATTAAAAGCTTATTTCAGACATGAAATTATGCAAAAATAGTTTGTTTATGATTAAAAAAATACACATTTCAGCATTAGAATAATCAGAAACATCTGCAAAGTTTTAATTAGTTTACATGGTTATGACAACTAAAGATAACCTGTAGGGAACGTTCTCTCTAGGTTATAAAAAAAAAATCAAAAAAATAACCTACAGGAAACGTTCTGGGAAGGTTCTCTTTAGGTTATAAAATGAAACCTAAAAATAACCTGCAGGGAACGTTCTGGGAAGGTTCTCTTTAGGTTATAAAATGAAACCTAAAAATAACCTGCAGGGAACGTTCTGGGAACGTTCTAATTTGGTTCCCAAAAAAATAACCAAATGGGAACGTTAGTGGAACGTTCCGTGTTTGTTGGGATGCTGTCGTGCGTTTACCAGGTGACCAATGTCAATGCACGTTCTACTGTAGATGGATTGTGAATTAAATCAATAACGTTACCCATTTTATGAACAAGCGTTCTCCATCAATGGTTTTGATTTGAAAGAGAAAAAAAGCTGGACTCGGTCGAGACCAACTAGAACATTTGGCGAGTCCAATGACCAAGTCCGACACAAGTCCGAGTGCAAATACCAACGAGTCCAAGACAAGTCCGAGACGACAGAAAAACGTCTTGAGTCCGGACTCAAGTACTACAGCTCTAGGTGGAACAAAGATGGACAAGGGCCAACGAGCAGTGGCAGACACTATGGAGGATGAGGTGGAGATGGTGGAGCCAGTAAAGATGAAGAACATCAAGGCGGAGCAAGTGGAGGAGTTGACCACCATGATGGAGCAGAAAACCGTTGGAGACCAGGAGGCCATGGCAGAGCAGAAACAAGGAAGGCATTTTTTTCCCATATACAATAATTGGTGGATCCCTTAGTACCAAGAACCCCCTGACACCCTGTTCGAAGACCCACTGATGTAGTGCTGTGTTTTATGAAGGCATAGATGGGTTTATTATTTTTACATTTGGCTAACTACTTTGTTTATAAATTAAACATAAATTAAATATGACTTAAGTCATGATGGTTAACGTCATGTAACGCAGAAGACAAGATCTGTCATTGACACCAATGAAACAAAATATGTAATACATAATACATTTCAGATTAGACATAGCACAGACTGAAAGCTGACATATCTCTGTAACATCTAAAACAACGCAGCCAAAACAATGATACTCTCTCCATGCTGTTTCTAGGCTGTGCTGACACTAATGCAAAATCCTTTCATCATCATTAGGGCAGTTTTAACCATCAGTAAGAAGTGCAATAGATTTCTTTAATATATCAAAGGTTTAGTTGAGACTAATGAAATTTAGTCTAAAATACAATCTTCTTTAACATCATGTGTATGTTCTTCCGTTACGAAAAAGCCTAAACGGCACAAATGACACAAAAGAACTTCTGATTTCAGGGGTCAAGTCATACAACATTTGGACAGCAGTGGTAAGTAAAATGAAAAGTCATCTGAGGCAAATCCTCTTAAGGTTATATAATAGCAAAATATGATGTGATATATTTATACGTGCAATATTGAATCAGATTTTCTTAAAATCACTTTCATATTAATCTTTAATCTTTATTCCTACTTTTTTATGCAAGATTGACTTTATTCCAATTTATCTTAAAAATACAATTCCTAACCTGCAATGTGAAAATTGACTATTTTATAGTTATAAGGCATGTGGAGAATGGCTTCATTGAAGACAAAGTAAAGCATTTCAATGCAAGAACTGCATTCAGATAATAGTTTCTCTCTCACTCTCTCTCTAAAATATTCTAACTTATCTGAAAGTGTATATATAAGAAAAATTTTCATATATGCTCCTTTTTAAAAATTTAATATTAACTACATTAATTAAATTTAAAAAAAATATATTAAATATATTTTATGAAATAAAATATGTCAAGGTATACATCTCTCATTTTTGGCATAAACAGCCACAGTTGAACATCAACATAGTTCTAAATGCTGTGGGAAGACATGAGGTAATAATATACGCAACCACTAAAACCATGTCACCCAATTACCAGCAGATGTCATAGTCATCACAGAATTGATCCCATTTCCACTATAATCTCTGTATATCTTTACCGTATCTTTAATTTTCATTCTTTCTTTTGGGTTCCATTTATCTTCCTTATAGTCTTCTGTTTATGTTAAATCTGTCGACTCATTATTTTTGATTAAGATGCTGGAGTTGGATTTGTTTGCAAAGGATTTAAGATTAAAGATACTGCGGACCGTATCAGGAAAAGTGTATTCATGATGAATATGTATCCCAGATAGCAAAATTTGTCTGGCCCACCTCTGGGCCACAACCTTGCTTAAGTTCTGGCCCAAAACTGGCCCACACACTGAAAACCGACTCAAACAATTTCCTCTGGCCTAGATGCGGCCCATGCCCTGTAAAATGAATCTTATTTATTTTATTGATTAAATGTAATTCAGCAGTGAAACACGAATACAACCATTTAAAAAGATTAAAAAGGCTTTAATTATAAAATTACCAAATACTTTAACATATATTAACAATGAACAAATGCACTACACTATTAACATTAACACACTTTTTAAACCGCAAAGTAACAAGTAAATTATATTTACTGTATATTATATATGTATAAAAAACATTATGTGTCATAATTCAGTTCAGTTCTTATCAAATGGTGTCAGTGCAGTCAAGTCAATAATATTGCTGAATATTAGGTGTCTTCAATTAAGCAAAACAAAAGGCAACAGTGACAAGGAACCCAAACCCAAACAAGACCAGGCTTAGTCAGGAAACCAGTTCTCCTCTGACCAAAGGAATGAATGTGGTCTGGTTCTCATAGTCTTTGCTGAGGATCTGTGCTGGGGCCATCAATGAGGTTTTAACGGGGATCTGACATCTAGTTAGCATGGTCTCCGCTGACAGTCAGGGATGTGTTGTGGTCACTCCTGGGTGCAGGTCCACCGTCTGGTCTGGATACCGACTGGATCAGTTGACTGTAACCTAGGGATAAGGATGAGACAGTATATAAGCAACTAATATAAGCATTGATGTCTTTCTTCTTACAAATTAACAAGTACATTAGATATTATGGGAAGTGATGCTGCTTACTCTATTTGGTGCAGCATAAAGATCCTTTAAGGGATTTGAATTATAGAAATGTGATAGTGTCTCATGTGTATGTAAGGTTAAAGAGATGGGACATTTAAACTCACAGTGTGTCTGCCTCCCAAAGTCCATCCTTTTGATCTGCCAGCTGGAGCCACCTCTTCATAGTCCCCTTAACCTCCATTTCAGCAGCATTAGCTTGAAGATTTTTCCAAACTGCAGCCATGAAATATATGTATAAATATATATTGTAAGGTAATTATTAAATCTTACGCATTACAGTTTTTTTTTTTACAATCATTAGGATCAGACCCAGAATTCGCACCTTATATGTTTGATGAATGTTCATTCATGCAGCAGCTCAGAATTTCTGTAAAAAAAATAAATAAATAAATTGTCAGATTACATATATAAAGTGTTCATTTTAAACTTTTAAGTTTATGTTTGCTCATAATAATCCCCACCACAGTAAAATATGTTAAGTATGATTTTATTCACATCAAACGGCATATATACACTTCAAAAGTTTTCATTTACTCTAAAAAATAAATTTAACCTGCTCTAGTGCAGCAAACAGATTAGGCCTCCATTCAAGAACAAAAGATGCACTTACACTTTACGGCTTTCTCTTACCTATAGTATAATAATACTGCTTGCAGATTGCACATATTGAATTGTCTTAGCAAGTGTAATGCTACAACAGCGTGCTCAGTTTGATTCACAAACAAATGACTCATTTGAAAGGTTAAGTGAATCAAATCAGACAGAGCCACTCGTATAGATATTTATGGAGCCACCAGCGCAGTCCGACTCTATGATTCAATAGAAATCACTCGTTGAAAAAGACGAATCGAATGAATTCTAGCAAACAAAATGGAATTTAACTCATTATAATTTCATTAGCTAACATTGTTGTGAACTGGATACAGCTCATCAGTTTTTATATAAAAGAAAATACATATTGTTATTCTAAAGAAACCTAGGCCTACTCATCAACTCATTTTCTGACGTTATCATCGCAAACCTCCTAATAGAAACCATCTAAAAACTATAGTTACTCTTCCTGACATTTAAAACATCAAACAACACTAGATTGAGCACTAAATAAATTAAATAATTTACCTTTTTTTACAGCTGAAGTATTCCTCTTGAGATCTGTGCCCGCCCAAATCTCCTCAGGATTAACCGGCAGATGGCGGCTGATCTCCTTCATTCTAGCAGCGGCCCGCCGGCGACAAAACGAGCTCGGGCCGACGGTAGATACCGTTACCGTTTTTATACAGTCTGTGGTAGATACACACAAACTACACCGAGTGCAGACCTGCCGCACGAACAACAGCTTTCAGCCGAGATCGGCCAGATAGAAAAAGCCGTCTGTCAGCCGGAAGTGTTTTGTAGAGTTTTGTTTTGTCTGGCTCATTATCTTCTCACCGATGCCAAGACCAGCGTTGCCAACTAATTTTCAGAGAAAGTTGCTAAAGGAAGGTCGATTTGTTGCTAAAAGTTGCTAAATGATGTTGTGATGTCATTGTGCGATGACGTCATTGCGTAATCACGACACAAAATTGTGTCATAACATCAAATCTCAGCAAAAAAATATATTTATATGTTAATTGGTTAATTAATTTATTAATAATTTGTTTGTAAAATAATATGCATAATATAATATTAAAATATAAATAACTGTATTTTTAAATACATTGAATTATTAAACACTTACGCATTTTGAATGATTGCAATTTAAGTTTTTTTAATAGCTAGTAAACTAGTAATACTACACATTCTCAACAATTATGCTTTAAGCAGTGTATTAGTAGTTAGTTAGTATGCTACACGCTAAGAAAAGTCTGTAAAAATAGGACACAACCTACTATGTTAATATGAAAGAATTTTTCAAATTGTTTTTTACCTGCGTTTTTAAGTTCGCATTGTGTTTTCGAGGTTATAGCATAGGGTTACAATGGATAATGGATAATGTCCTGGAAAATTACTAGTATCTTTTCCATTTTTCTTACAGTGTACTGACTGATCAACAATCACAGGTTACACGCTACTAACAAAGTGTATCATAAATGAACAATTATTAAATTTTTTCATTTATTCTATTATTATTATTAGGCTATTATTATTAAGTTGAACAATTGCAAATAGCAGCTAACTCAATTCACATGATGTGTGTACTGCTAGGCATCTTTGGTTTCCTATTTTTGTGTAATTTGCATGGAAAATGCCTGCTTTTTTATAGTTTGAGTCGCTTATCAAAAGTTGCTAAAAGTTGCCAATTAAATTTTAAAAATTGCTAAATTTGTTGCTAGGTGCTTTTGGAAGAAAGAGTTGCTAGGGTAGTCTGAAAAGTACCTAAATTTAGCAACAAAATTGCTAAATTGGCAACACTGGCCGAGACTGAGCCGACAGTGCCGCATTTCAGCCAGAATCGGCCCGAGTGTGCTTGCTATCTGTGTAGCGCATAGAATAGCAGCCTATATAAATACAAATTCAGCATGAATACTGCATTCTTGATATGGTCTTACAGAGTCATGTTAAACAAATTCAAATTAACAGATCATCCATAATAAAAGATGGCTCAGTTGTGTTTGAAAAAAGAAAAAAAAAATCTTATTTATATTTTCATTTATGCTCTCACTATAGCCTAACCTTTGTTTCAGCCCCATCGTTAATGTTTTTGGCGAGTTTTTATTGATTGATTGATTGATTGTCTTTAGGTGTTTTCACATATAGTACACTTTAAATGAGCCAAATACAGTTCAGTAAAACCCTATGAGTAAAACCAGCTGCAAGTGACCTCTCGTTTTGCTGTTCACAAAAACTAGGTGTGAAAACGGTTTATGATTAAATTAATTCTGAATAGCTATAACGGGGTAATAAGTTAACCTCTACTTGTAAAAAAAGCCTAAACCTCGACGCTAGATAAAAAACTGATATGCAGTGAGAAAATAATAGGAGTTTCGGAGAACATTGAACAGTTATTTAAATAATGGCTACATAATGGTGTTCTATGGGTAGCGTGGCCGAGCGGTCTAAGGCGCTGGATTAAGGCTCCAGTCTCTTCGGGGGCGTGGGTTCGAATCCCACCGCTGCCAATACTTTTGAATGAATGACTATCGTTAATATCATTATGTACGTTTTCATAAACCATTTACAGCTCTCGTGAAAAATACAGACGTCTGAATATCTACATGTGGATGTTTTAACACAGGCGGAAGTGCTGTACCCTACTGATGACACGACAGATCTCGACAGAAATACCTCATTATACTGCATACGAAAAATAAATACAATAAAACAGACTGGCTTTAGGTTCCGAGTATTTTGCAGTTCACTGTCACTTTAAGCAACTGCAACAGACAAATATACAATGTGTGATAATAAATTAAAACTACTTTGAGTGAGAAATTAACTTTCGTGTGAAAGGTTTGAGCGGTCTCTAGTGGCGTGTTTCACAAACGACAATAATAACTTACTATTGTAATACTACAGTAATATTATACTGTATGAACGAAAGTGAGTGCTGTTAACGAACGCTTAGTCTTTTCTAAAATATTTTCATTCATTATAATTTTAATCTATATGTCGAATAAAACATAAAAGAGAAATTCCCGATCGGAATTGTGCAAACGCATTTCAGTCTCGTGGTTTTTGAACCTTCTGGTGACTCGTAGCGAGATACGGGTACTAGCAGCGTATTGTGACCAACGTAGTGTTACGGAAGTTTATAATGTGAATTAACATCTACGTTATTATATTTGATGTCTGCCGTGCAGTCCTGCCTTAATGAAGCTGTGTGAATACAGTGAATAAACTGGCGCTGTAAGTAAATGGTGTGAAAGCTGTTGTTTCGCATAAATATTCAGTGTGTTTGTGTTAAGACGGCAGGCCTTTGTAAGCTGTTTCGATGTTCATACACATTCCTGCAACACTTCTAAAACAACTGTTTTGTAGTAGTTTCTCAGATACATCCTGCATACCAAATTAGACTTTCATGACATACCTATAATTAACCTGATCAAAATATACATACTCCAGAGCTTAAGGCGAATTTCCACCACTTAGATCTCTAAAACACTAAATCTAATATAAAGTTGAACATTTCTCCTTCAAGGAAAGTGTAATCTTTTAAAAGGCTTTTTTTGTTAAGGAAAGTGTGATCTTTTAAAAGGCTTTTTTTGTTAAGGAAAGTGTGATCTTTTAAAAGGCTTTTTTTGTTGTTGTTTGTTGTTAAATGTGGACATTTTTCTTTTTTATACAACAGGGAATTTCCAAGTACATGGGATATGACTTGTATGTAATCTGCAATTATGAAACCTCCATTTCGTCGGCGAACTGAACCCTCACGCTTTCTGCTTAAGAGCACCGAGGAAGAGCCGGCAGTGAATACCAGATCACTCTGCACAGGATGGAACCGCAAAGATCTTCAGAACTGTTTGCAAGCTTTGAAACATCAGCAGAATTTTGAATCGGAATTAGATCTGACTGAGATTCAAAAGAAAGTTCCCCACCGTTCTCTCAAAGAGGTAACCTCATCAACCTCAAAACATCACTAATGTGGATGAAAGTCCATTGTAATTCAGTTGTTATTACGGTTTGGTTTCAGATTGAAGACCTGATAATGACCCTGAAGTCACGAGTGCTACAGAAGGTGTATCTACAGGTCCAGAGTCAGAAGAGAGAGGAGCGCAAAGCTAAAGTTCCCATTGAATTGTGGGCAGAGCTGGTACAGAAAATCTCTAGACCCCATGAGAAGACTATTTCTTCTGCCTTTTCCCAGGTCTGAATGAGACTTTTGAGAAATTACACCAGACACCACACCAAGAACTGTACAGGATCACCTCAATAACTTCTCAGTTCAAGCTAATTATGAGTTTGACTGAAGATGCTAAAAGAGTCACTACATTTACCAAACTAAGAAGTGGAAAATTGTGATGGATAATCTTTGCATTTGACAAAGAGTTTGCATTTACTTCTGAACTGCAGTGATTCATGTTACAGTCTATATTCTTGCACCAAAATTATGTAATTTCATAAACTGATTCTGTCATTCTTTTATGATGCTTTTTTATGACTTCTGTTTATAGCACTCCTAGAGAGCAAAGTACATAACACTTGTCAGTCAGTTACAGTGTACAATATTTGACTTCTTTTATTGCCTTTATCATCTTAATGAGTGAATAGCAGATAAAATTATGTTTGCTTTTTACTTTGTCATCAGATGCTTGTGATTGCTGCCGTTGAGCCCTGTGGCCTGATGCACTCTGAACCTCCACACCCCATCATCCAAACATCTGCTTTCTCCAGTCTTCACCCTGTTCAGTCCCCTAAAACCCCCTCTCGGCCTTCTGCCTCAGACATGAGCCCAAATTCCAGCATTTCTTCTCCCTCAGTTGCATCTCTTATTCAGCCTGACTTTAGTTCTAATGCTGTTGAGCGTCTTAGCCAGTTCAATAATGCATCAAGCAGTTCACCTCTAGTGCCAAACACACCTGAAACACCCACACCAAGATCCTCACAGATGACAAGAAGCCCAAGACAACTGCAGTCAGAAGCAGAAGCAACAGTGTCCAGTCCTGTTTCCACTGGTCCAGTGTCACCGTCAGTTTCCCCAAATAAGCACAATCAAGTTCAGATGGAACCGTTAGATCATGATTACCTATGCAAACCAATAACGCTGAAGTGTGTTGTCAATTTTGACAAGATTTATCAATATTTAAGTGACATTGATTCTAAAACCTGCAAATCAGCTCTTTCTTCAATGGGTAAGTATTATTAAATTATACATTTGTATTTTATTCTGTTAAATATTTGAAGAAATTACACTCTTCATGAACATTTTACGCATTGATCCAGGGATGTGGAAGTTAGATCAACTGAAAGGCATAGTTCACCCAAAAAATGACAATTTATTTACTTGCCATCTTGTTGTATAACGTTCTTTCTTCTGTGGAACACAGAGAAATTTTGTCTTTGAAAAGAAGGGGGTTTTTTTGTCAGTGAGGATCAGTGTTGTTTTGGACACCGCTTACTTTCATTTCATCTACAAAAACATTTGAAAATTTCTTCCATATAAGTCGGTCATATAGGAACAACATAAGAGCGAGTAAATGACAGAATTTTCATTTTGGGTGAATTATCCCTTTTTTGATATGTGAACGGCTCTCTTCTTTTTTCCCTCATATTTTCCACATTCCATCCTCAGAGAGCGCAGTGCTGTTGGATATGCTGATGTGTTTGCCTGAGGAGCTCCCCTCACTGGACTGCAAGGAGCTTCAATATCATTTTCTCCAGATACACTCACAGCTTACCAAACCTGCGAAAATGCCACCTTCCTCTTCAAACACTGACAGGGACATCCAGCAGGCTAATGTACCTGATACGAGTGCATTAACACAGAAACTCAAGACTACTATGGGATCCACTAAAGAGCCCTCCAGTGAGTCATCTGTCACAGAACCAGCAAAGGACAAAAAAGACTGGGCTACAGCTGGCACCTGTCCTCTCAATCCTTTGTTAGTTCCAGTAGCCTTGCTGAAAAGACCGTCCTTGGATTCTGAGAAATGATATGCTTAGCCAGTCTCCGTTGAATTCTGAAGAGTTTCAGCCTAATTAACATTATTATGTTTCACTTTGTTACAGGTTCAGATGTTGTTTCTGTCTTTTGGTTGGAAAATGTGGGCATATAAATTCTTAATATTGTTTCACTAAACTTGTTATTTAAACAAAATTTAATCTAAAACGAGTTAGTTCTAAAAACAAGCAAGACATAAAACATGAAAAATAAATATAATTAAATACTAAACCAAGTGTTTACATATTTAAATTGTGGGGAAATGTAAATGTGCAACCTTATTTTGCAATTTGTATATTATCATCAGTCTGGTGCTGTTGAGAAAAAAGCATGTCCCAAGGTAAACTAAACTGGTTGCAAGGATTCTTGTGGAGCTTGACTCAAAGAGGCCCTTTTGGTTGCTAAGTTATCAACTAAAATGCAAACGTACTTATTGTAGTGCCACTTAATGTCCGACAGATGTGTATGGGGGTACCTGAGTAGTGGGAGGGATTTGGAACCTTGTTCCTGGAAGCATGCCTGGGCGGCATCCAAAATTGCATACTTCCCTTATATATACAGGTGCATATCAATAAATTAGAATGTCGTGGAAAAGTTCATTTATTTCAGTAATTCAACTCAAATTGTGAAACTCGTGTATTAAATAAATTCAGTGCACGCAGACTGAAGTAGTGTAAGTCTTTGGTTCTTTTAATTGTGATGATTTTGGCTCACATTTAACAAAAACCCACCAATTCACTATCTCAACAAATTAGAATACTTCATAAGACCAATAAAAAAAGACCAACATTTTTAGTGAATTGTTGGTCTTCTGGAAAGTATGTTTATTTACTGTATATGTATTCAATACTTGGTAGGGGCTCCTTTTGCTTTAATTAAAGCCTCAATTCGGCGTGGCATGGAGGTGATCAGTTTGTGGCACTGCTGAGGTGTTATGGAAGCCCAGGTTTCTTTGACAGTGGCCTTCAGCTCATCTGCATTTTTTGGTCTCTCGTTTCTCATTTTGTTTCTCATTTTTTGACAATACCCCATAGATCCTCTATGGGGTTCAGGTCTGGTGAGTTTGCTGGCCAGTCAAGCACACCAACACCATGGTCATTTAACCAACTTTTGGTGATTTTGGCAGTGTGGGCAGGTGCCAAATCCTGCTGGAAAATGAAATCAGCATCTTTAAAAAGCTGGTAAGCAGAAGGAAGCATGAAGTGCTCCAAAATTTCTTGGTAAACGGGTGCAGTGACTTTGGTTTTCAAAAAACACAATGGACCAACACCAGCAGATGACATTGCACCCCGAATCATCACAGACTGTAGAAACTTAACACTGGACTTCAAGCAACTTGGGCTATGAGCTTCTCCACTCTTCGTCCAGACTCTAGGACCTTGGTTTCCAAATGAAATACAAAACTTGCTCTCATCTGAAAAGAGGACTTTGGACTACTGGGCAACAGTCCAGTTCTTCTTCTCCTTAGCCCAGGTAAGATGCCTCTGATGTTGTCTGTGGTTCAGGAGTGGCTTAACAAGAGGAAAGTGACAACTGTAGCCAAATTCCTTGACACGTCTGTGTGTGGTGGCTCTTGATGCCTTAACCCCAGCCTCAGTCCATTCCTTGTGAAGTTCACCCAAATTCTTGAATCGATTTTGCTTGACAATCCTCATAAGGCTGTGGTTCTCTCGGTTGGTTGTGCATCTTTTTCTTCCACACTTTTTCCTTCCACTCAACTTTCTGTTAACATGCTTGGATGCAGCACTCGGTGAACAGCCAGCTTCTTTGGCAATGAATGTTTGTGGCTTACCCTCCTTGTGAAGAGTGTCAATGATTGTCTTCTGGACAACCGTCAGATCAGCAGTCTTCCCCATGATTGTGTAGCCTAGTGAACCAAACTGAGAGACCATTTTGAAAGCTCAGGAAACCTTTGCAGGTGTTTTGAGTTGATTAGCTGATTGGCATGTCACCATATTCTAATTTGTTGAGATAATGAATTGGTGGGTTTTTGTTAAATATGAGCCAAAAATCATCACAATTAAAAGAACCAAAGACTTAAACTACTTCAGTCTGTGTGCATTGAATTTATTTAATACACAAGTTTCACAATTTGAGTTGAATTACTGAAATGAACTTTTCTACGACATTCTAATTTATTGAGATGCACCTGTAGTAGGCATAAAACAGTATGTGGCAAAAGTTGTATGTCTGAATTCACAATAATCATAAAAGGGTGGGCAAAAAGTACCTGGATAACCTACTACTATCCAAAGCGACTTACAAAGTAGAAGCAAAAAGACCATCGAAAGAGCAACAATATACACGTGCTGTGACAAGTCTCAGTTAGTACCATGCACATAGCAAGGATTAAAAAAAAAAAAAATTATAATAAATAAATTAGACCGAATAGAATAGGTAAGTGCTAGTATTAATTGGTCAGGTGATGGTGAAAAAGATGTCTTTAGATGTTTTTTGAAAATGGCTAAAGACTCAGCTGCTCAGATTGAGATAGGCAGGTCATTCCACCAGCTGCGGACAGTCTAGAAAAAGGTCCGTGAGAGTGATTCTGTGCCTCTTTGGGATGGCACCACGAGGCGTCATTCATTTGCAGAACGCAAGCTTCTGGAGGGCGTGTAGGTCTGAACTAGCGATTTTAGGTATTTTGGTGCAGCGCCAGTGGTTGTCTTGTAGGCAAGCATCAGTACCTTGAATTTGATGCGAGTGGCTATTGGCAGCCAGTGCAAGCTGATGAAGAGAGGTGTGACATGAGCTTTCTTCGGCTCGTTGAAGACCACTCTGGCTGCTGCATTCTGGAGAAGTACCTACTCAAGAGAGTATGTGATTTTGCATGCAGCCCAACACTACACATTTTCAAACTTTTCCTAATCAAACACATCTGATTCCATTAATCAGCTAGTTAGTAGAGACTCCAAGACTTGGGCTGTGTGTGTTTCCCAAAAGCATCGTAAGCCTAAGTTGATCATAGAACCATTGTCACCAATGGAGCTACAATTAACTTAATGCTTTTGGGAAACACGGCCCTGAAATGGATGAGTAAGGTAACAGAGACATCCAAAATGTGTACTGTAGGTGTGCCTCCAGGAACAGGGTTGAGAAACACTGGCTTAAGGACCCCTAATAAAGCATTACCTTTTAGATTGAGTAGCATTACACAAGTGAGTAGTAAGTTTACATGATGACCAATGAGTCCTGTTGCACCACAGAGGTCTATGATACCATTTGCAAGATTTCTCAATTATCATTTACTTTTCTGATTATCTGTTCAATGTGTGGCTTCCCACCCAACATGACCTGTATGTCTCACCATCCCTTACATCGTTCATCATGCAGCTGAAGATAACATATCTGAGATAAAGCAAATCACTTTGTGAAACACTAGGTTATAAAATCAAATATGTAAGTAGGGGGTGGGAGGGACTTGTAGAGAATAACGTAACAATGTAATCTAAAGAGAATTAAAAAACTGAGGGGTAGAATATACAGTAAGGAAGCCCCATGAGCTTTGCGCTTGCAAGAAGGACAAAGAGTGCTATGTGCCTGTGAATAGAATAAAATTTGAGTGAATTTACAGTGGAAAAAGACGACAACTAAAACAATTGAGAATATAGATAATTTATTTTAACATAAGCAAGTGCCAATTTACAAAAAAAACTTAAGTGTAATGGTGATAAATAATTTGTAGTTAATATGTAATTTAAAAAAACAATTCATATTGATGCAATGTGACATTATGACTAACAATAATAAAACATGAAGTAGCACTAATATAAAGTAAAGCCTGTAAAAATGATATCAGTCTACACTGTACTCTTATATTACTACATTCATAATTTTAATAACATAGCAGAAGGGAAACAGGACTGTTCTGAAGTTTCACTGCTTCTCTTCATCATGTGATCAAACACAATGTGGTCAGATGATGTTTGTCACATCTGAGACAGAAAATATGAACAATTGTACTACACTAGTAGATTTTATGGTATAAATACAACTCTCTTGCAGCTGATTTGAGTTTTGTTACATAAAGACTAAATATTTTTTAAGAAAAAAGCTACAGATACATTCAATATGTCATACATAGCCATCCTGCTTGTGTTTCTATGCACTTAGAATATCACACTTAAATATCAAAAGATGTCCGGATCTGAGGTCTGTCCACTCTCATCTGTTATGAGCAAAACAAATAATATGTAATTATCAAAAAACATGACAGTAATGATGTTAAAATACTTCTGTTCCATTGAATTTAACTAAAAATCATTGGCTATTTTGTAACAGGTACCTTCATATGGAAATATGTAGAAGGAAATATGTAGTGCAGTAAAAGGGCTCAATAATTAAACCAGATAAAAGCTATTGTTGGGAGTAGTAACTTTAGTTTATACAGTAATTTGTTTATACTGTTTGTAAGAACAACATATGTTGGTAAATGTATATCTGTGTATCTTCTCAGTACTCACAGACTGATCCCTCTGAAGATACCGGAGATGAATATCAGGTTCAGGTGAGAATTTCTGGGTGTAAGATCGATCCAAAGATAAATCTGGTTTATATATTTCAAAACTTCCCCGCTTATTGATGCCTTCCGGTGAGTATACTGGATTATCATATCTGTCAGCTGGAAATATAAAAAAGGTATGTTTACTAATCAGAGACTTAAACAGGAAAATGTATATTCTGTGAGAAAAAAACAAAAAAAAAAACTCTTTTAAACACAGCGTAAGTTTATTTTAGATCAGCACACAGTGCTCTTGTTGCATCAAAATGAAAACACAGGGTTTCTAACTTGCCTAGAAACTCCTGTATATGCTTAAGAAATAAAAAGTCATATTTATTTTTGTTATTTTATTTGTTCTGCTACTGTGCATCTTTACATGTGAAATGAAAGTGTTTGCACACGGACTGTCTGGTCTCAATATAGTATAACTGCCTCATCCTTCTCTTTGCAAAGTCTGTTTTACGCGACAACAGGACCACAAAATAATCCACACTGAAATGTGCCTGACAAAGTGTTATGACCAGGCACCTTGAAATAAAACTTTTCCACTACTATTTCCAAAAGTTATGCTGCTACACACAGCCAGGAATGGTGCAATGTTCAGCAGACTTTCCTACATTCAAAATTTCTGATATTACTTCGTTGTTTAGGAATATTTTTGCGGTTCGGAATAATATCACGTCGCAATAAAATCACTCTCTATTCCATATATAGTGCACTAAATGTTGTGTCAGTCTAATTCTTTAATTCCCCATATAGTTCAGAATGCGTTATGGGTATAAAATAATTGATTGTTTACTTATTAATTCAGATTAATACCAAGTGTTTTATCTAACTAATATACGGAGATAACAGTACTGCTAACAGTATTGTTAACTGTGCATAAAGCAAATAATAATTTGGTGGATGATACAAATATTCAGTTACTATCTACAGGCAACAATTGTTGAATGATGTAGAATATGTATTTACCTGTGTAAGATGTTTTCTTTTTTGGTGGCCACTCAAAGTCGTCATCTAACCATTCTTTGACTAGCTCTTGTTTAATGTCCTTATTCCTGTATGGCAAAGAAATAGAGTTATGGGCAGGAAGACATAAAAACATTTTATTGAAAGAACATCCTCTTTTTCCCAAAACACATTGATATAAACATTTAAATAAGAGAACATGCTGTTTTTAGTAAACCTGAGAGATCACATAATCAGATTTTTTAGGGGGGCTGTCAGAAAGTTTTCAATCGCACAGATTTAATGGCAGAAATCGTAGCCCTCATATTCAGTGATATAGCCAAACAGACAAATGGTATTAGAAAATGATCAAACTGACAGCAGAGTCCAAGCAAACCATTTTTTCTGATGTTTTCAGGTCATTGAAGTAAATCCATCAGAACATAATGATCTTGCAATGATCTTGTGTTCACAGGGTCTGAACAGCTTGTTGTCATCAACAGAAACATGAATTTTCCAATTTTATATGAAGTTTATCTGTCAACTCACTGAGGATCGACAGATGCCGATTAATGCTATGGGATAAAGACCCAAAGCACAGGAGTAAATTATTCTGCAGAAGAAAATATGCCTTCTGGAGTGGCCCAGTCAGAGTCCTGACCTCAATCTGATTAAAATGTTTTGGCATGATCTCAAGACACCAGACATCCTGTGAACATTGCTGAACTGAAACCGTTTCATAAAGATGTATGCAATGAATTACCTCTTCACCGTCTGTTTGTTTATTACGAGATAAGCTGTCAGGAATGCTACAGTTATTACTGCTATGGCTGCCACTGTTCCCAATCCAGCATAAAATCCAACTTTGTGCACTTGGAAATCGCAATCCACTCCCAAGTACCAGTAAGAATCAGTATGGAGGCAACTAGAGGAAAAAAATCATTATAAGTGTTTTTACATTTTCTGAGAAATATCTGCACATATTGTTTACTATTGATTTGTAATTGCTTTTGTTTTATTTTTAGACCATTCCAGTCCCTTGGACTGGTCTTGCACCAATATTTCTTGATCACATTAAATATTTTATCCCAGGGTTCCTCAAATCTTACCCTGGAGGTCCAATCCACTGCAGAGTTTAGCTCCAACCCTGATCAAACTCACCTGTCTGTGATTTTCTAATGATCCTGAAGACATTGATTAGCATGTTCAGGTGTGTTTGATTAGGGTTACAGCTAAACTCTGCAGGAAAGTGGATCTCGAGGTCCAGATTTGAGGAGCCCTGTTTTATCCTGTCAGAATGATGACAATGAATATTGACATTGATTACACACAAATATACTTCTGTAAGGAAGTCATTTGGCAGATGCGCTTATTTAAAGTAACAGTACACTTATGATGGAGACAGATCTTTTCAGTCTAGATCTTTAACCACCACATCCCCTAAAGAATATAGTTATAAAGAATATCCTTATAAAGAATATAGTTAAATAAAAGTACATACAAGCAGGATGGACCTTTTCTAGTAACTTCACAGGTGCCCTTGTTCTTGCATGTTTTTGAATTAGGATGAGCTACATGGCATTTAGTCACACATGTCACTTTGTCTTCCAGCTGAACTGGATCAAAATACTGCAGGAGTTCATTGGAGAGGGCTTCTGCAGCCTCGACACACACCTCTTTAAACATTGGAAATAAAACAGCCATCATAAATAATAAATCAAACATACAAACAAATAAATAAAAGTACAAACAATTCACTGATTTTAATGTTAATTTGCTCTTGTGCTTGGGACCTATATAACCGTATTTTTTTTAGCTTCTCCAAAAGTATTGTTGGTCACTCTCTATAGATTCTCTAGCAGGTTTCTCCTTCATTCACTGATACCCAGAAACCTTTTTAGCCTTTTCTATGTAGTCTATGTACTGATAACAGTTAAATTATTAGTGAATTCAACTCAGTAATTCTTTGTGCCCTTTTTCTCATTTGTGCACTTCAGATGCAGACACCAGCTGTAAACTTTGCAAAAGTAAGTCTGTAAACTTTAAGTAGAACTGTGATTGAAAAAAATGCAGCAGGTTTAAAATGTTTCAACATAAAATATTATTTATTAATTATTATTATTTCAGTAGTTCATTCAGTACTTTTTTTGGTGCAGAGTATTCAATTTAATAAAATGAGAGAACCGATTCATAAAATAGCTCACTTTCTTCTTGACTCTAGCACAATAAGTTAACTGAAAAACTTACCAGTGAGATCAGTCGATGATGCACTGGCACTATTAACATTAAAGTCTAAGTGTGGAATAGAAAAAAAGGATTAACAAACACAGTTTAATTATTCATCTAATAACCACAGAATAGATCATGGGGGAAATGCATTTTATGACCTACCTGTACTCTCTTCCAAGGATGTAAGAACTTCATCCATTTTATTGACTAGATTATTGTAAGTATCCTCAACATTGCCATTGTTTTCAATTCGAAGAAGGACGTCATGCTGAACATTAACTCTAGCAACATAATTTTATCCAAAAAAAAAAAAAAAAACAATTAAAAAATCAGTCATTAAATTGTTTTTTAAAGCATTTTAAAGCTGTAAAATTAAGTTGATTGTGGATATAATACAATGTTTAACTTCTTTTTTTAATTCACTGAAATTGATCTATTGATTATCCAAATTTATTTGTATATTTAGCATTATAAGTATTATATTTTAAGTATTATAAATATTTTATTACATTTTGTATTGTTACCTTTGTTGAACTTCCTTTAAAAGCAAGCTTCTTTTTCTTCTTTGTCCACTCTGTGTTTCTATCAGTTGACCACGACTTTGACAGGAAAAAACAAAAATATTGTATTAAGAACTAATAGTTGGACATAAGGGCATAAATATAATTTCAAAATAGCTTGTGCTGTCAAAGTAGATGAATTACCTTAGAATTATATTGTCCACCCGGATAGGCACAGGCAAATTGTTTTCATAAAACTTTACTACCTATAATTGAATGAATATTTATCTGTAATATTTCAAGCCAAAAAAAAAAAAAAAAAGGCCTCCACAGTTCAAAATATTTTTTTGTGAAAGTTCTGGACACTTTAGTAAAAAATAAAATACAAAAATAGAAGGGAAGATGTGTTAAGATTTAATACTGCATGTTCAACTTTCCTTGTGTCATTCCCATTGAATAAGAAATTTCAGACAGTTAGAATTGAGACAAGACTTAAATAATAAGACGCTGAAAGAAAGAATCACAATACATACTGTTGCTCTGAAGTTCTCAACAAATGCTTTATGTTCTTCTGATAAGGAGTTGTCATAAGCAGGCTTATAAACTTCATCCATTTCCATCGTTACATTGACTGTCCTGTCTATGTCATCTGGAAAAAAAGTAAGGGAAATTTTAATAAAACAAATAATATATAGAACTTTCAGAAAAACATTTTAGTGTATGGAAGTGTATGAAACTTAACAACTACTTAAAAGTACAAAGGCCATTCTGCCCATCTCATGTCATCTAGTTGACATTGTTTTGTGACTAGGTCTTTACTGCAGTTGCAAAAAACTGGATCTATGGCATTATTATACCACGGCTTTATGCAGCTTTGAAGAAATTTTAATGCACTACATTTGAATTAATATGACTTTACTGGAAAAACAACTGCAAGAAATATAATTCTGGTGAAAAGACAACATTGTAGACACTGTAGAAAAATTGGCATGTCAACCCCGCTTACATGTGCGAAGTGGAAATGTAGATTAGTTAATATACTTAATCATATACATATTTAAAAGACTTTTTAACAAACCTGGGACTACAATTTCAGTTTGAATAGTACTGCAGTATCTCCCTGTAAAACCAGCTGGACAGAGACAAAACAGGTTGTCTGGATGTGGAGTTCCACCATTGTCACAATTAATAGGTTTGGCAGTTGTGGTTTTGGTTGTTGACTGAGTAGAGCTTGTTGTTCGTGTTGTTGTTATATCAACTGTAGTTGCAGTGGGATCTGCTGAAGTTACAGCAGAAACCTCTGTTGTACTACCATCTGGAGTTATAGTAGTTTCTGCTGTATTTGAAGGTTCACTAGCTGATGTGACATCAATAGTTGTTGAAATATCTGATGAATCAGTGGAGTCAACTGTAGTTGCAGTGGGTTCTCCTGAAGTTAAACCAGAAACCTCTGCTGTACTACCATCTGGAGTTATAGTAGTTTCTGCTGTAGATGAAGGTTCACTGGCTGATGTGACATCAACAGTTGTTGAAATATCTGATGATTCAGTGGAGTCAACTGTAGTTGCAGTGGGTTCTCCTGAAGTTAAACCAGAAACCTCTGTTGTACTAACATCTGGAGTTATAGTAGTTTCTGCTGTAGATGAAGGTTCACTGGCTGATGTGACATCAACAGTTGTTGAAATATCTGATGAATCAGTGGAGTCAACTGTAGTTGCAGTGGGTTCTCCTGAAGTTAAACCAGAAACCTCTGCTGTACTACCATCTGGAGTTATAGTAGTTTCTGCTGTATTTGAAGGTTCACTGGCTGATGTGACATCAATAGTTGTTGAAATATCTGATGAATCAGTGGAGTCAACTGTAGTTGCAGTGGGTTCTCCTGAAGTTAAACCAGAAACCTCTGCTGTACTACCATCTGGAGTTATAGTAGTTTCTGCTGTATTTGAAGGTTCACTGGCTGATGTGACATCAACAGTTGTTGAAATATCTGATGAATCAGTGGAGTCAACTGTAGTTGCAGTGGGTTCTCCTGAAGTTAAACCAGAAACCTCTGCTGTACTACCATCTGGAGTTATAGTAGTTTCTGCTGTAGATGAAGGTTCACTGGCTGATGTGACATCAACAGTTGTTGAAATATCTGATGAATCAGTGGAGTCAACTGTAGTTGCAGTGGGTTCTCCTGAAGTTAAACCAGAAACCTCTGCTGTACTACCATCTGGAGTTATAGTAGTTTCTGCTGTAGATGAAGGTTCACTGGCTGATGTGACATCAACAGTTGTTGAAATATCTGATGAATCAGTGGAGTCAACTGTAGTTGCAGTGGGTTCTCCTGAAGTTAAACCAGAAACCTCTGCTGTACTACCATCTGGACTTATAGTAGTTTCTGCTGTAGATGAAGGTTCACTGGCTGATGTGACATCAACAGTTGTTGAAATATCTGATGAATCAGTGGAGCCAACTGTAGTTGCAGTGGGTTCTTCTGAGGTTGCATAGGAAACACTAGCTGAATTTGAAGTGAGGTCTGTTGTGGAAATAGAAACAGTTATTGGTGTAGCACTGAGCCTATTTTTGCTGTACCCAGTGGAACATTTGTTGAAAATGCCCTATATGCCTGTTTCTGCACAAGTTATTTCACAAAGTTGCAGTATAGGTTTTTTTTATAACAAAAACTAATCTAAGAAAATAATCAATAAAATAATAAAACTATGCAAATAATAAGCACTTTCCATTCAGTAAATCTGAATGATCAGTTACAGTTTTGGGTTTGAATCTCATTTTGTGCAGACTGGATGTAAATATGGACTATGATGATCATGCACTCAGTTGTACATTCCTGATAACCATTTTAATACTGACTGTGGTAAGACTTTTATTAGAGCCACAAACTAGTTTAGAAACTTGACATGTTGAAAAGCATGACATTCGCGTGCTCTTTCAGTTGCCACTTACATGCTGCTTGTTCTGTGTGAAACAGGCCTAATAACTAAATTATCTGTAATAGTGGTAGGAATATCTGTTGTTTCTGTTGTGTGAACTGTTGTACAAGTTATACCTGAAGTTATACTAGAAGTCTCTGTTGTACAGTATCTCCTACCATCTGACATCACTGTCTTTGTGTGTGTATGTTTGTTTGTTTGCTTGCTTGCACACTGTGCACTGTCCCTCACTTTCTTAAAACCAAGCAAAAATGGAGATTACTGTAAGACACTTACAATTAAAGTAAAAGGGGCAAATTTTTGAAGAAAATTAAAAGCAGAATCTGGAAACTTATAATTTTATAAACGTACTTATTCTTCTGTTTATGGTGCTACGTTGTCACAACAAAGTTGTAAAAATGGATATAACTTTACACTATAATGGTTAGCAAGCGATTTTTATGACACTAAAATCATGTTAATGTGTATATTTGTGTTCTTGTGGCTATAGCCTACTATTGGAAAATTTGAGCATTCTAACAGGTACGGGTTATGATTGAGAATTTACTGATTCCTGGAAGACAAAAGTAGGCCTAACTATTGTGAGGGGAAAAATAACTCCATAGGTGAGAAAAGGAGGGAGAAAAACTTAGGCAGGAATCAGCTGTGGCAAAGCTCTGACAAGCCATGGTACACATTAAAATAAATATTATATGATCTAGTACTAGTGGTATGAAGTGGGCTGCAACGAATTCGCTAAAATTATTAATAAACTGTTCTGATGTCTAAAATAATGTAGAAATCACTATTTTCTGTACAAAGACAGTCTGGTTATGAAGCAAACATGCAGTCAGTTTAAAATTGTTAATAATCAATATTGAAAATTTAACAATGAATTTCCTTATCTAGTGCTTGGTTTTGTACACTAACAATGGACAGCGATGCCTCAGTACAGTAGCGAAAAAATAAATTTCTATGCCAATCACACAAATCAAGCATGCAAGACCACAACCAAAATTATCCAAAGCATGCGAGCAACGGGAGTTTTATTCTTACATGCAAATATTAGAAATTCACTTGCGTATTTCCATTTTAGAAAACTGCTCAACAAGTCACAGCCAAATGCTGCAGGGTGTACGCATGTGTGACAACAAGATTAAGTGTTTTTTGTTTTTGTTTTTTTGCAAATTTAAACAATACATGTAACACAAGACATTTTTTATAAAATAAAACAATAAATAATTCTAACATAACGGGTCTTGCGAATAAATGCTGTGGTTTTAAAATGATGTGTCAAGTTTAAGAAGTTCAACGTTACAAATTAACCTGTTTTGTCTGTACAGTTGTTTTGTATATATTTATAGAACAACTTATTAAATGAAATTTAGATTTAGTTGGTTGTGATTTAAATATAAAACAATTACCTGCTGTAGCTGTGGGGTCAGTATCTGCTGTAGGTGTAGTATTTTCTATTGGGGTGGTAGATGAAGCTGAAAGAGGATCTATGGTGGATAAAGAAACAGTTGTTGTTCTGGGGGATATAAGGTCTACACTGGCAACATACAATAATGCACAAATAATTACTGTCTATATAAAGATGAAGTCTGGTTATGAAGCAAACATGCAGTTAGTCTAAATGTGATTTTTCACAGAAAAATAAATAAATAAATAAATAAATATTCACTCTACTACTTTATCTTATAACAGTTCATGTTGTCGATACAATATCAGCTGGTTAGGCTTGGGATAATGTGTTTTTTTTCCCAACATTCAGATTTGGCCAATGTAACTTTAGTCCCATATACTTTATGTGCCTGCAAAATTACCATTTTTGATGGTGTGTAATTGTCTCAACTCTTGGTCACCTCTTAAACTTTTCTCTCAAAAATACACTATCTTTGCATTCTCCTGTAGCAAAGTCCTCTAGGAGAGGGTTTATACAGATTATGAAACCAACATAGAATAATCATAAAACAATAAATCTTCATTCACCGACTTTCTCAATTCACCATATTGCCATCTTACATTTTATTGAGAGTTTGCATATGGTACACATTTATTTTTGATAGACATACTGTATTTCTTGCTGAACACACTTTCAGGGTCAAGTAATCCTACACAGATGCTTCTGGAGGAATCAAGGTATGACAGTGACAAAATATTTGTTCCTTTCAGTTGGTTCTCCCACATAAACGCCAAAACTATATTTTTAATCAAATTGTATTTTTATAGAATGTTTATTGCTTCATATTCAACAACAGATCTGATTTAAAAAAACATTCAGCACCAAACATTACCAGTCTTTTAACATGCACACACACTGTGTCCTGTTGTTGTAGGATTCACTTTGTATTCAATATTTTTTAACATCTTATGTGCTGGGTCAGTTTACATCCCAGTTAAAAAAGTCCGACATTGCAAATTGTTTTTTAAAATATGACTACATTTTTAAAATTGTTAATAATGTCCTATAATGTAATCTCTCATTATTCTGAAACATTATTTACATGTTTATCCTGCCATATAACATTTTTATATGTAACAATTCATATTTTATGTATATTTTTCACCCTACCTGAAATGAGAGAAAGACTCAAGATCAGAATGAATGAAGACGTGTAGCTTATCCCAATCATTTCTCAAAACGATGCCAGAGTCCAAACACATGAAAAATAATACACCGGAGCCTCAGTCCTGTTCTGGCTTCTAACACATCTCAGCGTGTGTAACAGTTTGCAGACCAGAGTACATGGTTCAGATATTAAAACACATTCTGAAAACCACAGTCACGTATCAAAGTCCACTGTGAGAGAGGTGTTGTACAGATCATGAAACACTTATAAAGATAAAGACTCGTTTCCTTTGAATCTTTTCACAATTCTACTTATTTTCCAACATCATTTTACAACACACTATGGTGGATATTTCCTCCTCTGATATTTAACTCAACTGAGTACACCTAAACAGGACATTATAACGCTGTGAAACACAATAAATAATAGTTCTTTTAAATAACATGGTATGTAAGCAATGTATGTCTTATTACAGTAATGTATTAAATTATAAACGCAAATGTGTGATTATAATGGCCTTTTAGGCCAGAAAAAAAAAGCACGCCAGAATTTTATAACTATAAATAGGTCAGCTTCTTATACTGTATGTGAATATGTGACTATGGGCTCTAATTAGTTTTCACTTATGACTGAGAATGTGAAACGTGTAGGCTAAGTGTACTGCAAGTGAGCTTTGTCTGAATTTCTCCATTATAGTCCTCAAAGTTTAGTTGACAGATAGATAGATAGATAGATAGATAGATAGATAGATAGATAGATAGATAGATAGATAGATAGATAGATAGATATTGCTTGAAACCCTTGCTAAAGTTTCTATTTCCTCACACACATTAATTGTTTTAAGAACAAAGGTCATCAGGGTAAACTTGTACATACACCATATATGGACAAACGTATTGGGGCACCCCCTTCTTTAGAACAGAAAAAGGCACTTCCAAAACTGTGGCAACAAAGATGGAAACATAATGCATGTATTTAAAAATTGTATTTCCATCTCTGTTGCAGCAGTTTTGGAAGTGTCTAAAATGACTGTACCCATATGTACAAGTCATTGGTGTTTGGTGATGAGTTTTTGGCTCAAGGTCTGCATTTAAAGTCACACCAGAGGTGTTCAGCTTGGATTAGAACTTGGATTTAGGCTTTCTGCAGACCAGTCAAGTTCTTCCACACTGACTAAATCAATCATTTCTTTTTGAACCTTGCCTTATACACAAGGCATTGTCAAGTCAGAATAGAAAAGGGTCCTGTCCAAACTGTTGCTTTAAAATTAGAGGCACACAATTCCCTAGAATATCATTATATGCTTAAACATTAAGATTTGTGCTCATGGAAATTACTAAAGTAGTCAAACCTGTTCATTAGAAGGGGGTGACCCAATACTTTTGGCAATATAGTGTATCTATATTGAAGGCTAAAAATAATAATACATTAATAATAATACAAATAATACATTCACAAATTTTATAATCACTATCTGATGTGATATGCCAGCTATGCCTCACTGCATGACTTCATTATGACGCCCCCCCGCCCAAAAAAAAATATTTTACAGTAACAGCGCCCATGTCAATTAACAAATTCTATTTACAAGGAACTGTAAGAATAAGCGACTATATTATAACTACTGCACTGTAAAAAATAAGTGTAATTTTAACTGTAAAATTTTGTAAAAATGCTACAGAAAAAAAAAACTGTTAACAGGTTAACAGTAAGTTCCCGTACTATATACAGGGGAAAACTGTAAAATATCTAACCAGACATTTCATGTAATTTTACAGTAAAATGTTGTTAATTGTACAGTTTTTAGAAGTAAAAAATAACAAATCAATGTATAATTTACAGTCAAAAACTGTAAACTGATATTCCCAGAATTCCCTGCTTGACACTCCACATTTGAAAGTATTTTGTTTAAATAATCATGTTTTTTAATAGTTTTTGTTTTCAATTATGTACATTTGGGCTTTATGTTCCATCTTCTGTTGTTTAATGAATGTTTATTGCATTATTTAAGTGTCGTGTTACCATGATGGTGTTTTGTGTTTGTGTGAATGACTCTGTGCACCTTCTATATATTAGTATATACTTCTGCTTGTGGCGAAGGTACTTGTGATGAGCTTTGATTCTTCATGTGGCTTTCTCTTTTACCACCTGCATTATTATGGTGGTTGTCAGTATGTTAAAGGTACAAAAAAGATTTTAATAGCAGTGTGCGTTGTTGAATTTACTGGTTTACATTCAAATTTTCTTGTTTGTAAATTACAGTTTTATACTGTAAAATTTACAGTTTTTGGCCATAAATGTGTTTACAGATTTTCTGTATTTTTTACAAAATTATACTGGCACCCACAGCTGCCAAAATTATTTTATAAAAACTACAGAATTTTTTTTACAGTGTGTTGTGAAATTTTCTTTAAGGATTTTTTGCCCTCAAAAGTGGGGCAGAAAATTACTTCAGGGAAAAAGGGAAATGGTTTAGGCATATGACTAAATTAGAATTACAGAATAGTATGACAACATGGAAAACACATGTTATCATTCACTGGTTACGTGAAGATGGGAAGATGATGTTTTTATTTTATTTGCTGTCATGGTTCCAAACGCTAAGTTTATGACCACAATCAAGGTTTGCTTTGATAGCTTGAGTACAGTGTACTCTGTACTTTGTTCTGATAAAATGCAAGTACATCGAGTATCACCTGAACAATATCTGAGTAACTGCACAGCTACCATCTTCAGCCCAACAAGAACATTAAAAAACATCTACATAAATTTTTGTTGGTCTTTAGGCTAAAATAAGAAATACACATTATAAAGAATTGTAATGTGTGTGTGTGTTTATATTACAAGTTATCAGCATATATTTCAATAACTAATATAAAGTTGATATACCAAGTTACTTCAACTCCTAATATCTGCTTTTAACTTTAAAATGTACTGATATTCAGCACATTAATACATGTGGCACAATAGAAACACGTTGAATCAGAGTTCATTGTAAGTGGCCTGACCAAAAAACATGGCCAATACATGTTCTGTATGTGTCTTACACAAAACATCCTATAATGTACATTACTGCTAACAAAAGTGAGAATAAACAAAACTATTTAAATAAAAAAGTACTTCTGGAAATGTACTTTTACTGTATTTCATAGTTTTTCTTGCAAAAAAAAAATAAAAAAGTATTTTACAGTGAAATTTTATATAATGTGATGTTAAACATAGCAGTTTTCCTCCGTATATGGTACAGTTAGCCAATTAACGTGTTTTTACTGTAGCATTTTTATTTTAGGATTTTTTTTTTTGTAATAATTATGAACAATTGTTACAGTTTACAATTATATCACAAAATCTTGTATGCTTAAAGATGAACATTGCAACATTTCGACCAAATTATGTTTTTATTCATTTCAGCCTGATGAAGGATTAATTGTCTGAATGTTGCAACGTTCAAGTGGACATGTGCAACGTTGTGTCTTGCACCAGTACATGCCACTTGTATCCTGCTCCTGTGCACACCATTTCTGTTTATTTTTTATGGCCTGTGTAGACTACACCTAGTTACTTGTCATATGCTTGTCAGACATTTTTATGCAAGTTTATCATGAAATGTGTGCTATTGGTCATGGTTAGTAACAATTCTTCAGGCCTATTTTATCATTAATGTCTTCCAAAGTTTTTATCAGTACTTTATTGCTTCTGTCCTTGTTTGGCATTGGCATATCACAGATAAACTATTCAGAACCCTGATAAAAAGGTTCTTAATAAAGATATCAAATTAGTTTGTTTATATCTCCAGTGATGGTGGGAATAAAAGTTATTCTGGACCCTGGATCATGAAAATACATTTACTGATTAATCTTTCAACCTCCCAAATGTCCACTGACCTTGACTTATTTTTTGTGAGGTCAGAACATTTTTATGAAGACAAAAGATTACCTGGGCAGTCAGTTAAAGATTATTCAGTTAGTTAAAAATCAGCTTAGATTGTCTCCGTATTATATTTGATGGTTATATGCTGTGTTCACGCCAAGTCATAATACCGTCACTTCGAGATGACAACAGATTACGTTCTACTCAGAGCTGTTCAAGTCCTTGGAATTATGCATTTCTATGGCAACACTATTGATGCCCAAATAAATGAATCTGCGCGGTCCAGTGGTACAGCCATAGGGCAACAGTCACATAGTACAAGTCATAGCTCTCAGAAAATTCCCAGTTTATAAGTTGTACACTGTAAAAAATAAACTGTTGAGAATACTTAAAAAAGTAAGGCAACATGATGCAATAAGACACTTGAGTTTTCTCAACAATTGTTTCATAGTTCTTCTAAGTGACAATAGTTTAAGCCAACAGAAATTGGTTTGTTCATGCAATGATGATTGCCTTATTTTGCTAATAAAATATTCTTGTCAGAGTAACTGAAACAACAATTACTGTCATTGATGTAATTTATTTTTTTCTGTTTCTTGGAAGAAAAAAAAAGTTTAATAAGTCACCACATTATCAAATTTATGTTTGTTTACAAATGACAAAACTTAATGGATAAGTTAGTCTAATAAGTAGACAACATTGTCTTTGTAAGACAACTTACAAGACTAAGATATCCAGGAAAAGAATATAAGCAGTTGAACATACTCTAGGTCTCAAAACTAGACACACTAATATCAAGAATGGTGGCAATCAACAAATGTTAAAAAGAAGAGCTCTTTATACACTATATTGCCAAAAGTATTGGGTCACCCCCTTCTAATGAACAGGTTTGACTACTTTAGTAATTTCCATGAGTACAAATCTTAATGTTTAAGCATATAATGATATTCTAGGGAATTGTGTGCTTCTAATTTTAAAGCAACAGTTTGGATAGGACCCTTTTCTATTCTAACATGACAATGCCTCTGTGTATAAGGCAAGGTTCAAAAAGAAATGATTGATTTAGTCAGTGTGGAAGAACTTGACTGGTCTGCAGAAAGCCAAGTCCTAATCCAAGCTGAACACCTCTGGTGTGACTTTAAATGCAGACCTTGAGCCAAAAACTCTTCACCAAACACCAATGACTTGTACATATGGGTACAGTCATTTTAGACACTTCCAAAACTGCTGCAACAGAGATGGAAATACAATTTTTAAATACATGCATTATGTTTCCATCTTTGTTACCATAGTTTTGGAAGTGCCTTTTTCTGTTCTAAAGAAGGGGGTGCCCCAATACGTTTGTCCATATATAGTGTATGTACAAGTCATTGGTGTTTGGTAAAGAGTTTTTGGCTCAAGGTCTGCATTTAAAGTCACACAAGAGGTGTTCAGCTTGGATTAGGACTAGCTTGGATAAGTAGTCAAACCTGCTCATTAGAAGGGGGTGACCCAACACTTTTGGCAATATAGTGCATCACAGTACAACAAATAACTAACAATAATGATAAAACAACAACAAAAAAATTTAAATGAAGTCAGCAAACAACAAAAAAATAAATAAATAAATAAATAAATAAATAAAAATCCTATAACAGTAACTGCATAATTTATTCATGCTGCGATGCATGCTGGGAATTCACAAAGCCTTAACATTTCAACAATATGAAATTCTTTGTTCAGACAACTGTGTTTGACTTGTTGGGACAACATTTGGGGTAATTTTGTTGGTCTGACAAGGGTTTTTATGTAGTATCAAGAAAATAGCATTTTTTAGTATTTGAGACTCAAAAGGTTTCGTAAACTGGAAAATGTGCAATTGCATTTTTTACAGTGTAATTATGAGTTCTACGATGACATGAATGCTTTTTACAAGTTGCAATTTTGTAAATACGACATTGAGTGAATGCACCTATAGATATACAATCAATGGAGCTGAAGCATTATGGAAAACTCTCAAAGTTGTTGGAACCAGGTTCGGAAATCGACAGCAGCTTGTGGCAAAATTAAAAAATGTGCCACCAAAATGAAAAAAAATGCCCCATAATTTCAAGATAAAGGGGCAAAAATGGCAAATCTATTACAGCTGTTGTGATTAAAATGAAATGTGAAAATGAATGAAAAGTACCAATTCGCTGAATTTCATTTAGATCTGCACCATTGCAGATTGCTTTTTATGCGTTGAGGCTTATAACCATTGACCCTTCGCAAAGAGCTTGATTGACTGGCGATCTGACCAATCATAACGCTGAATCCGCCATTTTGTCCAACAAACAAACCAGACAATAGAGTAGATTAACTTCGGTGGACTTAAACTTGAAAAATTGTGCACATTGACATCTTTCCGTGGTTTAAATAAAATACGTTCTGATGTTCATTCATGTTTATTTTGTGCTTTAAGTAAATATGAAAAGACATTTGGTCCGCTTGAACTGAGGGAATACAGTGATCTGTCACGACATATTAAAGAGCCACAAAACTGTATTTATTGTTTGAATTTCTTTAAAAAATTACAAAATTTGAAAGCTGAGACCATTTTTCATACCAGAAGTAACCTGCTCTGACTTGTCTGTCGGCGTGTTGTCAGTTTCCTCTTCGCTCCGCCATGTATTTTTCTCTGTGTGAGAACATGATGTGTGGTGTGAGAGCGGCATGGTTTGTTGGACATAGCAACTGTCATGGCATTCTGCCATGTTCTATCAGCCAAGCGTGCAAGTTATATACAAGGAAGGTTTACTTACAGTGCCAATATTTCTGTTGTTCCAACTGAATTGCTAATTCTTGAAGTTGCTTGATGTTACTGATGAGTATGAAGTTGCACTTTGTCCATGGGTTCCAAAGACGTCACTTCCGCTATGCTCGCCACCATTTTTGTGTCTGATGTGACAACGAGCACAGCACATCTCTATGAGATTTAGTCAAGTCAAGTCAAGTCGAGCTTTATTGTCATTCTGCTACATGTGTGGACATATAGTGGAACGAAATGTCGTGTCTCGCAGGACCACGGTGCTACATACTAGTTAAACCTAAGAAAAACATACAACAATGCAAGTATAGGAAAAACAATAGAGCTATACAACAGTTAACTGACTATACATATACTAAAAATACTATAACTGCTATACCTAGTTGACCACACATACACAAACTGAGACTGTACAAAAACTTTACATAAATACTGTACATGAAATTGTGCGAAAGAGATATATGTACATGAAATTGTGCAGAAAAATATATATTTTGTACATTAAATTATTGTGCAGAAGAGAGATTTTGTGGGAGACAGTGCATAGTGCAAAAATATTTTGTAGTGCAATGCTCAAGTAAACGTATTATTTTGTAGTGCAATGTTCAAGTAGACATATATTTTCTTAAGAGTCTTTGTGGCAGGGAGTGTTTGTAGAAAGTGTCTAGTGTGCATATAGTGGGATGAGTGCGTTACTACAGGTGGTTTGTATAGCCCACTCACCTGTGTGTAGCACATTCAGAATTGCACTTAGTAAAATTGTCAACAGTTTTTAATGAGTTGGGGGGTGGGAGGGCTAAGGTGTTCATGGTTTCAGAGGGGGACAGGGGGATTTGAGTTAAGAGCTCTCACAGCCTGGGGAAAAAAGCTGTTGAGCAATCTGACAGAGCGAGCTCTGATGCTCCGGTACCTTCTACCTGATGGCAGGAGCTGGAAGAGGTTGTGAGAGGGGTGGGTGGGGTCTTTCACAATGCTGGTGGCCTTGTTGGAGCAACGTGAAAGGAAAATGTCCAGGATGGAGGGGAGAGGGGCACCGATGATCTTTGCGGCAGTGTTCACTGTCCGTTGTAGGGTCTTGTGGTCAGCAGCACTGCAGTTCCCATACCAGACAGTGATGCAGGTGGTCAGCACACTCTCAATGGTGCCCCTGTAAAAAGTGGTGAGGATGGGTGGAGGGAGACTTGCCCTTTTCAGTCGGCGGAGAAAGTGGAGGCGCTGTTGTCCCTTCTTGTTGAGTGACGTGATGTTGGTGGTCCAGGTGAGATCCTCTGTGATGTGCACTCCCAGGAATTTAGTGCTGCCGACTCTCTCCACGGTTGAGCTGTCGATGGTCAGCGGGGGGTGGTCGACAGAGTTTCTCCTGAAGTCCATCACAACCTCTTTCGTCTTACCCACATTGAGGGACAGGTTGTTAGCACCACACCATTCAGCCAGCTGTGCAACTTCCTCTCTGTAGTGCGTTTCATCGTTGTTGCTGATGAGGCCTACCACAGTTGTGTCATCAGCAAACTTGATGACGTGGTTGGAGCTGGACTTGGCAGTGCAGTCGTGGGTCAGCAGTGTGAAGAGCAGCGGGCTGAGCACACAGCCTTGTGGGGCACCTGTGCTCAGTGTGGTAGTGCTGGAGGTGTTGCGGCCGACACGGACTGACTGAGGTCTTGCAGTTAAAAAGTCCAGGATCCAATTACAGAGGGAGGTGTTAAGGCTCAGCAGGTTTAGTTTGTGGATGAGCTGTTGTGGGATTATTGTGTTGAATGCTGAGCTGAAGTTAATGAACAGCATTCTAACATAAGAGTCTTTCTGTTCCAGATGGGTAAGAGCTAGGTGGAGAGTGGTGGATATTGCATCGTCCGTGGAATGGTCCGTGGACGGTATGCAAACTGGAGTGGGTCCAGCGTGTTTGAGAGACTGGACTTGATGTGCTGCATGACTAACCTCTCAAAGCACTTCATCATGATTGGGGTCAGTGCTATGGGACGATAGTCATTCAGACATTCAGACATTTAATAGATAATATTAATATATTGAAATAATAAATGAACTTTTACTACCATTTCCCACACTGATCCCTGGACTTGATTATTTTTAGGATAGCAAGTGTAACAGTTAGGCCATGTAATGTCCTGATTACTTGTAAATTTAAAACTGACATCAGCTCAAAGCACTTTTGAGTCAATGATAGTGTAATAAGATAACGTTATTAGCTTACTGCACAATCTGAATTTAATGGCAATTTAGCTAATATTAGCACAATTTATAATTACTCATTCTTTCTGGACAAATTACTGTTTGAATTGCGAACGTAGCCGCTCGATGAAGGCTTTAAGAGCTTGAAGAATCCTCTGCGGCTGGTCGCTCCTGCTTCACAGCGATCCCCTTCTCTGTCCGCCTTCTGATTTCAGCAAGTCAGTTTTGGTGAATGCAAACAACCTGAATACTGATCATGAGCCCAACATCCAGTAAGCCAAGAAAACATGCAGTCTACCTGAGGGAAGATGTCTTTCGCTTCTAGTGTATTCTTAAACCTGGATTTCATTAGGCATACATCTAAGATGGCACCGCACATGGCAGCTACTGTGCTTTGCTCTTCAGTGTTTGTACTGTTTTTGTTCGTTTTCCCTGTTTTTTGTTTCTCAAACACTATCAGTTTTACTAGGGATGATCTGCTGAACATTCGGCAGAACACACCACAAAATCTTTTACCGGTTTTTGATTATTCGGACGTTTTGCTGGACATTGTTGTTGGCGGAGCCGTAGCCCTGGTCAAACGCTTCAGGACACGCAGACGGGGGAAGCGAGCCGGCGCGCTCGTGAAGCTCAGACAGCGCGGATTTAGAACGGCGTTGCCTAGCATCCATCTGGCGAATCTCCGCTCTCTACCCAACAAAACAGACGAACTCCTTCTGCTCTCCCGGACAAACAGGGACTTTTCAAACTCTGCTGCTCTGTGTTTCACGGAAACCTGGCTGAACGACGCCATACCGGACAGCGTGCTTCATCTGCCCAGCTTTCACCTGTTTAGAGCAGATCGCGTGGCAGAATCAACGGGGAAATCGCGCGGCGGACGTGCTTTTACATCAATGAGAGGTGGTGTACAGATGTAACTGTGTTAAAGAAGATGTGCTGTTCTGATCTAGAAACGCTCTTCATTAACTGCAAACCTTTCTACTCGCCGCAGGAGTTTTGCTCGTTCATTCTCGTGAGTGTTTACATTCCTCCGCAAGCGCACGTGAGCACAGCTTTACAGAAACTCGCTGGTCTGATCACAGAGACTGAGCAACAACACCCGGACTCTGTTTTAATCATTCTCGGGGACTTTAATAACGCAAATCTCTCCCGCGAACTGCCAAAATACAGACAGCATGTTACATGTCCCACCAGAGACAGTAATATATTGGATCTCTGTTACACAGCGATAAAGGATGCATATCACTCTGTTCCACGGGCAGCTTTAGGACTCTCTGATCACTGTTTGGTTCATCTTATACCGACCTACAGGCAGAAACTCAGATCTGAAAAACCTGTATTAAGAACTGTTAAAGGATGGTCTAATGAAACAGAGCGGGTTTTACAAGCCTGTTTCTCTCTCACTGATTTGACTGTTTTTGAAGTTGCTGCAAATGATCTGGATGAGCTCACAGAGACTGTAACATCTTATATCAGTTTCTGTGAGGATATGTGCATTCCTACCAAGACTCATCTAACTTACAACAACGACAAACCATGGTTCACTGCAAAACTCAGACAGCTCCGTCAGGCCAAAGAAGATGCTTACAGAAAGGGGGATAAAGTCCAGGCCAAATACACACTGGAAAATGAGATCAGAGTGGCAAAGAGAAATTATTCCGGCAAGCTAAGGAAAAAATTCTCTTCCAGCGATTCTGCTTCAGTGTGGAAAGGTATGAAAGATATCACCAATTACAAGACACCACCCCCCAGCACTCTGGAGAATCAACAACTGGCAGACGATCTGAATGAGTTCTACTGCAGGTTTGAAAAAACACCCCACACCCGCCCTGAACAGCTCTCCACACAACCATTCACACCTCCAGCAACCCCCCTCTCCCCCACACCTGCAATTCAGATCAGCGAAGATGAGGTGCGCCAGGTCTTCAGGAAGAACAAAAGAAGGAAAGCACCAGGCCCAGACGGTGTGTCACCAGCCTGCCTAAAAATCTTTGCTGACCAGCTGGCCCCCATCTTCACACAGATCTTCAAAAGATCTCTGGAGCTGTGCGAATTCCCCTCATGCTTCAAACGCTCCACCATCATCCCCATCCCAAAGAAACCCAAAATTACTGGACTTAATGACTACAGACCTGTGGCTCTAACGTCTGTGGTCATGAAATCATTTGAAAGACTGGTTTTGGCTTATCTGAAGTCCTCCACTGGACCCTTACTGGACCCCCCTGCAGTTTGCCTACAGAGCAAACAGGTCTGTGGATGATGCAGTCAACGTGGGACTGCACTTCGTCCTGCAACATCTGGACAGACCAGGGACTTATGTGAGGATCCTGTTCGTAGACTTCAGCTCCGCTTTTAACACCATCATCCTGGACACTCTTCAGAATAAACTAACTCAGCTCTCCGTCCCCACCTCTGTCTGTCAGTGGATCAACAACTTCCTGACAGACAGGCAGCAGCTAGTGAGGCTGGGAAAATTCTCATCCAGCACCCGCACCATCAGCACTGGAGCTCCTCAGGGCTGTATTCTCTCCCCACTGCTCTTCTCCCTCTACACCAACGACTGCACATCTAAAGACCCCTCTGTCAAGCTCCTGAAGTTTGCAGACGACACCACACTGATCGGCCTCATCCAGGATGGTGACGAGTCTGCTTACAGACAGGAGGTTAAGGAGCTGGCTGTCTGGTGCAGTCTTAACAACCTGGAGCTCAACACGCTCAAAACTGTGGAGATGATCGTGGACTTCAGGAGAAACCCCCCTGCACTCCCTCCACTCACCATCATGAACAGCACTGTGACTGCAGTAGAGTCATTCAGATTCCTGGGCACCACAATTTCTCAGGACCTGAAGTGGGACAATCACATTGAGTCCATTGTCAAAAAGCCCCAGCAGAGGTTGTACTTCCTTCGCCAGCTGAGGAAGTTCAACCTGCCACAGGACTTGCTGAATCAGTTCTACTCCGCCATCATTGAATCCGTCCTCTGCACTTCAATAACTATCTGGTTCAGCTCAGCTACCAAATCTGACCTCAGAAGACTACAGAGGGTAGTCCGGTCTGCTGAGCGAATCATTGGTACAACCCTCCCCACTCTCCAAGATCTGTACTTATCCAGAGTGAGCAAAAGGGCTGGCAAAATCACTCTGGACCCCTCACATCCAGCACACTCTCTCTTTGAACTTTTGCTGTCTGGTCGACGCTACAGAGCTCTGTGCACCAGAACGACCAGACACAGGAACAGTTTCTTCCCTCAGGCAATCCATCTCATGAACACTTGACATTAAATGTAGAACACACAACACTATTATAAATTATTTATTCACCACACATGCTTATTTTTTTTTTCATTTCAGATTTGCACATATCAGACCTGTACACCATAATTGTCTATATTATATATTGTGTTTTTGCTATTTGTACATTGCCTATTTGTATATTTGTATATTATTCTTTTATTATCTGTGTCCTGTCCTGTTGCTGTCTTTCTGTTGCACTGTAGAGCTTCTGTCACTAAAACAATTTCCTCGTATGTGTAAGCATACCTGGCCAATAAAGCTCATTCTGATTCTGCTCATTCTGATTCTGATTACTGAAGCACAAATCCAGGCACCAAAAGCAGCCCACGCTAAGTTCTCTTTAATTAAAAATATGCATTTTCATATATTCATACACTACATGGCTGCAATAACATTTCAGTTCAAAATTTTGCCATTGTTAAAAAAATGCTTTACTGACTGACGTTTCAGACTTTCAGTTGTTATGCTCTCAAAATGTATGCCATATACATGTATGTAGGCTATGTCCTAAATTATTACACCACTTGTGCAGCCAGTCACAATTCACAAAGGTAATTTACTCAGGACCAAGGTTTTTTTTTTTTGTTGTTGTTGTTTTTTTTTTTTTTTTGTATGACAAATTCAATATAATGATAAATAAATAGGTTTAGCAAAACAAATGCGATTATTTTTGAGAACCTTGTGATATATACACTTCAGACACAAACACAAATGACGTGGTACAATACAAATATTTTAGCGTCCTTTATTCTCCTATAAAGAATAACAATTGTCTCTTATTATCCTTTTCTGACCGCACGTTATCTGCCAGCAGGCCCGTAGCCAGCTAAGAGGCCACCGAGGTCCGGACCTCGGTAAATTTTTCATGTTCAAAAATAAAATTTGCTTTCTGAATGACTAATTTGCTGTTGCACTCCTCATATGAATGTCTGCATGACATGTATGATTCAGTTTAGAAAGTTTGCAAGAATGTTTAGCGTCCCTGGTATGAAAATGATCCCTGCGAGACGCTGGCGGAGTAAACGAGGGATGAGAGAGTTATGATGATGGCTGGGAGCAGCCGGGTTGCCAGATCCAGTTCTTATAAACGTCTTTGGACTTGTCTTTTCCACTTAACACTTCAGAAAGTTAATAAAGTCGGAAGTTTCAGTTTAGGATCAGCAATATCTTTATCTTATCTTATTTGCAAAAGATTTGAAATAATTTCGGTTAATTTTTATTCATTTTTCATTTTCATTTTTATTTTTTATTTTTGTTTGTTTTAATAGCAATATCTGGCAACACTGCATCTTATACTCTTATACTGACAGTAATCAAAAAAGCCCATGACTGGTTATTGCTGACAGGATACGACATTCGGTAAGGGAAACGCAAAAAATATCATGTTATATGTCAGAAACGTTACCAACGCTGTCAAAAACAGTAGCATTTAACACAAGTACACAGATCTGTAGAACAAGTAGGTTACAGAATGAAATGAAATACGCAAACACTAGCCATGAAGAAGTCTATGCTATGTCATTCAGTATAGTAGTTAAATTTTCACAAATCACGCTATAAACATTCATAAGAGCACTGGACAGAGTTATTAGCTATATAGCAATGGTTATTGATAAAAACTATAATCTAATAGGCCTTTACTGGCCATGTATTCATGCATGAAAAATAAACAACTGATAAAATTATCCACCCCTAACTATAGTATAGTATAAACAAATTCTGATGCAATAAATAGGGTATGATTTAAAAATGATCATCCCTCCAAAACAGAGAAAACATCTTTCACAAACATCTACATGTCTGTCTTTTAAAGTGTTTGTAGTGTATATAATGAGTTGTATTTGTAGGGGTATTATAGCACAATTCTAGCACAATTCTTTAACAACCCCCCACCTGCAGAACCTGATTTTACCAAGTGCGACATTTTTTTTTTTTTTTTTTTGGATCAACATCTTTGTTGACCCTGGAACAACATTGTGATTAACCAATCAGATTTGAAGAACCAGTTTGTAGTTTTTGTGAAGTTTAGGCTTACAATCTGTGCTTGGTGCTTGTACATCAGTGTCATTCATCTATCATTTTGTCTGATTTATGGATTACTCATGGTTAAGGTTAGGTTTAGGTGTAGGGATATGATCAAGACTAAATTTTTGGATTAAAATGTTGTTCCAGGGTCAACAAAATATGTTGACCTAGGAACACATCTAAGTCTGCAAAATCAGGACGTGCCCCCACCCCTGGACCTCACTAATTTTCAAAGCCTGGCTAAGGCCATGGCTGCCAGTGGTGCCTTCTGATTGCAGCCAACAATTTATTCCGCCGATCTAACCTCTTTGGGATCGAGTAAAATTGTAGTTCTGGGTTTTTCTGACAACTGTTGTTACAGCACAACATATCCCGGGCATACTGTAACCTTGTGAACCTTCTGGGAGTGTTTTGTTGATCTTCCTCTGGTAGTTGTGGCTGCTGTGACCGTAGACCATAGACTGTATAAAAAGATGGACGATGCGTCTCCACTTCCTTCCATTATAGGAAATTGAAGGCAATTCATCTCAGTATGGCCGTTGCCATCTTGAGAAAATGACGTCATTTGGAGCCCGAGTCTGCGCAGTAGAGATCAGTTTGGAGCCCGAGTCTGCACAGTAGAGATCAGTTTGGAGCCCGAGTCTGCACAGTAGAGATCAGTTTGGAGCCAGAGTCTGCGCAGTAGAGATCAGTTTGGAGCCAGAGTATGCGCAGTAGTGTCGTGAGGTGGAGCTGCGGTATCAAACTCCCGCCCAAACTCCCGCAGACCCAATCAACCATAACGACACGCCCCGTTTTTATAGCATTAAATTACTAGCTAAAATCAAATTTATCACAAAAACAAACAATTTAACATATACCAGCGTGATAACAACTACCTTAAATGACCAAAACCACATTTCGGAAAATTGTATTGGAAGTGTAATTTATTTTTTTATTTTGACTGAAGTCTCATTCATTTACATGGAGAGGGCGGGGTTTATGACCTGTACTGCAGCCAGCCACCAGGGGGCGATCAAAGAGCCCGCAGCTTCACTTTTCAGGACGAGTGAGACACACCCGCCGTAGGCTGTAGACTGACAGCTCGCGCAGCTGTGACTCGGACACAAAAATGGTGGCGATAAAACACTGTGATGTCACATGAAACCTATGGATAACTGCTGATTAACTCGTAATTATATGAAAAACGATACCAAATCAAAATATAGAAAGAAGAAAACAAAAGGATATATCATGGTAATAGATGTGATATTAAGCACACTTTCTTCCTGCTGAAAAACTGTATCTGCCTGGCGTCCTCAGGTAGCGTGCTCCTGTCTAGCACTGGCAAGCCGGTGACACCATCAAACGGTGTCGCTAATAACTATTTCCTGCCAGGTTCCTTAAAGGGCTACACTCTTAATTTGGCTCCTACATCAACAGTAACTAAGGAGGGCGGGTTTTTGCAAAGGGTCAATTACACACGTTTCTGTTGAGCTTATGAATGCAATAAACTCTATCCAATCAGATGTGTATTGATTCAGTGCTGAAAACGCTGGAGTTTTGTTGAGTGCGCCCCCTCAATGATTTACATCTGCAAGCTCGCGAATTCTCTCATTACAAACAACCAAGTGTAGATATGAAGAGTTTTTGCATAACTTGGGCTAGACTAGACCAGCATTTCTCAATCGAGGGGGAACACATACCCCTTGTGGTCCATCACGTAATTGCAGGGGGTCCACAGAATTATCATGACAAAAATGATTATGCGTTATTTTATTGTATATTGACACTAATATAATTATCAAAAACAGTACATTTTCAAAGGTATTAGATCTGACATTATTATCACTTAACAAAATCAACTTAACAAAATCAACTAGACTTGTTTTCACACCATTATAGTGTAGAGCGCATAACGTAGCCCAGCCCTACTGTATGGCCACGTTCACACAGCAGAAGAATATGACTGTCAGACCTCTATTTGAGTCTTTAATACGGTTACGTTCACACACAGTACAGTTATTTAAGGTCGTGACAACAGCATTCTGTAACCGAACTCACACCAATAAATTTTCAGGACTCACAACGGCATTCTCGGAAAACGCGCTGTGTGAACAAACCAGGACTGGACAACGTTGTCTGTCACATCATAAAGCGCGAGAGAGAGCCGCTCTGCTGCACAAATGCATGTCTACCGTGTGTTGCGTGTTTTCATGTGTGCTTTCAGTAACTTACAGTGATGGAGAAATGAGCTGTGTAATCTGAAAGTTTTAGATCCAGTCAGTTTTTCTCCATCGGAGCCTCTCCTGACAATTTTGTGTTCTGCAAGCGACATGAAGATTTGACGGAAGAACTCGCAGCTCGGTTAGACTCTTGTCGTGTAAGAAAGTGATAAGACTTTCAGTTTTATGGCCGTTGCCATCTTTGATATTACTTTGGTCACTGTTGCTATGGTTACTGGTAAGGAATCCGGGCTTGACTCCAGTTGCACATTCATACAGACAACATTCGAGACACTAAGTCGTTGTGTGAACGGGACATTTCGAGACTCACACCTGTAAGTAAATGCGGTTGTCAGTCCCAAAAACTGACAGTGTGAACACAGCGTATGATTGCTCCACAGGACCAGTTTGGCCATCAGGAGGGTTTGATTGGGTAATCAATGCAGCGCGTTACCTGAAGTATCTAGTTTATAAGAGGGTTTTCTGTATGCGAGTTTACAAACTTTTGTTTCTTTTCTACATGCGTTTCCGGAAAAAAATGGACTTTATTAAGGTGTGAACGCACTTAATTGTAAATTTTATGGGTCTTGCTTCCGGTCTCTAGATATTGCGAATTGGTGTGTCTTACCATATTATTTTAGATTATTATCTTAATTATGAACACACTGGTTTATAGTGGAAACAGTTTTACCATTTACTGCACGTTGTTATTCTTTGTGTTATTTCCCTATAGCGGCTAATGAAACGGAAGTCTCACCCATAGGCTTACTTCCGCCTTTAGGAATAAGGTGGATCATTTTTGAGCATAATGTTCAAAATACTTGCTATTACTTGAGCAACCCTAATGATACAACGTAGAACCAGCAACCTTTTAGCAATGTTGGTACAACGCAAAACTGAGGGTGTGCGATTACCTGCGTCTGTCTTTCTTCAGGTCAAGTCATATAATCATGAAAAAAAAAAGTTTGCCATCAGTTGTCAGAAGATGAAAGATGAAAATGTCTTTGTCGTAGATTTTCCATGACTGGCGTCAGCGCTGTTCAGTGCACTGAATCAATGGCATTGAACATCAGCTTCAGTGTAACCCATGTGATGCGTTGATTGTCGACTGAGCCTTGCAAAATGGCACTTAAAATTAAATTAAATTCAACGCTTGTTTCATTCATGAATGAATCAGCTTTTTTAAGCGTATCCATTGAATGAATGGCTAAACTGAATGGTTGACTCGTAATTCATTGCTGCCACCTTCTGGCGTAACAATGACTGACAGCCCAGCGCTGATCACTGTATAGTCAGTGGCATAAAAATGTTCTTAAAATGGCAATATTGTTTCTGAGGCAGCATATCGTCAAATAAAAAAATTATTTATCGAGACCGGCCTATGGACAGGTGGTTTAAAAAACTTGATGGGCCATCTACCAGTGGACCTGACACACCAGAACAGGAAAATGGACAACACAAAAACACGTCAGTGGCTACGTTTACATGCACAATTTTTGGTTCAATCGGACTGAATTCATTCGGATTGAAATAAAGTGATCGGGTTGATGTACGCGTTTATATGTCACAAGCTTCAAATCGTAATTGTTTTTTTTTTTTGGACATGCGCACACTGCACAAATATAGAGTTTCTCACACTGTTTGCACATAATAACTACTCTCTGTTTCTTTATTTGTTTTTAACAGCAGAATTAATATTTTTCTATTTCTGGACAAATATACATATAAACCGCAGTGCCGTGCTGCTCATATTTATCATGCAGAAAAATGCCCCTCCCCGTGCACAAAACGGGTTGCCTGTGGATGAGAGTCCGAAACAAGGACTGGTGGGAGTTTGTCCTGCTCCACTTCACAGTTGCTGAGTGAAAGGAGAGTTTTATAATGACAGGACACGCATTTATACAACATTTTATTCAAAAGAATGACCCGCTCGTTCTGCGCGTCATACATCGTTACGCTATTTCTGCGTTATTGCACATGCGCAGTCCTTTCAGTTTTGGTTTTCAATCCGATCGAGTGTTTACATGCACTCTCAATCGGATTAGAAAAGGAATAAACCACCCCCTTCAATCCGATCGAAATTTCATTCCGATCGAGCTCAATTGGATCGATTAAGGTGTTTACATGAAGCCTTTTCAGTCCGATTGAGCCGTCAATCCGATTACAAACGGATTATTTGGTTGCATGTAAATGTAGCCAGTGTCAGTGGTGAGTTGGGTGGGTTAAGGCTAGAAGGGATACGTATGGCACTACTGGGCATGCGCACATCAATACAGCGTAACATTTGTCACACTGTACAACAATAATTACTATTTTTCATTATTGTAAGGGTAGGGTTAGGGTTGGGTTAGGTGTAGACGTTAATAAAACACTATACTAGGTAGAAAATTAAATTTCAGTGTTCATTTCCGGTCGGAGCTGTATCCCTTCTAGCCACAACCGAGTTGGGTGGGGGTACCATAGGAGAGGTTTGGGGGGTCCATGAAGATGGTTTGAGATATTATGGGGGTCCAGTACTCAAAAAAGTTTGCAAACCACTTGACTAGATTACCGTCAAGGACAGAGGTTTTTTTTTTTTTTTTTAAATCGACATTAATAATCATTATTACAATAATCGACAGTAGCAGTAAGCAGTAATCGACAATAATATTTTTTGGACAAAATATTGCAGTACCCAGTGTTGGGGAGTAACTAGTTACATGTAATGGAATTACGTAATTTCATTACAAAATAAATGTAACTATAATCTGTTACAATTACTGAGAAAAAAAAAAGTGTAATTAAATTAGTTACTTGAAACCATGAAAATGTTAATGATTACAAAGGGGGGTTAGATCTGAATATTTTCACACACACAGATTTGATTGATTTCTTTCATAAACTGCATTGACTACTCCAAAATGTGAGGCATCAATGTTTCAGCAGTTTAGGACACACAATTTGACACAGGTTTATTTGATACCCGTTTTATTTCATATTTGGGTTTGTGTATATGCTTTATTTTTTTTTTTTAATTAACTGTTATTGTCCAAGGCATTGTTAAATGCCAGTGTTTCCTGTCATAGCTATGCAAAGATTTGATTTCAAAAACAGTATCATAGCTATTAAACTATATCTTGTGTTTTTAAATATGTATTTAACCTCAGAAAGATCTCAAAGTAAAAAGAGGTGCTTAAGTCTGATTTTTTGGTGCTGTGCTTAGAAAAAATTAGAAAAGTAATCAAAAAGTAATCAAATGTAATCAGTTACATTAATAAAGTAATTGAAATAGTCACAGTACTTATTGCATTTTAAATAGGGTAACTTGTCATCTGTAACCTATTACATTCCAAAATAACCTTCCCAACACTGGCAGTCCTAACGTCCTGTTTTTATAGCCTATACAATTTTAAAGAGTTCTGACAGAAGTAATTTGTTAAAAAATGTTTGACATCAGAGACGGTTTGACAGACAGATACAGTTAATAAGAGGATGATTAAAAAAGTCCCTGGAAATAAATTCCATACAAAATCAAATGACCCTTAATGGATAAGTTAATTTCTGCCTCTTGTTGGAACACCTGGTTGTTTTTTTTGTTTTTTGATGCTGTGTGCTTCAAACTTTATATAATATTCCCATATCATTCTGTTTCAGGTTCAAGTTGTTTTGACATATATACTACTTATTTCTAAAATGTGTAAATTAGTTTATGGATGTTACAATCTACTACAAGTCATCAACTCACCAAGATCAAGAGGGCTTCCCACTAGGTGGAGCTCTAGAGTAGCTTGCTTAAGTGTCACTCACAAAACACTACTGCTGAGAAATACATGAGTGGATCAGTGTGAGAAAAAGTGAGCAAAACTGTAGTGGTTTCTTTATTTTGAGCATATTTAATGTAACTGTTCAGCCAAAAAATAATTTGCTGAAAATGTATTTTTTACCCTCAGGCCATCCAATATGTGGATAGGTTTATTTCTTCATTTAGAGCAGATTCAGAGAAACTGAGCATTACATCACTTGCTCACCAATGGATCCTCTGCAGTGAATAGGTGCCATCAGAATGAGGGTCCAGCACATCAATTATGTCTTAAGCGAAAAGCTGCATGTTTGCAAGAAACAAATGCATCAAGGCATTTAATTTAAAATGTTACTTCGAGCCAAAATACCAGTCCATTATCCATAATAACACTTCCTTCGATGAAAAGGTCCATCCATTTTGTCCTCTCACATTAAAATCCATCGACATTTCTGTTTAGAACTGTTTTGGACTGTTTTCACTTAAACAGTGTTTGATCTGTGCATATTTCCCGATTCAGATGAGGTGACTTCTTCACATGGAGAATGCAATAATAAGGATAGAGGCTTCAGTGGTTTGAAGACAAAAACATCTTCATGATGGATTTGTTTATTACAAACAAGCAGCTTTTCACTTCATAGTACGATAACTGATGGACTGGAGACTTGTTATTACTTGTAGATTATTGTGATGTTTTTATCAGCTGTTTGAATTTCATTCTGCCGGCACCCATTCACTGCAGAGAATACAATGGTGAGCAAGTGATGTAATGCTTACAGTAGCATGTATGAGTTTCCACTCTTTGGCCTTACGGGGGAGCAGTTTCAAATTGAAATAGTCCTTCCCCACTACATGACACACTGAACTGGCTGGGTACAGTGGCAGAGAAAAGAATGTTGGCAAATCTGGAAAAATTCTGCATATCAGCTCTCTAAGTTATTCTGTCTGTTTTTTATTTCACCTGGAGCACAACTAAGAATCTTCTATGCCTTATTATTAATCTCACTGTTAATCTAATTTAGTGCATGCATTTCTGCACAACTTTGACATAATTTCACGTAATCTGCACGATTTTCACATACAAGTTTCAAGTAAATGCACTTCCCTATTGCTGCATAAAAAAATCTTACTGTTTCTGACAAAATATGTTGTATTCCAGCTAATGGCTTAACTAGTAACTAATGGTGTAACTTTTGAGTATCTTTGCAAGCAATCAGCGTTTTGTCTTCAAATTGCTGAAACTTAAAGCAGTGAATTATGAGGCCAGAATTATTAGGGGTACATTGGGGGAGGGAATGAGAGCGGGAGAGAGAGATTAATGTGTCCATGCAATCACCAGTGGGCCAGCAATTAGATAACTGAGCTCAGCAAACAGATGCTTTTAACTCCCCTTACTGATTGCTCTGACAAGGCTCTTTTTTTCTATCCACCCTCTCTGCGTTTTTCTGTCTGCAGTATTTTCACTCTCTACTTGGCTCGGAAATACATGAATGCCATGGCTGGTGCTGATTTGGCAGGAATCACAGAATGCAGAACCAACAGAGAGGAAGATGGATTTACACTGTATTCGCATTTAAAATGGTGCACTTTAATTCTCCATTTAAAGACTAGAATGTGCCCTGGGGCAAAATACACTAATAGCAATAGGACTTGGCCACTCATTTACATATGTTTTTATTCAATAATAAATTTTGTCAAAATTTTTATAAAATAAAATATTTTACTTGGTTGACAGGAATGCACTGAGTGAGTGAGTGTTTTTGTCTCCCACACAGGAGACAAAAACACTGTTTTTGTCTCACACAGGCCCCAATGCTGAGGTGGACCTGCTGACTTTATGTATGTTGACAAGTACATGTTTACAGAACTATATATAAGTAGAGCAGATTCTGGAGCAGATTCTGTTTGAGCCTGGTCATTAGCAATGGAAGTGAGGAGGTATAAATGAATGTATGGAATCTGTAATGGTATAAAGTGTTGTAATTTCCATCTTTACATTGGCAAGACTATGATGACAACAGATGACAAATTTTCCTCTGCCTCCTATATCAGACCATTGTAGCAATAATAGTGCACAAGTAAACACAAGTTTACACCACTTCTTTTTCAGTGGAGGCTTAAGTTCTTTAAAATAACTGAGATATAGCTACATACTTTTTCTTGCTATTCTCTTCCATGCTCTATGCTGTAGTGTGATAAGCTAGTGACGTCAAGGCAGGACAATAACCTGAGGAAGATGGATCAGCACTTATTTGAACCAGTGAAGGTGATATCTTATCTGAAGAAGAAAAAACATATGTCAAGAATGCTTAGATGCCGGAAGAAGGATATTTATGAAAATAAAGAAAGAGAGAGGGGAGAGAGAGTTCAGCCCTATTGAAACAGAAACTTATCCTTCAGTGTTATGTGTAGTACGTTGAGATTTAAAAAGATTTTTTTTAAGTTGTAATGGATATTTTATGGGTATTTTAGAGAAAAAACTCATGTTAAATATCAAAAATACACCATGTGATTTGTATTGCACACTGTGCGTTCATTTAATGCTGACGACTGTACAAACGACGTACCCTACATAGGCACTTTAGAACTGGGTGGTTGAGAACGAACAGTGGTTCGTCGTCTCGCGAGAACTCTACAGTTTGTTTGTTTGTTTTTTTAGTCGATTATGCTTATTATAAGGAGTCTCCCCCTACCGACACAGCAGTGCAGTACGGCTCTTCTCCTAGTTCCGTCAGAGGCTTGATCCAGCGTTAAAATCAGACAGGCGAGACTATAATTCACTCCCTTCACGCTACCCCCAGCCCAGTTGTCCTGCTTTTGCTTATCGCCCTACGGCACGGTAACAATTCTGGCTTTCTTCATTCAAGGACAGGCAGAGGAGGGGAAGAGCCCGGGGGAGAGGCGCTGAAGCAAAGCCGGCTTGTGAACTGGAATCGCCAGGTACAATTTAGGCATCTTTGCGGCTTCTGTGAGGTTTTACTCGGGCACTTCACATGTTCTTCAGCTGACTGGAACAACAGGCAACACTGTGTAAAAATAATAAAACATAAAGATTTGAATGAATTTGGCGTCAGTGTTGGAGCGCATCTACTCGGGGCATATTTACATTTCGTTTCATGTTGCAAATACAACCGATGAAGGCAGCTGACTATATTTATTTTATTATGGTTTATATATAGTATGTTGTTGTTGATGTTGTTATACAGCCATGAATATTTAAGTGTTTGTAGCGTTTTTAATTAAGAATATAATAAACATTAGCGGCTTTGATTATTGCAGTTTTATGTCATTTTATAGGCCAAACCGATTATTGTTGCATAATTGTAATATGAATCACTGCCTTCATTTTCTGTTTTATAGTCCGCTAAAACGGATAATGTTAGAAACATGACAAACTCTGAAATTATGTGCATTTTGAAGAAATATATATAAACAAGCATGCAAAAGCGAATAACAATGTGAGTATTCGATGCTCGTGCCTTTAATGGTCATATCTGTGGAGCTAAAGAATGGATGTAATTAGACGTGCTGGAGAAATACACCGGCGTACGCGCACTCGGAGGCCCTGGTTCCCTAAAATTAAGTCTTCTTTACCTTCAGCACCTGTCTACTTGTAACCTTCCTGTCTCCTTTGGCTTTCTACCACTTCATTAGAGCGTCAGTCGTTTGATTTGAATCCTGCTGGTGGGAAACGCTCATATTACGTGCGTGTCTGTGATATCTGTTTATTGAAGTTCGCCGCAAAGCACGGTGATTTGAAGTATAACATTTTGTCGGATTTCCCTCTTGTAGCTTTCAAGTCATATTAAACCAGATGAATGGGTTCATTTTGTTTCTTTATTACTGGTATGTGTGTTTTGTTTACACTTATTTTAACGCCTTGGGTCGTTCCTGCTATGCATGTCCCCATCATATGTCTTAATATTTTAATACAATATTACACTCCCGATTTGCAAAGATGTAAGACATTAGTTAGATTTTTTTTAACCCAATATCACAATTATATGAACATAGGGATGGATTTTAAATAATTTAATCTCTATTTGCGTGGGTGTTACCATTTCTCATCTTACACTGGCAGTTTATTAATAAATATTCCAGGTGTAATATTCATGCACCCTGCAATATGAAAAATGCCTGAAATATTCCTTTTTCTAATTAAAATGTTTCAAACAAAACATTGTTTTCTTGGGAATATTTTTAAATTATTCGGGGGTTTTTTTCTGTGCGTGTCCTCAGTACCACTTTCAGTCTGTTAGTATTTTGCAGTTTACCTTTATCTAGCATAACCGAAGTTGAGACAACATCAGTTTGTCAGTGTCACTGCCTGTAGGATGATGTCACATTTTTGTAAAAAAATAGGAGGTTAAAAACATAAAAATTAAGCCCCTCACTGAGAAATGGCTTAACTGTACCTTTTTGTCCATCCTCCTCTTCATTTTTTGCCATTGTGTAAATAAGCAAGCTACAGTTAATCAAAATTAAAGTGCCTGTGCTCAGTTGCAACAAACCCCTTAAGTTAAGAAAACCTTTAGCAATAACTGTAAGAGTATTACCAAGGGTTTTCTTAAACTTAACCAGAGCATATTTCTGGAAGTTTGTCTGATATACTTACATTACAACACAGGCATATTGATTTAAGTTAGACATCTCAAAATATACAGCATAACAAGAATGACCCACTTGGTCTCACAATTACGTAGAGACTTCTGACTCAGATGTTGATGCAGTTATGATAAGCTTTTAGACTTCAGAAGCTGTGCTCCGCTGGGAAAAGTTAATTATAGTCGTACAACTGCCTCAGAGAAGAGCAATTAACGTTAACATTCTATTGTAGCTTGCACACTACCTCATCAACTGGGGGATTGTTTGAAAGCTTAAAATATTGTGGTTGTAATTGTAATAATAGCGTCTCTACAGTTGGCTTCTGGACAGCATGAGCACAAGTGTGTATGTGTTGGCACTTATTCGCTACTGAGCACTCTCTCATGAAATATTAGACGGACAGACCACGAAACGGAAAATTTCATCATTCTCAGTGGCGCTCATCAAACTGTCAGGTTTTAAATGTTTTGGCCTGTTGGTCGTGTCACGCTGAGGGTACCAAGAAAAGGCAGCATGAACAGAACGTCATTTAGGTTTGCTGGTAGTATTAATTCGCTCAAAATCTTTGCTTCCACTGTTAGGGAGATGGAAATTCTGACTAATCTAGACATTTAAAGTAATCACTTTACTCTAAGCTTTCTGCATTTGTTGGACCTGCTTATGGTCATTACAAAATTAACAGTTTACTCATTGCATTGCAATTGAATTGATTTTAAAGGGTTAATTCACGCCTTCATTAACACAAAAAGTAAGCAACAGTCTTAGACATGGAAAAAATGGTGAGATCGAGTACAGACCAATGGTACAAAAGACAGGATGCAATAGGTAGTGCAGGCTCTTAATTTCCATGGCAACAGAGTTCAACCTGAGATAGATTAAGGTTGGCTGGCAATGATTGTGACAAATGCAAAGAATGAGAGGGACAAATATGTGCACTATGGTTTAGCATTAAAGTTTCCCGTTAAATTGAAAAAGACAGGCTATCATCCTACCTCATAGGAAAGCATTGTGGAAAGTTAGACAGAGAGAGAAAGCTGTGTGTTTAATGACATGATGGTGTGCACAACAACGTGTAATCCCAAGCTGAAAGCAACCCCCCCACAGTGAACTTCATACATGGATTCCAGGATCTAATTTGAGTCTGGCCAGCCTCTCCCCCTCTGCCTACCCCCGATCACTGCTTATAGCTACCCTTGCCCCCCGTTTCCGGCATGCAGCTGTCTTTTAAGATATTAATAAATCCATTGAGATGCTGTGACTGACGAATTGCATTGCAGTCCCCCAAGCCTCTTTTCACTATTGAGTCCAATATAATCTTGATTGTTATTTTAAGATCAGTTTCTCTGAAACCGCCAATAGATTATGTAATGAGCAGTCTAGTTTAATGCATTTGGCACCAATTCCTTATTAAGATATCTTAATAATCCATGGATGGTGCCTTGGAGAGTTTGTATTTCATTCTTGAGAACAAAAATAATACAATATTTGTAAATGTCTTTTTCCATACAATGAAGGTCAAAGTTCATTGTATGGACAAAAAGAAAACTTAATATCTTTTTTTGTGATACACAGAAGAAACAAAGTCATACTGACTTGTCATTTTTGGGGAAACTGTCTCTTTAATTGTGTAAAGGTTGGATTGCCAAGATCACTTAAGTGATGCTTTGTGTAGCATATACATAGCAGATAAAGGGCTGGATGGACAGAGAGGCAGATGGACTGGTAGAGAGAAGTGACACCCTCAAAAATAGAACCCCACACAGGCAAAGGAGGCAGGGGGAACAGAAATAGCCTTGTTTAGACAGACACTCACACAGCTGCAGTCAAATTCATGTGCTCCTATCCCTAACTGTACCCCAGAACTAATCCAGTCAGCATAGCAACCAGGCAACATGTAAAACATAAACATCCACCTCACAGGTGTGTTTGTGGGTCTTAGAAAGTGAGCATTAACCTAACTTCAGCTGAGTTTCTCTACACATCAGTTTCTTTTTGGTTGGTCACACGGTTATATCCTGTTTGGCCTTGAAAACCGTGTGAACATTCTTTGTCACACTAAGTTCTGAGCACGCAAAATTACTTTTTTATTATACATGCATATGAATCAAATTTAATGGATCACAAATCTATTTTGTTGCCTCATCTTTTGTCTTTCATTTACAGGTCATACTGAGCTTGGCTCAGAACAGTGAGATCGCAGTAGTTTCCCAACCAGTAAAAGAAAGGACACCATGAAGACCTCAGACATTTTCCTTCTGCCTGCTGTGATCGTCATGTTCCTCTTCCACTGCTGTCTTGCACAGAGCGAAACCGACCTAGTAGTAGCAACAAGGTTGGGCCGTGTGCAGGGTGTACGCTTGCCTGTTCCAGACCGGAGTCATGTGATCGCCTTCTTGGGCATCCCATACGCTGAACCTCCTACTGGGAAGAGACGTTTCAAGAAAGCAGAGCCCAAAAAACCCTGGAATGGTATCTTTGAGGCTAGAGACTACCCAAATGCCTGCCATCAGTTTGTAGACACCTCTTACCCAGGCTTTCCAGGTATTGAGATGTGGAACCCCAACAGAATGATGAGCGAGGACTGCCTTTACCTTAATGTGTGGGTACCTCCTACCCCTAGGCCCCAGAACCTCACAGTAATGGTCTGGATATACGGTGGCGGCTTCTATAGCGGCTCCTCCTCTCTTGATGTCTATGATGGCCGGTACTTGGCCTACACCGAAAAGGTAGTGGTTGTGTCTATGAACTATCGGGTTGGAGCTTTTGGATTCCTCGCCCTCAATGGCTCATCAGAAGCACCAGGAAATGTGGGTCTCCTTGACCAGAGGTTGGCCCTCCAATGGGTCCAAGAAAACATCCACTTCTTCGGCGGTAACCCAAAACAGGTCACCATTTTTGGAGAAAGTGCTGGGGGAGCATCAGTCGGCATGCATGTTCTGTCACCGGACAGCCGCCCATTCTTCACTCGTGCCATAATGCAGAGCGGTGTTCCTAATACCCCCTGGGCTACTGTTAGCTTTGATGAGGCCCGTCGGAGGGCAACCTTGTTGGGCAAACTTGTTGGCTGCAGCGAGGGTAACGATACTGAGCTGGTTGACTGCCTGAGGAACAAACAACCACAGGAACTAATTGATCAAGAGTGGCAAGTTCTCCCCTATAGCAGCCTGTTCCGCTTTTCCTTTGTGCCTGTCATAGATGGCGTTTTCCTTCCTGACACCCCAGAAGCCATGATTAACTCGGGTAACTTCAAATACACTCAGATCATGTTGGGTGTAAATCAGGATGAAGGATCTTACTTCTTGCTGTATGGTGCACCGGGATTCAGTAAAGACAATGAGAGTTTGATATCTCGAGAAGACTTCCTTGAAGGTGTGAAGATGGGTGTTCCTCATGCTAATGAGATTGGCTTGGAGGCAGTTATCCTTCAGTACACTGACTGGATGGATGAGAACAACCCCCAGAAGAATCGAGATGCAATGGACGATATCGTTGGAGATCAAAATGTCATCTGTCCTCTGCAGCACTTTGCAAGGTCATACGCTCAGCATACTAGCCTCCATTCCCAGCCGGGAGCTGCGGCTCCTGGGACACCAGGCTGGGGAAACTCAGGACCAACAAACTACAACAGTGGCAACCCACATGGTAAGTTTATTGAAATGGTAAAGAATAAACAGTGTAAGGCACTCTGGTGTGTAGCAGCAGCAGTTAATAAACTTGCTGACAGTGTCAGTATGAAGTCCAAGACCACTAGGATGAAGAAAAGAGAGCGAAACAACTTTACAGAGTGTATCTTAGATGTGAAATAGTTCAAGGCCCAGTTTTCTCAATCTGTACCGCCCCTCTTTGTCCTTAGGTGCTGTGTACCTGTACCTGTTTGACCATCGAGCCTCAAACTTGGCCTGGCCTGAATGGATGGGAGTAATCCATGGTTATGAGATTGAGTTTGTGTTTGGCCTGCCATTAGATAAGCGACTCAATTACACAGCAGAAGAAGAGAAACTCAGTCGACGAATGATGAGATACTGGGCCAATTTCGCCCGTACCGGGTAAGAGAAATAGTAAACGAGTCAAGCGCCCATGAAAGATTTGTCATATTGCATTTTTTATATAAAGGTTCCATTTATCTATTAGTTATGCCTGGAAGGTTAATTCCATGTCTTCTTTTTCTACATGAAGTAATCCCAACTTTAACACCGATGGCACCATAGACAGCCGGAAGCGGTGGCCTCAATATACAGCTACTGACCAAAAGCATGTGGGCTTGAACACAGAGCCACTGAAGGTGCACAAGGGTCTAAGAACACAGGTTTGTGCTCTGTGGAACCGCTTCCTGCCTCGTCTGCTTAACATTACAGGTAATGAACCCAACCAGTATATTCCACTGTCATGCAAATAGATTTTCTTATATTTATCAACATGGACATAGAGGAACTACAGAGGAACTGTAGGTCGTTTTTTTTTTTAGAATTTTGTCTGAAGATGAGAAACTGCAGGCTTGTGGTTTATGGATGGGTCGGTGGAATTTATGTTTGTTTAGGAGAGGGAGTCTACATAACAGAAGTTATATTAAATCATCTTACAAAAGAGAATATGTTAGGTTCTGTTTATGTACTTAATTTTCCTCTAGCTCTCATTTCTTTAAGCAATTTTGAAGTCTGAAATAACAGAAAAGTGTAATCAATTATGATTTTCAGAAATTAAAAGTGAGAATGTGTGTAGATTTTTTTTGTAGTCAGGATTGTGTGTGTGTGTGTGTGTGTGTGTGTATATATATATATATATTAGTATTATTATTATTGTTACTGTTACTATCGGATTTTTTTTTTATTCCCCTTCTGTGGGCAAAAGAGGTTCAAAGAACATACAGTAATAGCTATAATATAAATCATTCACTATTTCTCAAGGAAATGCCTTGTCTGTGCAAATGTATCTTGTGTGCTCCTAATCTAAACAAATGTCCTTTGCCAACTATTACACTGGAAGTGAACCAGAATATGAAGCAATTAAACACTTACTCTTTTAGTTGGGGGCAGGGAGAGTTGTGCAGGCCCGTCTATAGCAACTTCAAATCGTAAATTGTAAATTCTCCTGTGGGGGCTGTTGGCAGCTGCTTTGTTAAATGGGTGGGAACTTTATAGTGATGTGGTACTGCTGAGTAGCTTAATGGATTACTTAATTTTTACAGCTCTCTGTATAGAAATGTTCCTATTTTCTGCCATTCTTAAAATCAACCTTTGTCATCAACTTTTTTCAGTTGCCTTTCTCTCAAATCTCATGCTGTTGTTTTCCTTATATGTATTTTTATATTTCTTACCCAGACAACATTGATGATGTTGAGCGACAGTGGAAAGTGGAGTTCCATCGCTGGAGCTCCTACATGATGCACTGGAAGAGCCAGTTCGACCATTACAGCAAGCAGGAGCGCTGCACAGATCTCTAGATAAATCTGACGTAAATGTAAGAAAGCATAGAACAAAGAAAGAGAAAACTGATGACCATAACTCTTAATAGTCTCTTTTCAGAACGGCAAAGGTTGCCAAAGCTATTTCTTTGATTGCTATCTCAGAGCAGGCATGAGAATGAATTTGTGAATGTTGCACTTTTGTTCCTCCCTGTGTAGGATATTATTCTTATCAACCAATTATATTATGTGACAAAATATATAAGTGGTATCTTCCAGTACACAAGTAGAGGAGGTGAATTCAAGCTGCTATTAGAGATTATCAAGTGCTACGGTCATCAAATGTATGTATCAGAAAAAAATGTTATAGTTATATTACCTCTAAACAGTGAGCGTGCATGTCTGTTCCACTGGAACCTAGAAACCCTCATTTACACTGATCCTCAGGATCCCACTTTTTTATTATTTTCTGTTTGTTTTGTTTTTATCCTGTTTTCTTATAGGCTTAAATTTATAAAGGCTGCTTCACAGTACATTTATCTACACTCTGTATCTGCCACATCTACTCAGTATTTCATGTGCTAGTTTTTCCCAGTTATTGTGTGAACTTGTCTGCCATCTCTGTTTTCTGACTGTGGTCCAACTCAATATACTAATACTTCATGCAGGAATCAGGAGCCATTTAATTTCATGTATGTTGTCTAAATGTACTGAATCGTTTCTGCGTGGGCAAGTCTGTGTGTGTGTTAATGTACTAATATTTAAAACTATTTTTTATTTCGATTGCTACTTACATTGCATGCATTCTAGTGCCCACAGCATGACTCTTCTTATGTGTATGTATGAGAGAGAAAGTCTGTGTTTACCATATACCAACTACATAGGTCAATATACGCGTTAATATGTGGAATTTCGCTAGTGAATTCACCTCTTCTTGTTTCAAATTTCATACGGGCATTGTACGTTTGAGTGTTTTATCTTAGACAGAGAAAGTGAGCTTGGTGAGTAAGACTAATGTTGTCTGTGTGCCAAAGGGTCAATATCATTTTTTCCCTTGCTGTCTCCCTCTCTCGATGAGAAAAAGCTTCTCATTACGATAATGGAGGGAGAGTAATTTACTTAGTGCTCATTTGAAATGACAGCCCGCTGTGTCAGCCATCTTAACTCCAGCCCTACCTTCACCCTTTTGATGCAGTGGGAGGATGATGAAGGAAAACACAGGCAAAGGGAAGCTGTGAGGACAAACAAGAATACAGGGTTATAAAAGCCACTCCTATCATGTTCTATATTTATTGTAATATTTGGTGTATTTTTTTTATTTGAGTAAATTATTTGCATGATTGCATCAAGTATCAAAAGAACTTATGTGGAGTGTTTTTAGTTAGCTTTTTAAAAAGAGCAAATATTTTATTTTTGTGTATTTATTCATTACGAGTGTGGAATTGCATACATATATTTGCATTTTGCCTGTGAATCTGGATCAAACATTATTTTGTATTTTACTGTGTCAGTCATTCTCTCATATACACTGTCCCAGTGTGCATATTCATGTTTATTATGAACATGCTGAATTTGTGAATGCTAGTCTATGCCTGTCTCTTTAACTTCCTGTCAGCCTGTTTTACTAAATCTAGTGTACTTGTCTAGAACCATTCATTTAGCATTTTGTTAACACTGTGGAAGGGATCTGACTCAGTGCTGTTAAGACAGCAGGTCTTCCAGCACAAAACGATTGGATGGCACCAAGCATTTAACCTCTGAACATGACTGGAATAATACAGATTAGCTTTAAACAATGCCATTTAAGTGGAAATCATATATTGTACTAGCTAGACAAGTGTCACGAAGGTAGGGTATGATTATGCGTGTTTGTTTATGGGTCTGAATGACAGGTGCTTTTTCTTCCTCTCCATTAAAAACCCCTTGTGCATGCCCTAGACACCACCTCCTCTGTATTATGTGCTTTAAAAATTGACTGTTATCCTCTCTGACAATATTAGTGCTGATGTCTGTTAATAATATTACACATTTATGGCTATAAAAACATTATAATAGCCCAGATATAGATATTAATGTTAGCAATAACAAAATACACTTAAAATGGAATATTTATTTGAATGCATTGATGCTCGTGTAATGTCACTGACTTGACTGATCAAAACAGTGATCATGAATTGACAGCAATGATCATGGGTATTGTAACTGTCTATAAATCAACAGTTCCGTCAAAGCAATATAGAGTGCCATATGCTATCTTACAGATGTTGTTCTTCAGTTTTTAATGTTATTGTTGTTTGTCAAATTTGCATCAACTTTAGTATGGCTTTATAGGTTTCCTAATTTTAGACATTTAGGCAAGCAAATTAGTTGCCATTTAGGATACCTGCCTCTTAATTTTTATCACAAAGATAAAATGTTATCTATAAATATTATATTGTAAATCCATATTATTCTACCCCAAATATATGTAGAACATTGCACATAGCTAAACAAGCATATTATGTTCTGCATTTGTTGCACTTTGACAACATACATATAATAATAGCAATCACTGTTATTGTTGTTCTTGTTGTTGTTCTTTTTTTTTTTTCTTTTTTAAATTATTATTATTATTAATTTGGTCCAGATATTGCCCGCTGTGTCAAATTAGTGCCAAACATGTAAAGTGACAGCATCATGCAAATCCTCTGCATGGTGTTATTTGTCATATCCGCCCTCTCTGGGCACCATATCAGAAGCTTTCCAACGCAACCTCAATAAACAGTTATTGACTTAATTAAAGGAAAGCTGCTTGATTGTGTGGTTCTTTTCTCATTCAAAATACAACTGAACATGGATCCAGTTGACGGTTTTGTGCACCAGAGGGCAGTATACGCACAGTGTTATAGAGTATAGTATAATACAAGCCACCGCTTCCTTTCAAAATACTTTTGTGGTATTCATCTTTAAAATATACTAATTGAAAGAGAAAAAAAAATTATATATATATATATATATATATATATATATATATATATATATATATATATATATATATAACGTATTTTTATTATAATTTATTTTAGGTAGTATTACCTAGTATAGTAGTAACAAATATGAAAATTAGGTCTAAATGATGCTTACAAATAGATCAGATGTACGTGTATATGAATCAATGAAAGAATTCCAACTGAGCAAAGCATATGAAGAGAAATAGCGAACGCATTGCGCAGTTTCAACGCAGCTTTGAATGTGTTGAATACTTCTTTGGTGTTGACCAATAACGACCGACGGCTGTAATTTAGACCAATAAGCACCATTGAATCACAGTGTCAACCGGCGTTAAAAATTAAAAAGAAGAATCACAGTCTCATCTTTATGGCGCACTTATGCTACTCGTGTAGTTAAGGATGCTTTTATTATTATTTCATAATGTAAATAGTTGAAGAATAAGTATCGCGGTCGTCTGAAGTTAATCATTGTTACCCAAGTCAGCTAGCTGTCTCTTAACATTTCTAAAGCATTTTGTTACTCAGTTGTAAATAATCAAAACAATGACTTCGGCCTCTACCAAGGTAAATGTGTTGATAAATATGGTACCTAAAGCAAGATTAAATGTTTACCTTTATTGTGTAACGTTACATCCATGCTAATTGCTTCCGTACTAGATATGTTAGTCTTGTTTTGTTAATAAAGCTATTGGCTAGCATGCTAACTATCAACCTAAAACCAGATTCAAAAAGCACTATACACTCGTTGCTGTATTTATTTCTTGTTTTACGTGTTTAGGTTGGTGAGATCTTTTCTGCAGCTGGAGCTGCATTCACAAAATTGGGAGAGCTAACCATGCAGCTTCATCCAGTGGCAGATATTAGTCCAGCAGGGTGAGACACTGTCCATTTATCGTTATGTCCTTTACTATACACGCTGCATCGGGCTTTTGGTATGATATAATTACACTTTCTTACAAATCTAAAGTGTTTATATTACACACGTACACTTACTTAATTTTGTAAGGTGTAGTTTTTGTCCAGCCCTCCTCTTTGTAATGCATATGGTCATTATATGGAAAATATTTACATTAATGATTTGAAATATTTAAAAATGATTTTTTTTTTTTGGCTTTTTCTCAGATTTCCTAAAGAATCCCTCAAAAGTTACCAGCTCATTGTCTGCTTTGGCTTATAATGTAATAAATTGTTTGAGTTCAATACTTTAATAAATTAGCAAATTATTGAGCCATTTTTATGTAAACATTTTAATATTATCCCACTTGGATTTGTACTTGCAATTGCTTCAGGATGTCATGGACTAGATAAAGTATTGTTTTCAATGACATTATGGGCCTTTTATCTTCCATTGCTGTTTACAGTCAGAGCTAGGTGGATACACACAGAGTTTGAGATTACTTGAACACATTAAGATTACCCTACAAAAAAAAATAAAACACACACAATGTAAGGACACGTCTCACTTAGTGCTTTGAACGTTACTGTGTGTTCGAGTGTGTAAATTTCAATAATGGTGTCTTCCTCAAGTGCAGATGAAATTTTAACTTTAACGCTTTTTAATGTAGTTATACTTTAAATCTGGAAAGCTGATTTCTTGATCGCCATTCCTTGTCTAAATTCAAGAAAAGCCAAAAAGGTTTTTGAAAATGTTTTAATATATTTAATATACTTTGTATTTTATATGTGTACGTTTGTAGGCCATAAAACGTAATTATTCATTGTGTAGCTTGTCAGCATCTAATTAGACATTTCTTAAACTTTAGGGCACAAATAAAAACAACAGTCAAGAGGAAGATTTATGAAGATGGGGGAGCTCCTTTATCCACTGATTCACCAAAGAAGAGTACCAAAAAGGTGCCCGTTTCTATGGCTCCCCCTGCCCCACCTAAAGTCATCGCTGTGCCAACGTCTCAGGTTGTTGTGACTGCGGGTATACAGCGGCCAACCACAGGTCCATCTAGCATTAAGTCATCAAAGACGGCAGGTAAGCATTTCTTAATGCATTCATTTGCGTTGCATTTATTTTACACTTGCAAAAACAACTTATTACTTTATCTCATTCAACCTCAACTAATTTCAACATTTTGAATAGTAAAATATAACTACTGCGTTCATATAATTTTTCCTCAGATGTCACTCTCAGTGCACTGAATGACTCTGATGCCAACAGTGATCTGGTAGATATCGAGGGCTTGGGTGATAGTTCCTCATCTAAAAAGCTCAATTTTGATCAAGGTAAGAAACATTTTTTCTTTAACTTTTGAACACAGTTACTTATTCACAGGTATGTATTTAAATGGCTTAAATTGTGTTCTGGATTTTTGTTGTTTATTTCTGAAATAATATCTGTATTTATTTTTTCCCAGCAGATAGTCTAAATCTCGACTCCAGTCTCATCATGAATTCCAGTGACTTGCCATTGTTATCCCGCTGAAATCTTCTGCAACATACAATCAGGAAAAGGAACTAATCATGTCACTTCAGTGCGGGGTTCAAGAAACTTGAGTTTTTTAATCTGGAGACAGTTCTCTTTTTTTCCAGGAAAAGACTCATTTCTAAGTTAATAGTGAAGTTCGGCATATTTTATCAATGAAGGACAGTTTTAAAAGATGCTGTCAAATATTGCTTAATACATACTTCTGTTCTGGGTCCAAAATGCATAATTTTAAAATAAGTTACTGTAAAGGCATTATTGTGTACATTTTTTTTCAACCATTATCAATAAAGTATTATGATCATTGTTTTGGAGGGGAAAGTTGTGCAAAAACCTTGAAATGCATTGTTGAGTGTCAAAGCTTTGCTTGGTAAATTGTTTTAGATAAAAAAAAAAAAAGAAGGGGGGGGGGTGTTGTTTTATGAGTTTTTTTCCCCTTAGACATATTGTAATATCTTTGGTTTATTTGCCTCATAATATACTTTTTTCTTTAATTTTTTACACGAAACAAAAAAATACTACTTTTAGACTGGGGTTTAACTCAAGATGATCTTCATCCAGGCTTTTCTGGAAACCTCTTATAGCAATGTGGCATTGGCATCTTCCACTACATAAATGCAGCTTAAGCAAGTTGTTTTATTTTGACTTCAGGTGTTTTGATCAATAGTGGGTTTTTATAAAATTCTACACTAGTGGGCTTATCAATCTGATCTGAAATGGTCTGTGGGCATAGTCATTATCATAGTCTTAGCCCTACCAATGTTTTAACATTAAGAACAGCTAAATCAGCATTAAAATCGCAGATTTCGTATTTGAAAAGAGTTGGTGTAAAATGTAGTCGTTCTGATCTCCTCATAAACAATCTCAGCACAGTGACACTTTCTACCTATATCTCTGTTCTTCCTCATTGGTTACAATAACCTCACTAAGTGTGTGACTGATAATCTAATGATATCAACCAGCCATGGTGTAAAATCAAATCTGTATCTGAATATCACTTCTAAAAGCAGAACAGTGAAGATGGCACAGTTTGGTTTTCACCAGTCTTATCAGTGACAGAACTAAAACCATAATGAACTGGCATTTTTTTTTGTACTGTAAATAAAATTATTTCACTCAAATAAGGTTTTGTTTGTTATTTTTAATGTTAATCTTTTCTCTTAGACATTTTCAGGCAAAACTGAACAAGAAACAAGCTTTCGTTTTAATTTTGACATTGTCGAGGTAAAATACATACAACATTTAATTTCTGGACAGGTGGTTTCCATAATGCTCCAAATACTGGAGAGTCGCTGAGTGTGTCTGTCTGACGGGAGCAGCACAAACCATACTGGCAACCCAGGGAGAGGGCAGCTGCCAATATTGATGTGCTGCTACTGTCAGGCACACTGAGACATCAAGTGGTCCAAGGGAGGAAAGAGGACGAAAGGAACATACAAAATATATGCAGATTAATTCAACAGCTTGAATGGGTACACTATCACAGTAAAAAGCAACCTCCTAAAATATAGACTAACAAATACAGGATGTGAATTCCCAGCTGTCTGGGAATAACTCGCTGAAGAGGCCACCTAAGCCACACCTGGTGATTCAGTCATGAATCATTTATTGTGTCTGGTCATTTGTAAAAATATCATTTGAGTTGGGGGGAAAAAAAACCCATCTACTTTGTCACATTTTTATTCACAAATCTGAAAGACAGTTTTAACCCAATTACAAATAAATGTTCAAACAATTCAGACAGCATTTTACACCACTTGTTATTAAAAAAAAAAAAAAAAAGGCTTACCTCTGGTGCATTTATTACACTGTGATTTATGATATAAGCAGAACATTAGGTGTTTAATGCTGTCATGTTAATGGAGAAACTCCCAGGCTCTCAGTGACAGCACATCATGATTTGGAATTTGCCCTTAGAACTTACAAACCATGATGTGCTGCTACAGGGCACTCTGGGCTAAATAAAAAGATGACGACAGACTCCACTGGTCCTCACTAGGATAAGATTAGGGACAAAATTAATAATGTGTAATATAGAAATCTCTTATGGATATTTAGTGTCAAGTTAACAAAAAAATAAAATAATGACAGATGAAAATTTGATGAGAATGCAATGTGCTTCTCGCTTCTCTTCTTTCTGAAAAATGTAATAAAAGTTGTTTGACAGCAAAGAGTGACAGCATTACTGCTATTTCTCTAGCACAGACAATTATGAGGAAGCTCGTGGTCACCCACATGTTTTCATGCCATTCTAATAATGCCCTGTGAGACTTAATAAGTGAGTTATTGTGCACACACTGTCCTAAAATGGATGTTGAGGATGAAGACAAAATGGAGGATATAACAAAGGGGGGAGATGAGGAGAAAAAAATAGCGCCTGTCAAAATGGTTTTATTACCATGGGAATAATTTATTGTGAGCAAAAAGAAAAAAAAAAACAACTAAAAATTATTTATCTTTATCCAATAAAATAATTGTTGCCAAGAAAAATGTTACATTCAATTCAAGGATTCCAGGGATTAGGAGTAAGATTTGTCCAAATGTAAAAACAAATAATAGGACAGAAAGAAAAGAATGCATAAAGATTAATTTCCACAACCTATATAAAAGACAATTCGTCAGCAAAAGGTGCGTATACATTAACAAAAAACAGGAAATTACAAAAATACTAACTTTAAGGTCTACAGTATATTGAAGAGCATAGTAGGTTTTAATTTTGGAGCGATAAGAGGGTGATAGTAGGGGGAGATAGTTAAGAAAAACGAGAGGAACATCTGATTTTAAAAAGTGTGACTACCAGATCAAGATTATTGTATTATTCATCTGTGAGAAGCCAGTGGTGTTTGCAGCGATGAGGGCATATGACAGATCATTTGTTGTAGTGTGTAAAAGGTAAGTGGTAGAAAGATCTTGGCCCATCACTACATTTCACTCTTTTTCCTTTATTTTTTGTTATTTTGCCTGTAAAATTTTCTGTTTTTTTTTTTCTTTTTTTGAAAAAGGAAGCTTACACCAACAGCACTAGACCAACACAAATGTGGCATCAATTAAGTAGGAAAACCACAATAATGACTGTTTTAGTGAAAAACTAATTAAATTTTTAATTTGCTCAAAACTAATAACTGACAAAAGTTGAAAGGACTAAAAAGGTATTTGATATTTATAATATCAACTGTTGTGGTAGAGAAAAAGAAACACCAAGTATTTTTGAAGGACTTGAAATTTTTCTAAGTACACCACACCCTATGTTGTGTGATGAAGTTCTAATGAAAAGCAGAAAATCAAGATTTAATTGCAAAATAATTCATTCTGACTGCTGTTGCACACCAAAACACAATCTTTAATTTTTGCTTAAAGATATTTGAGCCTTTATTATGAAGCTGAAGTTGACAGTAAAAAAAGAGGAAGTTTATCAGCACCAAAATGCAGGCTAAGGTGTGATTAAAATTGTGTTATACAAAAGCCCAGTGTTTTTGCAAAATGTATGATAGTGAAGATTTTACATTTAATACTTTTAGTTCAAATCACCCCTGACAAACACACTTCCATCTCATAAAGGGCAGCCTATTTAAGGTCTGAGTCAAATGATCACGTCAGCACAGTTGCAGAAGGCATTTGCTTCTGTCTACTTCTGCCCGTCGTTCATCGAGAGAGGGAGAGAGGGGGGGTGGGGGGGGTGTTAGCAAAAGAGAGGGAGAGAGAGAAAATGAGAAAAGGATAGACAGCAAATGGGTGGGAGAGGGAGACCTAAAAGAGAAGCTCACACACTTACATGGACACATACACACCCTGGCCTAACTTTGCTCACCCATTCAAACCAGGGGCCGTTTTGGTTAAGCTCTGAAACGGACACAGGAAAGATTTCACTTACCCTCGATCTCCGTTCTCCAGCAACAGGGGAGAGGAAAAGGTGCCTGGTATTCCCAAAGTAACCCGCCGGACTCCCCTCTTCCAGTGTAGTCTGTCTCCTGCACCTGGGTAGGAAAAAAAAAAAAATAGTAATTCCCCAACTTAATTCAATGAAGTTGTTTTTGTATTCAAAAAAGCCAAGCAAAGTACTTGAAAAAGACTTTTTCATTCTTTCAGAAAACTCGATTAAAGTCACAAAGTAGTTTGCCCACCCCGAATATTTTAATTCTTCACAAATCTACAGCTAAATCTACACCTAAAACAGTTTGGCTGCTTTCAAAAAAATTGTAGAAACAGAATTAAAAAGGAAAACAAACCTACACATGCACTTATCAATGGGAATCCCAAGTCTTAATTTCAGGTCAAAAATACACCCATTCGTCTGAGCTTGGGGCTCCCATTCCAGATTGGGGGGTGGGGTTCCAAGAGTCAAATAAGTGCCTAAACCTTTTGTCCACCAGCACCTATTTTCAGCCCTTAAACCCCTTTCTCTCCCTATTCACCTTCAGACCAGCAGTCCAGTGCAGTGTGCAGCCTCTGCTTAGCTGTAGCTAGTGAGGCTGCCTGAGGAACTTGGTAGGCATAAAAAGCAGGGGTTGTAGCCTTTTTCCCGGGGCATCAGTTTCTACAATTAAAATGAACATTTTCGGGGGACAGGAAAAATCCAAAAAAAAATCAGGGCATCGCCCTGGGGTCCCCTTAGAAGAGTGTGAAGTTTGAGGACCGTCGGTGCTACCGTTTCAGAGGAAAAAATTAATTTCTAGGGCTTAGTGTCTGGGGCGCGTCAGTGCTAGCAGCTCTCGCTTGCTTGATTTCTTGTAGCCTTGCCAAAGCATTCACACAGCCAACGGAGAGAAAGGGAGGGAGGGGGGAACAAAAGAGGGAGAAGGCTCGGCTGCAAAGACGCACAGAAAGGGGGATATGAAACTAGGAAAAGTGTTATGCATTCGTGGTGTATTTTTGCGTTAAACTGCGGGCAAGCGCTCACCACAAACTCCAAACTCGAGCGACCGCACAGGGGGTGTTTCGAGTCCAAACGCATTGTCCAAAATTAAAGAAAAACTGTGACTTTATATTGTCGCGGTTAGTTCATTATCCATTGGAAAACAAAAGCAAAGGAGGAACAGCAAAAACAGATGTCAAGAGTTTGGAGTGCTCAAACAAAGCAAAGTTTTTACACTTTGATACTCTTTATGCTCTCAATGTGGCCGGATTTTATGCAGGGTCTTCTGTGTAGTACAAGGCTGGCTACAAAGAGTGGAGAATATGTTGATCTGGTTCTACAGATAGTTTTACTGAGTAGCACAACCATGGTCCAACAGTACACACAAACCACACACACACACACACACACACACACACACACACACACACACACACACACAGAGCCAGCCAAGACAAAGACCTCTATGATAATTCAAGTCAAAAAAGCAGAATTAAAAGAGAAATGAATGTCCAGTAATCAATACATTTTCAGATGAATATATTGTCATGGAAAGTTTGATTAAAACACAACCTTACATTTCAAAAAATGTCTTTTACAGGCTAATGCAACCAACCAGGTTGAAAACCAGATTAACTTCAAAATAATTTACTAATATAACACAGCTAATGCAAGATAACACATTAAAAGAAACCACTGTCATTATAAAATTCTTAAAGAGTAAACTAAAAGAGCAAATTCTTATTGTACTCTTTGTGAAGATCATTTCTGTACCAAAAGTATACAGTCCCTTGTGTTTTACCTTTTAATCCTACCAGTATCATCTCGTACAACCAAAGACAAAAGCACTAAGCTTCAGGAACCACACACCAAAACAGGAAGACTAAAAATACCCCAACTAAAAACGTAAAAGCCCAGCACTAAAGATTTACTTTCTTTTCTTTTTTTTTTTGACATCTGCAAATAAAGAGGCTTGTCCTAAACAATGAGAAAAAAACTGACAATTGACAATATTACAAATAACTACAACAGTTTTATAATATAACCATATAAAATTATGTAAATCACATGGCAGTATGTAGTTAATGAGCAGGGGGTTTTTTTCCGAAAAACAAAAAACTACTTATAAGAAACATTTTTTTTTTGCAGTGCCAAACAGTCCATCCCATGCCATGCCCTGCCTCTCCCTTATATTACTTTCAGCAGACATGTAGCAAAATCAAGGAATATTGTTAAATATGACATCTAGGAACAGGTGCAGAGCTTTCATGGCATACCCAAGACCTCATCCTCACTCTATGCCATTTATTCATTTGTTTCAAAAAAGCTCAGTCAATGCCAATACAGTACTTGCACACTACATACTTTTAGACATTCTAGAAATAGTCGATATGACAAGAATCACTTGCCAACTCTTTTACTATTTCAAATGTTCAAATTGTTCATGAAGAAAATTTTGTGAGCCCAGGAAAAAAAGGAAAAAACTCCGAAAAGACAACAAGGAAACTACTGGAATTAATACATTAACTATAAAGCAAAATCCATGCCAAAACTAAGAAAAAGCTAAGTGTACTTTTATCACGAGGTTACAGGGTCATTGTAAAGGCCTTAACATTATTTTTGATAATAAATATAACACTTTAGGGCAACTTTTAAAACAGCAGCAAAGGCAAACATCATTCCATAATACTACTCGAATATCTGTGTTGATTTGCAGATTAATTGGTTTGACACTAATTGTAACTGGATTCAAAAAATATATATATACATATATAAAACTTACTAGATACATATACTTAGTAAAGCACGACAATAGATTGTGATATTACAAACTGGAATATTAATTGGCTGGCATATTAATTATTGTCTTGCATAACTTCGAGAAACGCGATAAAATCAGAGTTATTCAAACGTAGTCATCTGAATCGATTTAAGATGGATGTACGTTTCAAAACAGACAATTAGTCGGTTATCGAGATTTATTTAATGGGGCAGGTAATAAATAGTTTTGAAAATTGCAGACTTGGAAACTTGAACTTTTGATTCATCGCCAAACAGTTCTCTTGTGGTTTTGAATGTCACCTCAAAGCGCGTTCTCAACTACATTCGAAAAAAGTCGTTATTTTTCTGCAGAGTTCTTAGTTTCGCCACACCGTCACCTAAAGATGTCATTTGACGAACCAACGTTCTGATTTTCAAATAACGTAGAATGGAACAACTTTAACTGTCATTTCGATGTTAGACAATGTATTTTCATTCCTGTCTACACTCCTTCAGTTGAGGAAATCGCCGTGAATATATCTATCGTCGAAATCCGTTATTATATGGAGCGAATTAAAAGACGGGAAAGTAGTGCTTGAAGCTTGGATGTGGGTGAGGGGACAGCAACAGAGGGGAGTGGTTCAGAACATTAGAGGCACCGAGAAATCATTGTCTTTAAAAGCTAACATATGACAAAGAAGACTGCTTTATTCGGTTTGCTTTATGCTGTCAGTATATTCAAAGCATCGCTTAATAAGTTGTTTGAACGTTATCTCGCGGGTTCCAACACGTTTTGGAGGTAACTGCTTAACTATTGTAAGGAAGTATGTTTGTTTTGCTTTTTGTTATTTATTTCTTTATTTTTTATTATTTAAAACACAAAAAAAGTGCTGAAACTGCTTACCATAAGCAAAAAATATAAAATTACCAACTCCTCGTAATTCTATAAAACATATTTTACATACTTTGTGCAAGTACCATTACTTTGTATTTAACGTTACAGCTACATGTTTGTGTTACTTTAAAATAATAATAATAATAATAAAACTCGCAGTCAGTAAATAATAAAGGGAACACATTTTGACGAAGCTTGGGGAAAATATTTGGATTACAATCACCTTAAAATAATTATACAAATATAGTAATAATAGCTTACCTTTTATGAAAATCCTCTTCCAGATCCCAATATTTGTAAATAATAATAATAATAGTTAAAGTAATAAAGGGTCTTGAGGAAAGAATTTGAAAAAAAAAAAAAAATCATAATGAGGAATAATGTAGCTGTTACAAGAGTTCCAGTCACTGAGGCTCTGAAGTTTGAAAATGGCGCCAATGTTCCTCTGCAGCAGCTCTACCACTGTGATGACACGGGACAGATAAAAAAATAAATATAAATTTTCCTCAGTGAAAAATATTTTTTTTCACAAACGGATTTATTGCACATTGGTTAACATAAGCGATTCTAGTTATCCACTGTTGAATTATTTGTTTCAATAATTTATAATTATTTTTTGATAATTTTTAATAACCGTCAGGTCGTGCCTTAGCCGCGGTGCAGGTCGGGAAGGTTTTCTTTTAAATTTCCAAACTAAAATCTTGAATGGCCACAATATCGCCCCCTGTTGTATTATCTGTGTATTTTCTGAGCTGGCATAGTACAGTCGACATCAAGAGCTTGTTTTTTTTGTTGTTGTTTTTTTTTTTTGTTTTGTTTTTTGTTTTTGTTTTTTGCCTTATGAATCGAAAACAACTGCTTAGTTTTACTACATTTTACAAATCTAGAAACATATTATCACGAGAAGAGTGCACAGAGCCTGATACATAATGTCCAGGACAGGGTCAGAAACCTGTGGCACAATACACATAAAGTGACAAAAATGCACCATATATTTACCAGGCTCCAAAAATAAATAAATATATGGTACTTTTTTATACATATGTTATCTAACCTTTCCCTGTTTCTTTATCTCTGTCTAGTTATGAGTTTAGAATGGATTTCAGGTATTCAAAACAAACAGACATCATTCTGTGTTCTATATGGCAAAATCTATAAAATAAATATTGCAAGTTATAATAATAATACTAATTATTATTATTATTATTATTATTATTATTATTATTATTATTTCTGTCACTGATCCAGGGTGTCTGCTGTTATTGCAGTAATCATTATATTAATTAATGAATTATGACAACATCTAGGCAAAAAATCTCTTCCATATTAAAACATCTAGATGCTCAATATACATGATCTGTGCATCAGTACTGTCATGACTATACAGTACATTATCATTTACTGCAAAAGCAAATTGTACTGAGATCTTAGAAGAACAGAAAGAGTTACATTATTATGCTGACAAGGTATTTCATCTTTTAACATGCATTCTTCCGCTACTACCATATACATATATGAATGTTTACATTTAGACAGGCTCCTTTGGTTCAGAAAATCTTGCAACAGGACAGCTGATCATTAACCAATGTAATACCAAGTAGTAATAACAGTCTGAAGATGAGGTCTTTCGTGGATCATCTGGTTTTAACTTATTTTAGAAGGACGGAAGGGCAAAGGGTAGGCTTACGCACTCATGTCCAGTGTACTTAGAAAGTTAAAAAAAGACACTTTCTGACAACCATGGAATGAATGAATGAATGAATGTAGACGTATGTAGAAATGATCAGCATTTTCTAATATGTGTAATGTTCTTTTACCTCATACTCTTAAAGAAATATAATGTGAACAAGATCCCTAAACCGACACCTTGACCCTTAAGTTGTTTATTCTACAACAAATTTAGATTCTGTACTTACACAAAGACATACCAATCTGGAATAGTGCATAATAATGTATATTGACTTAAAAAGATCACAGCCATGATTTGATTTTAATTTAAACAGGTTCAGAAAATGTTTATTAGAACATTTTAATTATTCACAACATGACATATTAATCCATGACAGCGCTAAACATAGTTCCTGCACAAAATGTGTCCACCCTGAGGTATGCCAACAACTGCAAACATAAGACACCCTATAAATTAGTTTATTGTTCTATATATGTGTTTTTGAAATTAATACACACTAAATCAGTATTCAGCTTAATCTATATATATATATATATATATATATATATTTCTTTTTTTTTTTTTTTTTACAATAACTAAATTAACCATCCAAGCAATCAAGAAGGAAAACAATCTGTAAGGGCTCTTGAAAAGACACAACGACAAAACCCACCATGTTTAATGTGAATACACAGAGTTGTACAAATACAGAGAATATAACAAAAACATCTGTTTCAAATGGTCCACCAGGTTCGCTTGTTGATGTCCTACACTGTCACATGTTTACATGGTCATCCCTTAAGGTAGACCCCCGTGTGTATTGTTTTCATCTGTTGGCCCGTTGTCCTTGTGGTTCCTTATCTCTTCAACTTCATTCTCCTCTTCCTCTCCTTTTCCCAGCATTCTAAGTGGCCATAGCAGGCCATGCTGGGCATGTTCAGGTTTTTGACAGCAGGGCCCATTTTTCTCTTTAGTAAGAAAATAAAGCAGTGCATTCAGCCAGGCGTTGAACGAGGCCAGCGGCCGAGTGATTTTATAACAGATGGAAACCATGCGCATGGTGTGGCACTGTACCTTACTCGTCACTTTCAGCAGTAGGAAAATGGTGCGAGTGACATGGAAGGGGAAGAAGCAAAGGGCAAAGAGGAGAGTGATGGTAATTATGGTCTTGATGGACTTCCGCCGTCTGTTGACATAAGGCGATTGAGCCCCCAAGATGATTGACATGCCCTCTCCCCCAATTCCTGCGACGCTTTCACAGCCCGTCCCACTTCTGACTCTTTGAGGAGGAGGCTGAGAGTGCAGCGTCCGAAATATTGTTAACACTACACGCGAGTAGCACCAGGCAATGATGCTAAATGGCACAAAAAAGCCCAAGAAATGAAGCGTGACCCCATAAGGGATGTAATCATGGAACTCTTTATCAATTGCATCATCCCAGCAGTTATTGAACATCTCCTCCCTCGAGCCCTTACCTTCACGTGGAAGATTCTGTGTCTGTGCGAAACGGAAAATCGGGCATGTTAGTGCAAAAACGGCAATCCACACCAAAACGCAAGTCCCTTTTACTGCTCGTTTGGTCTCCAGGGTGATGGTTTTCATGGGGTGGCAAATGCCCAGGTAGCGGTGCACTGAGATACAAGTGAGGAAGAAGATGCTGCAGTAGAGGTTGAAGTAGAAGAGGAAACGCACTAGACGGCACATGAAGTCTCCAAACACCCAGTCATCCCGCATGACATAACTGGCCACCAAAAATGGCAGAGATAAACCATACATAAAGTCTGTCGTGGCCAGGTTCACCATGTAAATCAGGGAGGCATTCCAGTGCCTGGTGTGCCGAAAGGAACGGTAGAGAACCACAAAGTTAAGGGTTATGCTGAAGACAAAGGTAAAGGAGTAGCAAATGGGCAGGAAGATGTACTTGTAGGACTCGTCAATATTGCAGGAGCCAGTAACTGATGAGTTATGTGAGGAGGAAAGCTGGGCGTCTACCCCCTTCTCTGTTTCAAACAAAACAGTAGGCACACTTGTCGTCATTGTCGGCTAGTTCTTAATTGGATTCTTAGGGAGCGTCCTAGTTTCATCCTCCCATTCTTTGCTTCTGAAACCACGTCTTCTCCACCAAACTAATTTGTTTGAGTTTCCAGCGATCTCCTCCTTGTGGTCTAGTTTAACATCTATGAGAGATACATTGGTGTTAGGATACACAAAAAGTACCAGCTTGCCAAAACCTTTAAAAGCAGTCGTCATCCCACACAAGCCCTCCCCGCATCCCCCTTTCTCTTTCACAACCCCTGGTACTGTTTGCGCATAGGTATATATGCTGCTGATTCAGACCCTTTTCACTTCATTAACCCATCAAACAGTAACCACACTTCCCCTCTGTGTTCTATTCTATCTTACCAACCCCTCACAGCAGAACTCCCTACCCATCCCTCTTCCTCGAAACAAATATAAGCGATATGTAATTGCCAGCTTTAGAAACTTTCAGCCTTTGTCAAACTACGCCTAGAATCCCTCTGGCTCCATTTACACATTAAACATCCTTTGGGATTCTATGGATGTCATGGCTATCCCCACCTCCCGGTAAAGTTAGCACACAGCTGACTGAGCTCATGGTGAATTGCTTATTGCCTACCACTTCTCAGACATATAAGACACTATGTAAATAAATCAGTGAGTACCTGAAGGTCACTAAATGACATTAAGGTAGTCTGCTTTGGCTAAATAAATAACAAGGTCCTTACTTGGGGAATCAGACAACATCATAAACAGTGCAAACAACCCTTCACATTACCCACATATTGCAAGAGTTCACTGCCCTGCATAGCTGTAAACTTATTTAATAGTGAGACTAAAAAGACAAGAATATTTATAAGACATATATTAACATTTTTCTGGGTAAGCAAAATAAGAGTTAAACTGTAAAACACCACTGACATACGCAAGGACAGCGAAAAACAACTATTACATTTGGTATGAGCTGTTCAAAATCTTTCACTTACCTATTTAGCAGAGCGCTAAAGTCCTTTTTAGAAAAACGAAGAATCTCAGTATAAATAAAACCTGAGGAATGCCTCTATTCCAACACAGTTACAGCTAATTGGACTATCAAGAAGAGCAAATCAAAGAAGATCTGGATGCAGCGACGGCTTCGTCTAGTCATTCAGCCTTGAATCTTTCCCTTTCACATCAGTTTCTTGAACTATTTTGACCATTCTCTCAATCCAACCCTCCTTGGTCATCTCTTGCTCCATGATCTGTCCCTCCCTCTTTCTTCTTTCCTCTATTAGTGCTGAGCTGGCCTTTTGACAACACAAACTTTGGCTAGGTAAAATACACAAAGACACACAACAGAAGAGCAATATTATACCATTACAACAAAACAGAACACATATACAATCTTACTGAATTCCCTTTTATTCCACAAAATAATATTTAAGTATTTCACAAACAGTGACACAAACAATCCAGTTATGAGTTGCTTGGCAATGTATGTACACACACATACTTTGTAGCATTTAATGAGCCATGTCTTAACACGTGAGGCTTGGCATAATTGGCTTTGGCACTAAACAAATTAGAGTAATATTGAGCAAAGGAGCATGTCATGACATATTGTCTTTTGCCGCTTTGTTGCTTTATCAGTTAGATCTTGCAACTGTAAGAGTGTAAACTGCAGTTTTAAATCCTCATCGGTGCCTTAAAAATGTCAAGAAAAAGCTGAAATGAAAAAGTCTTTTGAAATAAAAGTCTTTTGAAGTGATGATGGAGTGCTGTAGCTTTTCACAGTAAAGTCACATAGTTCAGGCAGCTTACAGACAGTCTTGTAAAGGAAGGGTCCCGTCGTTTTGTTTCTTAGTGGAATTACTATTTTTTTTTTTTTGGACTGTGCATCAGAGTGATGTCATATCTTGTACCTCCAGCAGCATGGCGTCTTGCTCTGTTCTCAGCTGGTCCCTTGTGAGAAGTCGACCCACCAGCTCTGAACTGAGGTCTAAACACATACACAGACTTACTCATTTACTCACGACAGACATCGTCAATGTAACGCAATATATAAAATACTACTTATGCTTACCATGAATGGCTTTGCTTAATGAGGTCCTCAGCGCTTTCAACTCCTTCAAGCTGAAATTCTTCAAGTCATTTCGTTCATAGTGCTTCCTTTCTTTGACAGCCTCACTGGGAGGTATAGTCTGTGATTGGAGTCAGTGAAGTGCAATTATGTCTTTGCATATATACACAACCATTCAAAAGTTTAGGGGTGGTAAGATTTTAAAATGTTTTTGAAAGTCTTTTTTGCTCACTCAGGCTGCATTTATTTGATCATAAATACAGTAAAAACAGTATTATTATTACAATATTATTATTATTATTTTTTTTAAAATATAAAACTTTATATTTTCTATAAAATGTATTTTATTCTTGTGATGGCAAAACTAAATTAGAGTCACATGATCCTTCAGAAATCATTCTAATATGCTGATTCGGTGTTCAAAAAACATTTATTATTATTATCAATGTTGAAAACACTTGTGCTGCTTATTTTTGTGGAAACTGTGATAATTTCTTCTGGATTCTATGATGAATATAATGTTCAACAGAACACCATTTATTTGAAAACAATTTTTTTTTGCATGTTAAAGTCTTTACTGTCAGCTTTGATCAATTAATGCATCCTTGCTGAATGAAAGTATTAATTTATTTTCTTTTCTTTTTTTACTGACCCCAAACTTTTTAATGGTAGTGTGCAGAACATGGCATTTACATAACCAATACAAAATAATGCCTAACCATTTGAATAGATGTGCTTCTTGAAGTTACCAAACGCATAAAATGAAATACATACTTAAGACACTACACCATGAGTATGTGCTCTTTTCTAACCTGTTTGTGCTCCAATCTCAATTTATGTCTGAGTACACTCAGTGCAGCTCTGACATCATTCTTGAAGCCTCTTGATTTGGTTTTCTTAGTCGATGCAGAGCTTGAACCACATTCTTTCTCTAACCTTTTATTGCCGCCACTCTTACTGGACTGTTTTGCCACCTGAAAGAGCATGAAAAGCAATTGTTAATCTTACCAAGTATAAACTTCATCAATAACAGACAAGAACATAAAATGTCTTTATGTCAGTCTTCACATTGTTCACATTACAGTATGATGCCACTCATGCCCACTTACAGTGAAAATGTCAATTTTGCAATTTATTTTACCTCGTTCTTTGCCTCCATTTCCTCTTCTTCCTCTTCACTTTCACTGTTGTTGATGAAGCAAAGCTGTAGATTCATCTGGCTCTGAAGCCTAGAATAATAAAGCACTATTGCTATAGATTTTATTCAAATTCCGAGGAAGTGAAAAGAAAAGTAGTTGAGATTTATGAAATCTGTGTGACCTTGTTGTCAGAGCAGTCAGACGACTGTTGCAATCGTCCTCCATGTCCTCATAGGTTTCTCTGTGACTGCTCAGCCCCCTGATTTCTGGCCAGTCTACTGTCAGCCTGTCCAAGTCCTGCAGAAAAACATTCCAGTATAAATTCATGGTGGCTGTTATTGTAGATAAATAGTCAAGGAGTACTAGTAAAAGAACTGTAGCTCTTGCCAATCCAAAACATAGAGTCATTTGTTTTTTAATCTTTTACCATTTAATGCACAGTACTATCTTTACTCTCATTCAGACCTTTTCCCTCTGTCTCCGCTCTTCTTGTTGCTTCTCGAGTTCAGCAATACGAAGACTCAGATCCTCCCAGTGCATGATGGGTAGGCCCAGGTCATCATCAGGGTATCCCTCTTGCCATATTAAGGCTGCCCCCTCTGCATCCTCCTCTGTCTCATCACTCTCTTTTTCATCTCCTCTCTCCCGCTCTTTTTCTTTTTCTCCATCCATTCTCAAAGTCCCTAACAGAATAAGAGTGAGGGTCAAGACAATATATTTTAAGGAAAATCAATGAAACAAAAAACATAAATAAATACATTTTAAAAACACCAAAATGTTTAGGGAGATACTAAGACAGAAGCTGCCTCTAATGGCTCTTTAATAGAAACCGGCAGCATCAGATCAGGACAGACTCACCCATATATGGCAAACTCTTTTACCATTTTCTCCTTAAAATGAATTAGTATCCATGTTTGTTTATAGTACTCAGTACTATAAAGTACTTTTTAATTATAGTATGTAATTATAATATATAGTACTTTTTAATTACTAGAAAATAATCCAGTAGTGTCTAGTACCTTTTTCAGTTTCAATAATATTATTCAGTGAGACGTTAGTACATACTAGCATTTATTCGTTTGCTACTAGTTAGCCTACCAGTAGTGACTAGTAATTATTCAATTGTTAATAAATTGCACGGTCTTCCCATTCAATTCTATAGGGTTCTGTGGTTCTTCAGACTATATATTCAATGTATTTCTGGTGCCTATTTTTTAGTATTTATACATTAAGTACTAGTACTTAATCTAGTAACTTTAAATAATTCAAAATAGTTACCAATATCTACAGTTTCATAGTTTTAATTGAACAGACACTACTCCCTAAATATTAGACACTAGTGTGTATTTCAATTCAAGTATCATTTTACTCAGTAAAACGGCTTGTCTTGCAACATCTGTGTTTTGTTTGTCTTTCACAGAATATGGACGAAACATTTCAGCATTTTTTTTTTCCTAGAAACGTTACAACATCCAGAACATAAGGAGCCATCTACCGTATTACCACAGAAACTGCATTGTCCCAAAATATCCTGAAAATACTAACTCGTCTGGAAATTAGGATTAAATCATAAACAGGAAAATATTTTCATATTTTACGTAATTTAAATGTTCCAATTATTAAAAGGCTTTTTAATGTAGCCGTGTGCTATCACGTTTGGCCACGTATTGCACTGACACAATGTATCCTAAAAACTGCTGTGTTGCTTAGTTTTTAGAGGTATACTTACTTTTTTGGTAGAATGTGTTTGCAAATTTTGCCCTGGTGTCCAAAAAGTCAAAAATTATACATTTCCATAGTTTTCTTGGACTTTAAATCTTGTTTTCCTCCTTGCTGTCCCGTTACGCGCCCTCCTCGTCTTCTTTATCCTTTTCACTCCTTTTCATCCATTTTCTACCTCTTTTCCGCTCCTTACACTACGTTCTTTAGAGTGTTGTATGTATTGTTTTTCACCTGTTTAGTCAATACAACATTTTGTTCCTTGAAAATGTCTCAACGCAGACAGCCAATAACTAAAGGAATTTGGCGAGGTTTTGTTTTGGGGAGAGAACGCGAAGGGAGGAGAATGAGCGAAGAGTCATAAAAGTAACCACTTCAGGTGTCCAGTTTCAGTCATTATGAAAGATTAGTGAATACATCCTTAAAATCCCAGCAGATTGTAATCTAGAACTCCTAATAAATAGTTGCACACAAAAAAGTTTGTTTCTAAGATGAAAAGAAAACCTTTTGGGTTTAGATGTCAAATGTCAACAAGTCTAAACATGCCTGATTTATGAAAGCAAAATTGTAACCAAACTGCTGGGTTTAGATTGTGTTTACAGAACATGTAGATAAATCCTCGGTTGAGGACAAAACATACTTTAAATAACTTCATAATTCAAGGGAAATAAAACGTTAAATGCTTAAAAACAATCAAAAGGGGCTGTTTTTGTATTTTCTCTGTTTAACTGGTCTAATAAACCTAGTAAAAGGTGGCTGGAATTGTGTGCGTATCTAGATAGACAGCTAAGGATTTCAGGAGCTCTGAATATTAACGAAATGCATGAAGTTTGTTTCAAACTCTTTACAACGTTGCAGTCACTCAACTTCCGCTTCCTCTAAAGTCAGCTGATTTAATCTGGTGACTGTTGACACCGATCCTCCCGGGGCTAGAAAACTTAAACAAAAGTAACTTTTAAAGTTCAAATGATAGTCGTATAAAGTTTATTTTATTTGAAACGGTCCTCTGGCATCTCTGAGTAACTTCTATTATAGAATGGCTTCTTTGCTTTTCTGCGGTCCTAAACTGGCAGCATGTGGACTGGTTCTGAGCATTTGGGGTGTCATTATGCTGGTAAGTTAAATATTATCTATTGTGTCACTGTTCTTGTGTTTTCTATGCATAGTATTTATACATGCTGAAAGGTCATTTAAATTAATTAAGCATATCTTACTTTTTTTGGGAACTGTAGTAAGTAAATTTCCTTCACTCATAATGTCAACAACAATGGAGGGTTCCTACTGTCCTGGGAAACTTAGAAATATCAGAGAATTATAAAAGTTTGATCTACAGGCCTGGAAAAGTAATGGAAATTTCTAACTAAGCTATTTATTATTGCTCTTTGTGAGGCCTATAATTATAAAAATATCAATGTTGAAAATCCTTACCCAGTCACTACAAACTACTTGAAAAATCATGGGGAGGGAATCATAAAGGTGTGGGGACTTTGAATATGAAAACTAGCAGACAGTGCCAGTGAAGGGAGAAATACAGCCCTACATGATAATCAGCATTTTCTGTCCTATCTCTCTTAGGCAATGCTGGGGATTTTTTTCTCCACACATTCAGCAGTGCTCATAGAGGATGTACCTTTCACAGAGAAAGACATGACTGATGACGGGTGAGTTCCTTTTGCCATTTACTCATTTAATCACACTGGAAAATAGGTCTGTCTAGCACAGGGAATGTCACGTGTATTCACAAGACTTCATGATAGAAGCTCTGACAGCTGTTTTTTTCCTGTCTAAAAACATAGTCCAGTAGTCTTGTCAAAGGTGTTTTGGCTGTTTTCTAACACAATATTCTTTTCTCTCATTTCAGGCCGACAGCACTGCAAAACATCTATGAACTGTACAACCAAGTTGGATATAATTGCTTCATTGCAGCAGTTATCTACGTTGGCATTGGATTCCTGTCATTTTGTCAAGTTCGCCTGAACAAGCGCAAGGAATATCTGGTGCATTAGTACCACCTAGTGATTGGAGTATAACTCTACCTCTAAATTCCTTTGTTGTGTTTGAATGTAGACATGCTGCATTTGCCTTAAAATGAAGCTTAAATGAGTGTAGATATTTAAGATGGAATAAGATTATCTATTTTACTGTGCTTTTCTTTATTGCCTTTCTATCTTGAAGCCTGTCATAAAATGTGTTTGATAGGTCTACTTTTGATCAGTAGACCTACCAAACTTAAATAAATGATTTAATTGTGATTTTATTTATATTTAAACACCTATCAGATGTGCAGTCTCATTAAGTAAATGTTGAATGGAATTTTACATGGTCACATTGGTTTTGTTGTCACAATAAATTACTCAAGATTTTGCCTATGCGGTTTATCACTATAGGAATTGATAAGTGTAGACCTTGTCTCTGAGTCAACATGATTCTAAAATTACAAACTAGCTTTTTAGATGAATAACTGGAAATCCTAACAAAACCTCTCATGTGTAAGTACTGAAGGTTAAGTGGTATTAAAAAAATTTAATATGAAATGAAAAAGACTTTATTTGCTATGAAAAGTATCTGTACAATGCATGTTTTTTTTTCATACAGCTATAGGTAAAAGTAGAGTAGTAATGCATGTTTCGTTGTCCTCATCTGGAAAAAGAACAGGATATATATGCAGTACATATGAAGTGCATATTATAAGGCTGATGACATGTATTAAACAATACAGCAGTGAGTAAAAATCCACAAAAATCAGTTCAGCACAACTCAAACAGTGACTTCTGACAAAGTTTAAAAACTTTTTTTTTTTAACGTTTTAACTATTTTCAAAAGTACAAATAAATACTGAATGTAAAAAATTGAATGTAAAAAAACAACAATGCATTAATGCTTTAAAAAGTGTTACAAACTAAACAAATTACATAATTATATCACAGTATTTCTGCTGTCATAGATGCCATTCCTGAAAAAGGCATTGGTCATAGCTAGGAAAGGCACTTTGTGTGTAATTTGAATATGTGCTAACTTTAAGATTTAGCTGACCTACTCAGGAAAATTTTCACAGATGCATATACACATAAATTTAGAATGAGCATCGTTTCTAAATGGTGATGCTATTTTCTATGCGGCTTGGACACAGATAGAGGTACTGCAGTTCTAGTCCCTCATTCTGAGATATTATCTGCTCCTCCAGCTCTTTCAGCTCCTTTCTGAATTTATCAACCACCTTCAAAGCAGCAGGCTCAGTAAAGTACTGTTCCACATACTGCCCCATTGGGATCTGAAGAAAAGAGAGGAAACAGAATCATTGTGATAATTTATTAAAGGCTAATTAATTTTAATGCTTCATGGAAAGAAATGTCTTTCGGATGGATATAGTCTGATTTTACCTATAAATATGGATTATATTGTACATTATACGACCATAAATAGTATAAAAGCACAGTTGTGACAGCCTGTGCTATTGACCCACCGCATCCGGCTGTGCTCTGCCCAAATGCCATGTGATGGCCATCTGCATGCAGGACTGGCTGATATCAGGGAGTGTGTCCATGATCATGTCCATGGTGACAGCATCCTTGTCTGTTGGTGGAGGGTGCCGCATGGTGCAGGGTGTATTGGGAACCCATGCACACCAATCAAACTACAGTACAGAGAGGGAGATCAACAGTGAACACAATAAAGCTATGTAATGCCTTGTAAACTGATTTTTAGTACTGTGTGAAGTAACACACTTCATGTAAATGATTGTATTTCTGGTAACCTGCATTTAGTATAATGAAAAATAGGCAGGTCCACATAATGTGTTAGTTACCTGTCCATTGTTGGTGGCAGCATGTTGTGCTGTGCTGGTAAAGATCACCACGCTTAACAGTGTGACGAGTTCTTCTTTTGTCTTCAGCTCACTGTCTAGGCCTGACATGCAAGAAACATCAATAGTTTCTCCTAACACTCAATTTCAAGTGCTGTTTAGCTCATGTAGTTCATTGTTTCTTCTCCTAGTAACCACATGGGGGCACTGTATTATTATCCTTTATGTTCTTACTTCCTTTTTCTGACTTAATGGGTTATATGGCCTACAGCATGTGTATATGTCCCCCTGATGTCTTGACATTTTGAAAATGCAGTATTGGTGACCTGTATTTGTGTATTGTATTGGATGATTTATATTACTGTCCAAAAGTTTTGGGGACGGCAATAATTATGAAATATTTTTTGAAAAAAGTCTCCTGTGCTCATTAAATTAGTCTCTTATGCTGCACTTATTTAATCAAAAATACAGTAATATTGTGAAATACTATAGCAATTTCAAAATTTTCTATTTTAATATGTTTAAATATAATTTATTCCTGTGATGGCAAAGCTGAATTTTCAACAGCCATTACTTTGGTCTACAGTGTCACATGATCCTTCAAAATGATTTGATGCTCAAGAAACACTTATAATTATCAATTTTGAAAACAGTTGTGCATCTTAATATTTTTGTGTAAACCATTTTTTTCAGGATTCTTTAAATAAAATTTCAAAAGGACAGCATTTATTTGAAACAGAAATCATTTGTAACATTATATCTTTACTGTCACTTTTGTTCAATTTAATGCATCCTTCCGAATAAAAGTATTAATTTCTTTTAAAACATGATACTGACTACAAAAGTTCAAACTGTAGTGTATATTGTCAACTATAAATATATCCTTTATTCTAAATATATCCTTTATCCACTACAGAACATTTGTGAGTCCAGTCATGCACTCATTTATTCATATCTTACCAAAATGAGGCACATCCACAAAGCCCTCCACAGCCACATCATTCACCCACGCCTGAAGTTCAGAGTCCTCTTCAACTTCACTATCACTCTTGTAGTACAGGGAAACTATTCCTGAAACAAAACTAAGTGAAAAAAAGAGCGTTTAAGGAAACAGGTCTGATAGTACAAGAGTTTTATAACTATATACACTGCTCATTCACATGCAAACGTCTGAAAGAATTATGTCTATTGCACACCTACAGTCATAAGAATTAAAAGCACTGAATAAAGAAATCCCATTTAAATAAATTACTTTTGAATTGCATCCCACAGCATCATAGAATGGTCCCTGTAGAAATAGTTTCTCAGTTTAGTAACTCCTCTGTCCAAGAAGTCAAATTTGGGCTGGAGGGAGCGATAAGTTAGTACTTTATACTCCCTCTGGGCCAGAATCAAGAGTCCATCTCCACCTGTTGATACCACCTGAAAAACAGTTTTTGAAATGTATGACCTACTGAGTGAATTAAAAATACACTACAGTTATGTTGTTTCCGGTTGGCTGGTTTTAGTGGGTGATAAGATCCAGGACCACTAAAAATCCAGTACCCAAAGTCCAAAGTGCTAAAAAAGTCTATTTTTTTGTAGGCTTTATTGTTTACAGATGCTCACCCTTTTGAAGATGCCATCCGGGGAGATGAGCTGTGTTCTGCCACGACAGTTAATCTCAAGCGTATACCTCAGGTGTGGAGCCAAGAGCTGCAATGAGAGAAAATGTGAAGAAAACACAACATACAACACAGCTGGATACATTAACGAATGTGCGATTTTGACGTAACAGTGATTATCTAACTTTATACATGCAAATGTATCTTTCCTAAAAAGCACTTCCTGTAGACTTCCTCTAACCTTATATATAGGGTGAACAGCAGGCAGCTGTCGGAGTGTGGACACACAGATCACTTCTACCACCAAGTGTGTGCGTAGCAGATGTGATAACAACTGGAAGACCTGGAACTCAGCATGACGAACCCACATCTTAGCCAATAACCAGGCCAGAGGTGGATCGCTAGGTAGAAATATGGGTGTGTCCTTATCAGGTTTCTGTTCAAGCTGAAAGGAAGGGAGAAGAACAATCAGCAAAATTCATGTTTCCATGCTTTTTTTCTTTTCAAAAATATTTTCAGCTGATGGAGGCAGGAGTAAGTTTAGGAAAACTCCGCTCTATATTCATCCCAGATTATTATGATTCCAAGTAAACGTGAGTCAGCAGATTTTACCTGTACGGCGACTGGAATGAGACCTTTCTCGGGATGCTCATACAGTAAGCAAAGCGGGGCAGCTATGTGCTGTGTCTGGTCTCTGATTACATTGGCAGGAATCCCATCCATTATCGCATGATCAACCAGGAATATATTTCCTTTCTTTAGTAGGAGAGACAAAGAAACATTATTAGATCCACTGTTCCAAGAATCCGTTGTATTTAAGAAAATAAACACTAAACTCTCACCTTGAGTTCCTCCTTCAAAGTGGTTGTAGGTATCAGAGAAGACTGCACCATGTCTCCAGTGACAGGGAAGTTCGAGGGCAGCTCCTTGCACCTGGTAATCATCCGTGGGTTTGAGCCGTTGAGGAACTGGTAACCAAAAAAACTGTCTTCTTTCCAGTGCTTCATGGTGTATTCTGAACAGAATATTTATCACAAATTCATGTTATTCATTTAATAACGTTTAGAAACTGATACATTTGTAAGTAGGTTGATTCAGCAATGATCATTGATTGATTTTAAAACAAATCAATAAACAAAATCAATCAACAAACAACTAAAACAGAACATATTTCACGCTACATCTGTAAATGCTCTGCGTACCCGTCACTGCACCTCTACTCCTGGATTACGTTCTCATTTGTATATTTATTCAGACAGACTTGCTACCGCCATCTGTTTTATAACTGAAATGCCCTTTATGGTCATTTTAAATGTTTTATTGTACAATAAGCAACGGTCTGTCTTTTACTCCAGATAACATGTTACTAATTTTTCTCTCAGACACTAAAAGAGCATGCGACTGTAAAAAAAAAAATTCTCATGAGTAGGCTATGAGGTAAGTGCTGTTTAATTTATTTTTGATTTCTGTTGTTAAACTGAATAGAATATTTATATTCTAGCAACTAACGTTAACTGCTTCATATTTTAGCTTTCATAAGAGTTAAAAATTCGCTAAACGTATCTTAACTCAGGGCTTTTATCCAGGTTTTTAAAAAATAATAACATCTGTTATTCAAGAGTGGGAGTAAATGTGAAATTTTGTCATGACATTGTGAAATGCCATTCATTTGTGATATATCTCCTACACATAGCTAAGTGTTACATAAACATGTTACAGAATGACATTTTCTAGGAAGAGAGCTTTCCGGGAATGAAGTTACATATTTTGTGGTAACTAAGCTAAGCTAAGTATTTGGCCAAAAAAAAAAAGAGGAAAGATGAGGTGATTTTTACCAGCAATAGGGCTTCTTAGCTTCCAGAAGATCCTTTTGAAGTCGTCCAAGTCATTCCAGGACTTTCCAAACTTGATTGCCAGTTTTTTCAGAGAGAGCTCCAAAAGCCTGAGAGGCCGAACGGTGTATAAATGGATTAGTGATTAGATTAATGTAATAGTAATTAAATGATGTATAGACAGGGGAACACACCAGCTTATACACCTTAAAATATCAAGTCACTCTAATAAAACAATACTTGCACTGCAAAACCTGTAGTGCATTTTTACTCACGCATAGTTAAGGGATCCCACAAAGTCACTGCGCTTCTCGTTGTCAAAGCGAGCGTCCTGGGGGAGATCGGCCTCTGACTTGGCATCAATGCATTTTGGAATACCGGGGGCCCATGCAGTCCATCTGATAGGTGAGACGCGGAGTTCAGTTTGTGAAAAGTACATTCTTTACAAAGATACGAATGCAGTGATAAGTTCAGTGTATGCAATCGCCTTTAAGACCTGTATATTTTTTGCCTCTCCTCAAGCTCTGCCTTTCTGTGAGATATCTCCAGTGGCAAGGTGTCATCACTGATCTTCTTGGCTATGAGAGAAAAAAGGAACCAGAGTTGAGATTTTTAATCGTGCAGATTCATCTTGATCTCTGATTGATTTCAGTTTTTATTGCAAGTTCAGCATAACTGACCTGTGCCTTCTCTGAGCTCTACTACCACTTTATCTCCCACTAGCCAGCGGTAACAGGGAAAGGTATAGCTGCATCTTTGTCCAGGTACACTGACTTTCACATAACGGCAGAACCAGTTATCCTCCACCCAGTACTTCTGCTTCTCCAGGCGCACCAGTATCAGGGGACCCAAATCAGCAGCGCTTTTAACTGTGTAATCATCCACCTACAAAATGATGGGAATAGATATCAATATTGCAGATGTTTTAATTCATTATTATTAGTCAGTACTGCATATTTAATTATGCTTATTTCACATTTTGTACATTTAGATTACCTTTGCCATCATTTGATGCTCACTTAATATTTAAATAAAAACACAAATAACACCGTTAAATATAATCTTTAACAAATCTCAGAATGACTATCTGTTTTTAATACCGGGCATTATAATGTGATGTCTAAAATTACTAATCTGAAATGATTGTTTAGAATTTTTAGTGTTTTATTAAATTGTTTTTAGACAAAATAGTTCAAAATAAATTCAGCCAGTTATTGGCTATTACATAAAAATACCATTATTTTTCAAAAAATTAACATTGGTGTGTCTTTACTTTTTGTCTCTTTTTTCTTACTATTTTGGAAATGTGATTATTTTCAATAACTTTATGATCATTTGTCACTGGCATTGTTGTAAAATAGGATGTCAAATGCTTTACTTACCCATTTAATACCATTTAAAATAATTTTAATTAAAAAAAAAAAAAAGATCTCTACTTCACTAGACGGAGGAAAAATTAAGACATTTTATATTTAAACAGTTTTCATAAGCACACAAGCATGTTTACTCACCGCTCCTCTGCGGAAGTCTAGGCCTGGATTGTCCAGCACGGTTCTCTCACTTTCTCCTCTCTCTCCAAACAGAGTAATGTATATATAGTTATTGGTTCCTGAATATTCGGAGGTCCCGGTGGCCACTGTCACTTTGTACTCCATCTGCACACATACACATACAAATTGTAGTATATTTTCACTGTTGCTGTCACTGCCACAAAGCAGTCTCAGGTGCTTAATATATATGTTACATTAAATATCTAATATAGAGCAATACCAGATCTTAGTCTGTTCCCCCAAAGTATTGTGCAGTCAGTTTATGTCTGCACTGGATGATTACAAAAGCGAGCAATGGTGGAAGTGAAAGCGGAAAACAATAATAGCTGGAAAAGGATTTCTTACATTTACATTTATTCATTTAGCAGACACTTTTAACCAAAACGACTTACAATTGAGGAATACAATAAGCGATTCATCATAAAGAGGCAAATAAACGCAGGAGGTGCTTGCAATACAAAGTTTCAGGAGTTGTTCAGATAGTACAAGCTAGTCAGGGAGAGATTAAGGAAAGAGTAATGTCAAATCTCCCCTGGGCTATTATATCACCTATTTTCACAGAATAATAGATGTGATTAATTCTAAACATGAAACCAAGACACACCTACAATCAAATCAGCATAGGGCTTTGAATAAAATAAAAACCTTCAATGTATTATCAGATAGAAAAGATTCAAATGCAGGTAGACACTTCAGCGCAATTCGATCTAGTGAGCTTCCCCTGTTGTAACAATGCAAATACAGCACAATTCAAACTATGAAAATAAAGGAGTCCATTGTGTATGTGGTATTTACAGTAAAAATAATATGACAGTACAGTATTAGTATAGAGAAACTGAAGGGAACATTTAATGTTAGTTATGCATTAGGTATCATGCACTATGAATCAATTTTTTTTTACAGCATTTATTAATCTAGGTTAATATTAATTTAAAATATGCTGTTATTCAGTGTTAATTTATATCTGTTTATACAAATTAATATTTTAAAACTGTATTAGTATATGGTAAAGTGTTTCATTAGTTCTTGCTGTTGTAGTGTCTTTTCTCACAGTTTTCTAGTTCAAGCTAATCAAGCATGGTAATCTTTAACACAGCCACACAGCTAGAAAAACTCTAGATCAATATCAGATTGGTTTCACCAAGATTAGTCATTAGTCATCTGTCCGTTACGCCTGCTACTAAAACTGCACTACAGGTGCATAAAAAATGTTTTGCATATATAGTGCACAGACACACATACGTAGCCTAAAAGCTTGGACACAGACAGAAGCGGCATTATACTATGGTCATCAGGAAAGATGCCTTGAAGGACTGAAAGTAGCTTAAAGAAGTGCCTAGACTAGTTATTCCAATTGACAGAGGTTCATAGAGGTCTTACCAGTGAGGCAACCTGTAGAGAAACACTCATACATTAAATCAACAGAGAACATTAGAAACCCATTGGAGTTGCTTAAATATGTTCCAATACAATAAATTGACAGAATAGCTGGGAAAAAAACATGACCTTTTCTCTGCAGAATGGTGTGGTGATGAAAATCTGCTTTTTTGGGTTGCTCCTTCTCTGCTCTGTAGTTTCTCTTGCCTTTTTTTCTGAACTAACTAGTTTCCTTCTTTCATGTTAGCTTGTTGCAAACCCTTGTCACAGTAACTGGCTGTTCACTGACCTTCCAGTTTCACTGACTGAATCAGGCAGATATTTGCTTTGAAATGTCCCGTCTCTACTGGTCTCCACCCTCATACCTCCTTTCCATCCCTTCCCCCTCTCCCACCTCTTTAGCCTTTCCGTCATAGACCTCTATGTGCTGATATTTTAACCTCCTCATTTGTTTATTCATTTTTTCTTTGCTATCCATTTCAAGGAAGTGGGTAGCACTAGCTCACAGAAAAACCACAAGGTTAAACATTAGATTATTTTTGTACTGAACTTGTGAAACCTCACTGAAGCCTATGTGACACTTGCACAGTAACATGAACCCTGTGTCTGAGACAGCACAATCACGTTTCAACTAGACTTCTAACAACCCTTCAGTTAAGAGGTCATAGTGCTACAGTTTGTCACTGCAAAAAGTTTATTTGTAAAGAAGGCCGTTCTGTGCGGAAGCAACAGCAATACTTTACCTTTTCAACAAGGCACTGGCAAATACCAGGATTCCAGTAGTTTGTTTCACATTGTGTAATCGTCTCAGTTTTGGTTCTGAGTATCTATTAATATGGGAAGTAAATGTTTTAGGGTTTTACATAAACTTATAATATCATTAAAAGACAGAGTGCAAAATGAAACATTTCAAAACTTTAAGGTCGTGCATGTGTGCACTTACAAGGGCATTTTAGTGTTGGCAGAAGGCTTAAATATATACAAAATGTATTTGGTGTTGAGGAAGTACATGACGGACATGATGTGGTGTAATATAAGCACGTTCCTTTGTCTGCTAGTTGTCCTTTCGTATGTTATTTTAAGGCACTAATGTTCAAAAGTGTGGTGTCAAACAACTGCAAGAATGCATATTACAAAACATTTCCATTTCAAATAAATGCTGTTTTTAACTTTATCAAGCATTCATCCAAATACAAAAATATATTGCAGTTTCCACAAAAATATTATGCAGCAAAATTTTCAACACTGAAAAGAAAAATTTCTTGAGCACCAAATCAGCATATTAGAATAAATTTTGAAGCATCATGCGACACTAAAGAAACTGCTAAATTCAGCTTCATCTCAGGAATAAATTACATTACTGTATTTTTCATCGAATAAATGCAAGAGACTTCTTTCAAAATAATTTTTAAAAAATCTTTCCAACCCCAAACTTTTGAATGGTTGTGCAGAAACTCAAAGCTATGTGTAGATGAACATTTAACCTCATGAAGTACATACTTTCTTACAGCAAACATATCTTGAAAATGAACCACATTCAAGAATGTAATGTAACTTTATATGCTTAGCTCGCACATTTTTGCATAAGAGATATTTTAGAGAAAATCTGTGGTATCACATCATTAAACACACGATGATCTATGACTTCTGATATTTGTGTCCTGTGAGAGTACTGTACTTTATCTAAATCACACCATCCTTTCAAATGATAACACTAATGAAAACTTAAAAGGAACATGTACTGTAGTACCAAAAAATACTCAGGGAGTAAGGCAGGAGTGGGACCAGAGTTCAGGAAATTAATTTATATAGGATAAATGCATTCCTGTGGCCTTGCTTTGCATTCCACAGCCGCAGAGTTTAGTGAACATATCACGCTAAGTAGCTGTTATGCAAGATTGTTTCTGAGAACACTCAATATCAGTTCCCCATTACGACATGTTGATTTCATTCAAATTGTGGTTATAATTTACTTCACCTAAAACTTAGAATAGGATATTGTCTAATTTATTTCTACAGAATCCATGAACGAAAGTGCCATAACAGATCCTCTTTATTGCATGATTTTTTTTTAAACACAATGGCAAGTATACGTGTTACATATACAAATGATAATACAAAAAAAAAAAAAAAAAAAAAAAAAGACACCACAAAATACAACATTAATCATACTGTCCAACTGATAAAAGCACTTTTGAATACTTATATTAAGCTGCCAGAAAAAGAAAAATACCAATCACGACCACCTAAAAGTTTATTATTCTCGACTTATGAACGGTTTTTGCAGTCTTTAACATTATCAGTGGTATTGGAGTTTATTTTAACCTGAAAGAAACCGATTTGGAGCTGTTCTAGTGCAACTACAGCAGAGTTTGAGGCAACTGTATCAATCAAATGTGACCTTTCAGGATCTGACTATTCACTGGAAAGCTCCTTTGATGGTGACAATTGAGTGAATGAGAAGTGTGGTCATGTTAGGACTGTGAGGCACCGCGATCGTCATCATCTGGTGGACAGTCAATAAAGTCAGCCAGCATGGAAGCCATTGCCTCTTCATCCATCTGTAAAAGAGATTGAGCAAGAGCAGAGAAAGAGTGAGTGAGTGAGTGAGAGAGAATGTTGCTCTGAATAAGCAACAATTATTGTTTACATGCCATTACCAGAATAAACAGTACAAGTCAAGTAGTTAACAAGTAAACACTGCACACAAAAGACATTACAAGACATACAAGGCACTCTCATTTGTTTTGGCTTCTTCAATTGTTTAAAGAACTAATCCAAACTGAGACCAGAAGCTACTTCATGCAAGTATGTACATGCTGATGTAATGTGAATCCTTGCTGTTGTACGCCATGCATGTTCATGCATTAACGTGGCAGTAACAATCGTCAATATTCAAGGAAATACAGTTGGAAATAGGGATGCACCGATACCAATACTGGTATCGGGCCCGAAACAGTGCTCTTGTACTCGTAAAAATGCCCCCGATACCAGACGCCGATACCACACAGCATGTAAACAGTGCCGTATCCACCAACAACAGTAGTGCACGCTACAAATGCTCACTTAGCACACGGAATATAAGTAGCAGCACGTTTCAGATTATAAAAACACTGATCTATATAGGCCTATCTCTATTATAGATCAGTGTAAAAAAAACACGACTTGAGTTTCAGAAAATAAGTTCATCACTGTTACAAGATTTATAGGCTATAGGATAACGAGTGTTTCCTTATTACAGGAAAACGTCTTGTGATTACAGTACTGAGCTGCTGCAATGGAGCAGCTCTAATGTGCCATTTAATTAAAGATGAAATACCAAATACCATGGAGCAAAACACAAAAAAAACGTGTAACAAAAGCTTGTAAAATACATTTTAATGGGCATAATTAAGTGAGAATATGACTGAAGGAAATATATATTTGCTAAATGAACTAAGCCAACTAACATTCTTTTGGTTTCTGTAACCAGTATTTTTTAAAAATCCCATATGTAATGAAAATACACGTATCGATACTCGGTATTGGCAAGTGGCAAAAATAAAAGTATCGGTGTTGGCCAGTTCTGGAAAAAGTGGTATCGGTGCATCCCTACTTGGAAAGGGTGAAATTTAACAGTGTCATTACTGAGGTCGCTGGCCTTTGCAGTATTGCTGAGAAGACAACACTAGGGTTTCTCAGTGTACTAAGAAAAACTGCAGTAACCAAAATACAGCGAAATATCAGCAAATTCTAATATGCTGATTTGCTTCTCAAGTATTCTTTAAGCATGTTAAAAATAGTTGCACTGCTTAATATGACCGGAAGGAGCGGAAGCGGTCGACTGTGGGATATTAAAAGCTCCGCTGCTTTCGAGCCGTGTGTCACACTCGTCTCTCATTAGCAATTGCTTCAGCAGCCTCGTTTTGCTTCGACGGCTTTCCACCTCACTCTGCTTCATACTATGATGTTAATAAATCTTAAATACATTAGCTCATCCATGAACATGATTTCTGCCCAAGTCCCGTCGGATTGCATTGGCTGCGGGGATGAAGACGACAACTCCCATGATTCCACACTCACGGCGTCATCAAACTACGCCTGTGTTTCTTTGTTTGTTTTGAATACGCACCCTCTAGCGGCAAAAACTTACATACTGTGCCTTTAAGGTATATTAAAAAAAAAAATAAAATCTTACTGACCCCAAACTTGTGAACACTAATGTACAAAACTCATTTTTTTAAATTTTGGTACCTGACTTGTCAATGAGTTGTTACCAGCACAGTTCGATAGTTTTCAATAGATAATTTAAATTGATTGCTATTGTACATACAAATAATATGTAACAATATATAGCATACTAAAGGCAAAATAAATTTTCAATCCAAGCCTGTGTAGCTAAGGGCGATGCATTCAAAGAATTCAGAAATCTGCACCAGGGTTAGACATTAGTCAGTTACCTTTTTCTTTTCGGTGCCTTGTTCAGAAGATTCTCCTTCCTCGCAATCTTCCATTTTCCTCTTTGTTCCCCTTGCTTCTGAATCCTCTCCCTGTTCTCCACTCCCTTTCTCAACCTCTTCCTCTGCTGTCTCGGCTACACTCTGTAACGTCTCTTGCTCGGACATGGATGGTGAACTCTGAATGGTTGTGTCTTCGGGCTGTAATTCTGGTTCTTGCTTTGGAACTTCATCGTCTACAGTCAATTCCTGACCCTGCTGTGACAGCCCAGCATCTTCTGCGGGATCTTCTGGTCTTGCCACTTCCTGCTCACATGTTTTCACTTCAGGTTCAACCGCCTCTACTCTGGTGTCCTCCTCATGGCCTTCTGCATCTCCACTGATTACAAGACTCTCTATTTGTTCCTTGCCAACTACAGGCTCGTTTCTCTCAACCGCTCCAATGTTCTCAATTTCCTCCACAGTCCCCTTGTCCTTGATCCTTTCATCTGCATAGACACTCCTCACACCCTCCATCTCCTCGATCCCCGGTTCAACTTCTCGTTCTCTCTCCATGCAGAACATTTCCATCCCTTGCTGCTCCTCTGCTTCGATCATGACCTCTGCCTCCTCCTCACCCATCATCCCTTGGCCGTTGTCTCCCTCCAGCGTCTGGATCTCCTCACTTTCCTCTTCATCCTCATCCTCTTCATCCTCATAGTCTTCAAATTCTTCTCCCTCACAGTATTCATCTATGAAGTCGCTGCCTTCCTCTTCCTCTTCTTCGTCCTCCAGGCCCTCCTCCTCTTCTTCCTCCTCTCCTAACTCATCCTCCTCATCCAGCTCCTCTTCCTCCTCTTCCTCATCTGAGCTGTTGATGTTGATGACGTTTTGGTCCACCTCATTTGCTGGGGGCTGCTGCTGGAGCTGACGGCTGGTCTGAGCAATCTGGTTCTGAAGCTGAATCTGTAAAGACAAGCCCAACGTAGGTGGCTGCCCACCTGGAGAAGTCTGCATCAACATCTGCTGAAGTTGCGGACCACCCGTCAGCGAGTCTGCAAGTCCGGCAGGTGAAACTGAGAGTGAAGCTGCAGTTGAGTTCAGAGGAGGCACCAGAGACACAAGCTGGGCTGTCTGGCTTGGTCCGGGGAAAGAGTTAATGTTATTAGCGTTGGCTGGCAGAATCTGGTGGGGAATGGAAGTGGGAAGCTCATTAGATAGCGAAGTGTCAACCGATCCAACCTCACCCACTATGGGGCCAGAAGGCTGCAGGCCACCTACAGCAGGAACCACTGGCTGTGTCAACGATTGTGCATTTGCCGCTCCATCTTGCATCTCCATCATACCTGCTGGCATGATGACCACGCTATCATCTGAATCGCTCTCCAAAGAGATCTCTACATCTTCCGGCTCCTCTTTGTCGTAGCGGACAAAAACATGTCGTTGACCTTCAGGGGCTCCGAGACCTACCAGTTCACCCGGTTGAGCTGGAGAGAGCAGCAGGTCTCCTGGGGTGGCCGTAGTGCCTGCTGGAGTCGGAAGAACCGGAGGAGCCAAAGGTAGATGATTCTCCAAAGAACCAAGCAGGGTAACAGGACCTAAGCCCATGGGATGCCTGGCAGGGAAAGATGGCCCTGTTGCTGGTCCACCAAGGAGGGTAGGGATGGACAGTGAGGGGTTTTGGCCAGAGGCAAGGACAGGGGCAGATGGGGTTGATTTGAGAGTTAGAGGGGTGAGAGGGAGAGAGACTGAAGGTGTGCGAGGATGAATAAGGGTGTTGCATATAGTCAGAGCCTCAGCACAGAATGACGATACCTGTAGGGAAACACAAAGAAACAAAAAAAATAAATAAATAAAAATAGGAAGTGCCAAGTCATTTGACTATGCCAACACATAATGAAAGAGACAACATCACCATTGTTCAACAGAGTGACACAGTAATTGACACTCAGTGATATTCCACCCAAAAACTTAAATTTTCCAAACAACATTGGACCCCATTGGCTTTCACTGTATGGACAAAAAAACAAAACAAAAAAAAAACCGAGACAAAACAGAGACTTTTTTTCAAAATACCTTTCAAATACCTTCCTAAATCAAACAGGTTTGGAATGACATGAGGTTAAATAAAAGAAGGCAGAAGTTTCCTTTTTTGGCTAAATGAAGAAATTTGATAGCTGTGTGATGAACCACAGACAGAAACAACTCTATGCCAGGGCCATGCTCACTTGGCATATTCTATTCTAGTGTTAAAATAGGCTAAATTTAGCTTTTGGAGACAATAACAGAACCAGTTTACCAGGCGTTATGTTTCTTTTCATCTCTCAATACTTTCTTTTACACCTTTGTAAACATGAAATACTGTCTCCAGTTACAGTCTCTTGCGTCATTTGAAGCACATAGCCACTACACCACCCAGAATGAGCTTTCACAATGAAAGCAAACGGCCATATAAGAGAGGACAAATGTGTCAAAATGAATGTCTGTGTATGTCAATAACTGTATACTGACTTTTTTCTGTTTGCACATTCAGACAGGTTGGGTGCCATTAAATTGTTTAAAGGGGTCCTATTATGCTTTTTCACTTTTTGAATTTTAGTCAGTGTGTAGTGTGTATGTTTGGGCATAAAAAGTTCTACAAAGTTACAAATCTCAAAGTCCACTCCAAAGGGAGATATTTCGTTTTTAAAAAAAAAATTCCTTTAAGAACTACAACGAATGGCTTGTTTGGAATACAAAGTTGTTTTCCTGTATTTGTGACATCACAAATTGGTCCATTAGAATATCATTAACATAAATCCCGCCTATGGAAATTCAAATGCACGGTTCAAAATCGAAACTCGGTGCGGGTGTTTTTATATCACTGTATTTCTGAAGGAAACCGACTCTCAAAATTTTGGATGTCATTTTCATTTCATCTTGCATGTAATGTCTGATAAATCAGCGTTTGTGAGCGGAGCTCTGTTTTGTGTACAGCGTTACCGGGGAAACCTCACTCTCTCCCGCTCCAACAGTGCCTCCTGCTGGCAGTGAATTCATTTGCATAAATATGCCACCACAAATAGTGCAACTCTGTGGGACTATGGTATAAATAAATTCAACTGTATAACAGTTTCACTGCAATTCATGTTATCATGTTAGAATTATAGATCAATAAACATAATACATATTACCGTTGCACTTATCTGTACACAGTAAATGCAGTTATTTTTAAGCTGTTGTTGACATCCTATCTAAAACGCGATTTAGCCAAAAAAACAACAATATCCTTAGAACTTCTTATCGTCTTGCAATATCGTCTTGTTCAATATTCTCGGGGTCTGAATTGATATGGCAAAATTGACGAACTTGCTGTTTTGGCAAGGGGCAAGGCAGTACTGGAACACCTAAGCTGTTCGCCAATCACAACGCACTGAGACAGCTAACCAATCACAACACATTTCGTTTTTCGGAAGGCGGGCCTTCATCAAACCCGGAACTAACTGAGCCGTCTGTGCCAGACTGGGGAGAAAGGTATTGTAATAATGTAAATTATGTGAAAAATAATGCAATTTTCAAACCACCAAGCATGAGAACATGTTCTAGTACACCCACAAAACAAAATCAAGACTTTGTAAAAGAGCATAATAGGACCCTTTTAAACTGGAATGTATACAAAGGGCTAGATTTTGGTACACTGATTTCACAAATCACTGGTTTTAAACATATGAAAACATATATAGGCATAACTGAGTCATAACCATTTTAGGTTGTCTGAGATACCATAAGAAATACTGGGAACACTTTACAATACGGTTCAGTTCATTAAAAATAACTGCATTATGCTTTACATATGATGTTAAGTTAAACCTTATTATAAAGAGTTATTAAAACAGCCCGTTGAGTGTCGACACCAACTTCAATAGCCTTATATTACAACATGCCTTTCCTGAACTCTGTGGTCCTTTGCAGCGCTTCAGCTTTCAATAGCACAAAAAACGTGGAGTCACAACAATAATGTATCAGAAATTAGCTGAGAAATACTGTTAATCAGCAAACAAGCGAAACCACTAAAGCAAGACTCCCTCTAGTGGATAACATCTATATGCCTAATGAATATTCAACATTCTGTTTAGCATTTTGTTTTGTTTACAAACATAAAATATGGGACATGTGTTAAACTTATAATGGAAGCTTAGTGGGCAAGTGTTTTTGTGAGTGTGTGTGCGTGTGAGAAAGTAAGCTGTAATATTGTATATACAGTGGTCCCAAAACATGTTTGAACATTTAGGCCTCAATTAAATGTATTTATAAATGCATTTGCATTGTAACAAAATATCAAAACTGTATATATTAAATAAATAAATATATATTAAGGGTGGCACGATACCACTTTTTCAGAACTGATACCGATCCGATACCAGTGCAGTTTTTTTAATCAGTGTTGAATTTTTATACCTCAATGTGTGTTGACCTGATCATGACTTTTTTTTTTTTTTTGTGTTAAACACAATCTACTAAATATAGACAACCTTATTATAAAGAAAAACAACAACCGAATGCATATATAATTATAATTTATGACAAAAATACTATTATAAACTATGTTAGTGGATAATTCAATAGCAAAAGTTACTCTAGAAAAATCATGAGTTCACAATTGTATAAAATCTAAAATTAGTGGGAAAAACATTTAGTGGGGAACAAATAAAAATGAATAAGTGATGATAATGTAAAATGATATACATTGCTCTTTGTATTGTAAAATACATAATGAAAAACAAGTATTACATTTATATATAAATATATATACACTGTAAAATTAAGACATTTCTTTTAAATGTATAGCACAGTAATGAGGCAGAAACATGATAGATAAGACGAACAAGAAAGGCTATTAATAATCTTTCATTGTGCAAAAGTATTATGATACGAAAGGCTCCAATACAGAGCAGCACAAAGTGCTTATGCACATCCCGTGCGCAGAATGATGCCCTTGAAGCAACTCTGAGTAACAGCGTTCCGCAAGTCCGCATAGAAAGGTTCACAGCACAAAGTGAAGAGATATTAATGCGTTGTGCAGCATTTCCCAATCCCAGTCCTCACCCCCCCCGTTTTGCATATTTTGCATGTCCCCCACTGCGGAGATATGAGTCTCCGGACTCTTAGGCTCCGTGTGGCCATCGTCCAAGGTGATGAACTCGCCCAGCTAATTCTGCCACGCTCTTCCTCTGCAGCATTTCGAGCCAAGGAGGAAAGTGCCGCGAGCTTCTGATGCGGATCTGTCAGGGTCAGATGACGAGCCCGCGCCGGCTCAGTGCCCACGTGCTCCTCACCCCCCTGCTGCAGGTCCCCTTCCAGTGTGCTTTATGACCGCTGATCTCCGCCCCTCCCCCGACATTCAAGATGTGGTGGAAGCGTCTGCGAGAGAGGAGTGGTCTAACAGCCCGCAGGATTACACTGCACCCCACGGCAGTGACGCGGGGGACCTCCATCACAGTGATGTCGAGCTCCTAAGCATCCTGTCCAAGGCAGTTGATGAGCTCGGTTTGGAGTGGGTGCCTCCTGCCGAGCTGGCTAGAAGCCGTCTGGACAAGTGGTACCTCCAGTTGGATCGTGGCCGAAAGAACACCCCGCGGAGACCCGGCCCCTTTTTCCCCGAGGTGCCGCACACTAGTTGGGTGCACAACCCGGGATCCTCCCTCCTGTCTTCTGTGGATGGCGCTGACCAAGTGAGGTATGTATTATTTTATTAATATTTCTTGTTTAACTATTAATCAAGTTATGGATTAGTATTTCACCTCCTAGATTATTGGATGATTCACTTATATTAGTGGTGCCATCTATAATAATAATAATTATAGATAGAAGTTGTTGGTCTTTCATTAGAGCAGTGCAGCAAGAGTGAAATGTGTAACCTTATGCTTTACATGCCGAGATCCATTTCTTCTCTAAAGGTCACAGAGCCATGTCAGGAGGTCAGGGTGATCTTCCATCTACGTGAGCAACAGTATCTGAGACTTACATGTGTGCTTAAGAGATATTAAAGAATTCTGCTTTATTCTGTACTTCTACTCTCTAAGATGATGACTGCATAGAGTGTGTAATGAACCATACTGATAAAATTCCAGCTAGGGCTAGGCGGCCTTGAAGTTCTGATAAGTGCTCTGTGTATGTGTGTGTGCTGGTAGCTCTCTCTTTCTCTGTGTTAGAAGACTGTCTCTGCCAGCTGCCGCCATCCTGACCAAGAATAGGTGTCTGGAAGGAAGACACCTATCTTGTATGATCCCTGATTGCTGACGTCTGCCCAATCAGTTGGAGATATGCTTGAAGTGTTTAAGTCCATGTGTGGAAACTAAGTTTATCTAGTATTTAGAACCAACCAGAATTTTGCTGACCTATGTATTGACGCAATTAGCAACCTCTGTCAGGGTATAATTGGTGGTCATTTTGAATTGTAAGCGGAGCAGCCGACAAACTCTGCGTCAGTGTTAAAGCTGACTTCTGCCTGAAACTGCAAACTATGTTCTTCAGTAAATTTCTTCAATTGAATCGCATCTCTTTGACTCCTGGTCTTCATTCTACAACACCAAGTACTTTGGGTTTTAACTGTTATTCCCCTACACCACTGTACGGGAGCGGAATGCCTCAGTTCTGCAAGAGGAAATACACAATCCTCTCGCAAAGCACACTGTAGAGACAGTGCCCCTCACAGTCCGCAAGAGCGACTTCTACAGTCGTTATTTTCTGGTGCCAAAAACAAGACGGTGGACTCCACCCAATCTTGGACCTGAGACCGCTGAATCGCGCACTTTCAAAGCGCTCGTTCAAAATGATTACGCGGAGACAAATCCTCTCACACATCAGACTGGGAGATTGGTTTATCTCCGTGGATTTAAAGGATGCTTATTTTCACATTCAGGTAGCCCTCTGCCACAGGCGCTTCCTGAGATTTGCATTCGAGGGGATAGCGTACCAATTCACGGTCCTGTCCTTCGGTTTATCCTTGACCCCTCGTACATTTAAGAAATGCATGGATGATGCTCTCTCTCCTCTGAAGCAGAGTGGAAAGTTCAGGATGCGCAATCTCGACGATTGGCTAGTCTTAGCCCAATCAGAGAGTGCGCTGCTCAGCGACAAGCTCAGACTCCTGTAAATATGCAAAAGAGCATGCTGGTACCAAGCCAGAACATCTCCTTTTTAGGAATGGAGCTGAATTCAATCAATATGCGAGCACATCTGTCGGAAAAGCGCTCACAAAAACTGACCAGCTCTCTCGCAGTCTTCAAGTTAGGGTGCTCTCCCCCGCTGAAATGCCTAGCGCTCAAGTGCTTTCTCCTGGACATTCTCCACAGTCACGTTCTCATCAGGACGGACAGCATAACAGTGGCAGCGTTTATAAATCAAGGCGGTGTGAGTTCGCGACCACTGCTGCAGCTGGCGAGAGACCTCCTTCTGTGGGTAGATCGACATCTCCTCTCCATCCGGGCAGTACATATCCCCGGGCGCCTGAATTACGGCGCGGATTTACTGTTGAGGGGCGGGGTAATCCACGTGGAGTGGAGATTACACCCTTTGACAGTCAATATGATCTGGAGTATATTCGGCAGGGCGGAGGTGGATCTCTTCGCATCAGCAGAGAACACTCACTGCCCACTGTTTTATTCAATGACACACTCTCCACTGGGAGTGGATGCACTAGCTCACAGCTGGCCGAAAGTACGCAAGTATGCCTTTCCTCCAGTGAAACTTCTGCCTCGCGTGCTCTGCAAAATCAGAGAGGAAAAGGAATCTTTTCTGTTAGTGGCACCGAAATGGCCCAATCAGCCGTGATTCCCAGAACTGGTGGAGATGCTGGTAGCCCCCTCGTGGACTATCCCACTGAAGAGAGACCTCCTCTCTCAAGCACAAGGAACGATATGGGACCCACATCCACAGCCATGAACCCTGGCCACTCGATGGAGCTTGCTACTAACTTCCTCAGCACATGTTGAACATTATCTCTGAGGCTAGGGCTCCTTCCACAAGGCATCTTTACGCACATAAATGGAGAGTTTTTACAAGTTGGTGCGTATCGCGAGGCGAAGACCCATTCAACTGCCCAATTCCAATAGTTCTTGCCTTCCTTCAAGAGTGATTTGATAGTGGTCGTATGCCATCCACATTGAAAGTGTATGTGGCCGCTATAACAGCCTTTCAAGTGCACGTCAAAAATAGCCCAATCGGCAGAAATGACCTGATCATATGATTTTTAAAAGGAGCAAGAAGGCTGAACCCTCCTCGCCCTTCCACTCTACCCACTTGGGACTTGGCGCTTGTGCTTGACACTCTCACGGGACCCCTGTTTGAGCCCATACAATCAGGGAGCGTTCTCTCTCAAGACAGCACTCCTGCTCGCGCTGGCCTCTGTTAAGCGAATTGGCGACATGCAGGTGCTTTCAATTGACGACTAGTGTATTGAATTCGGGCAAGGTGATTGCAGACTCACCTTGAAGCCTAGAAAAGGTTATGTGCCTAAAGTGCTCTCAATTCCATTTAAAGCGCAGCTCATAACACTATCTGCTTTCCGCCCCGAAACACTGGCTGGGGCGGAGCCACTTAATACACTCCTGCTGTGCCCTGTACGTGCGGTTCGCACTTATAGACCGTTCTAGACAGTTCAGACTCTCGGAGCAGCTATTTGTATGTTTTGGAGGATGCACAAAAGGCCTGCCTGTGTCCAAGCAAAGGCTGTCACACTGGATCGTCGATGCAATTGCTTTGGCTTATAGCTCTAAGGGCGTGGAATGTCCTATAGGGGTTCGGGCCCACTCAAACCACGGACTTGCGTCCTTGTGGGCCTGTGCAAATGGCATATCTATTCAGGACATTTGTATGGCGGCAGGCTGGTCGTCACCCAGCACTTTCGCGAGGTTTTATAACCTAGATGTGTCGTCGCTGGCCTCACATGTGCTGTCAGTGCGAGCAGTGCACGCGCCTACTCAGCCTCAGTTATGATCTGAGATGTGTGCCTCATTGGTTTCGATTAGGTCATATACACCCCTGTATTGACGCACCACCAATTCAATGCTGTCCTTATCAGTTTATCACATTGTTATGATATAGTTCATCACATCTTTTAGGACTTGATCACTATCATACTCTACTTATTGAGAACCGGTACGGCAGTTGCATCATAAAAAATGATTTCATTGAAATTAAACAAGTTTCAAATAATCTATATGTGAAAGCGCAGAAGCCGCCGCCATTTCACATTCTCTGTTTCACCGGAGTTAACTCCGCCCCTGGTGTGACGCAGCATCGTCTAGTTGCCGTGCGCCCCCCTTGACTTTTACATGGTTTCGAGTAGGTCCTGTAGACCTGAGCTGTGTTTACCAAGAGCACCAATATCATTGCCGCTCTCATTATGGCTCCGAATGTGAAACTTGACATACTTAGTCGAGCCAGCCTCCATCGCTGTGACACGGCGGGATTTTATACGTTCCCATAGCAATGTAGAGTGACCGAATCGAAAGGGAACGCTCTCGGTTACTTGTAACCTTGGTTCCCTGAGATGAGGGAACGAGACATTGCTCTTATTGCCGTGTCACCTAGCTCAGGATCTTAGAATGCCAAGTTGCTTCTGTCAAGATTCTGAATGGATGACGTACAAGCGCTGCCTTATATAGAGTGGGATTCCCGCTCATATTTCGTGTGCTTGAACGCCATTGGCCAGTTTCACTTACGTGATTCAATAAGGCTTCAGTAGTATTTGAGGAAAGGGTATTTCCCATAGCAATGTCTTGTTCCCTCATCTCAGGGAACTGAGGTTACGCAAGTAACAGAGCGTTGTGATTGATATGATACCTACACAGGGGAAATCCGAGGTGCGAGGACTGGGATTGGGAAACGCTGGTGTAATGTATTAAATCGGTGCGATAGTTTATTGATCCTTTTCTTTTAACAGTTTTAAATTTCAGTTACTGTGCTCGTTAAGAACATAGTGCTCTCTAGTCCAGTGTTGTGATCTAACAGACACGATCTAAAGACGATTTTGAAAAAAAGCACGAAGAAAGTCCTGCAAGATAAAGTCCTTTTATGCAAAACCATTTATCTTTATTTACAGATCAAGTATAATATTAGGAACATTTAATAATCTTGCAGAGTTTTATTGTCTTGACTCGTAACCGAACGCGACATGCAGTTTGAATGCTGAATGGAGGATGACTGACAGCCGCAGCGGAGAGAGAAGAGTTGTGAACTTGACTTAAATATTCATCTACCTCACATTAAACCGTGGAACGGCTTCAGAACACTTGAAATATAGTGCACAAAACCTTTAAGGTGTTTTATAATGTGTTTGTGGCTTTTGTGGGGCTTAACAATAACACAATAGTATATGCAGAATATCGGATTTGGATCGGCCTCGTCTGACCGATACCCCGATCCAGCAGAAAATGCCAGTATCGGAGCGATACCGATACTGAATATCGGATCGGCGCACCCCTAATATATATATATATATATATATATATATATATATATATATATATATATATATATATATATATATATATATATATATATAAGTTTTAAAATATGAAACACATATTGGTCTAACACACTTTCTCACTGTCAAACTGAACGTTCATATAATAATGAATGATGAACTACACCGGGGGTTATTTTGCTGGAACTTCTGAGGAATTTGATGAGAACTGACTTCATACATCTATGAAAACTGACTGAGACAAATTGAAAAAGTGGCTAGGCCAAAAGAATTCTGAGAAAAGCGCTAGAGACATTTTGCATCATGCAATAAAACTTAGATATTTTATTCAAGATTTAAGTTTTTGGGGCCACTGTTTTGTCTACACTACTAAAGCTTCCATCACTTACCAGGAAATCAGTACCAATTTTGCCCTGTAATGGACTAAAGATCAGATATATAAATATTCCACCTAAACATGTTATACTCTGATAATGAGATTCAATAGACAGGGTTTTCCAGAGACTCCAAGATTAACAATTTCAACTCCAAGTTTTTAAATCAAGGATATTCAGTGTTCACTCACCATGATGTTGCGATCTCGCCGGCCGTGGCTGAAGGCGGACACAGCGCAGGAGAGGGGAGGAGGCCAGCGGGGAGAGGGCACCAGCACAAGTGCTAGTAAGAGGCGGTAGAGCTCTCGGCGAGGAGAAGTGCTGCCATACTGGCCACTGACAGCACCGACCTCCAGCACACAGTGAGACTGCTGCTGCAGACGCACACACAGAGGCACCACCAGGTCTTGGATCCTCTAACAAGGGAGGGAGTGTTCAGAAGAGCAACATGAAACACACCTTTCCATACTTGTAACATAAAAAGACATCAAAACAGAAACCTGAACAAACCTTATGCAGATCTTCTTTCAACAAAGTTCCACTGGTCAAAATGATCTGTCTTAATGCTAAAAAAGGAATCATTTGTCATCAGTAAATATTTATTTCTGCAAGTAAAACTTAAAATTAACTGAACGTCACTTAGTGCTCACCCCGAAGAGCAGCGACACATGTGTCTTGATTGGCTAGCACATCTCCTTTCCTCTGTAGTGATATTCCATCTCCCATTCCCAATCCTTTCGTTCGACGAGGACCTGACTTGCCAGCAGAACCAATGAGTTCATTCATGGATTGTGACTGTTGTCCGGAACGAAGCTGGCCAGCAAAAGAAAGAACCATGGGAGAAAGAAATACAATATTTCAAGCAGGGTTACAAATTAATATATTAATTTTGTTTAAAAATGGTCTTAAAAACAAAATGCCCAAAGATGACCATGTGATACATTTGGGGTCAGTTTCACATGCTTACCAAGGCTGCATTTATTTGATCAAAAATACAAAAACAACAAATGTACAATATTTTTACCATTTAAAACACTTTTCTCTTTTAATATATTTTGAAATGCAATTTGTTCCTATAACAGCAAATCTGAATAATCAGCAGCCATTACTCCACTATTCAGTCTCACATGATCCTTCAAAAATCATTCTAATATGCTGATTTGATGTTTGTGGTACAAAGACCCTTAAACCTACCTTGACTGCTTCTGATGATGGCGTGATGTCACCCATCAAATGAGTGAACAGTAACTCTGTGTGGGAGGGGCTTGCCTGAAGCAGAGAGGCACCTCCTACTCTTACCCACAGTTCAATGGTACAGTACACGGTCACTCGCACTGCACTGAAAGTAAAATAGAACATCATATTGTCAAAAGGTTGGACGCTTGACTAAAATAACAGTCAGTGAGCATACTTTGTGCATTATTCACTACATCAGTGCGTTACTATGTGTTGCTGATGTCTTCAATGAAATGTGATCAAGTGTTCACAGGAGAAGCATTTCAGAAATGCTAATAAAAGGTAATCATGTCTGACCACTTATGGTCAAGAGTGCCCAAGATTATTGATAATACAGGGCACAAAGAGGATCATATTTCATTTTCGGTCATCAGTGGTGTTTCTGCAATACCTGTACGCTCTTTGCTGGCCCAGAGTAGCCTCAGGCAGAGGCGTCCATGCAGACAGAGATTGTGAGAAAAGCCTTGTGAGCACACTGCTATACTGCACCAGTCCACCACCCACACTGTACCAAAAAAAAAAAAAAAAAAAAAAAAAAATTATATATATATATATATATATATTAATAATAATAATAATAATAATAATAAGCAAATGATCAGCAACTTCAGTACATTTAACCAGCAGCCACCAACATACAATTCTTTAATCAAAAATCAAGCAGTCACACAATAATATTAAATATAATGGGGACAAAAAAAGCTGTGTTGTTGGAACTCTTCCATGGTTTTACTGAGGCTGTCAGATCCATAGATTGAGATTGAGTCTATTGTTATGCTTTGTGTTATGTTCTAAACTTGTTTATTTAAAAAGGGTAATTTTTTTAGTCTCTATTCTGTGCCCTATTTGTGAAAAATGGCAGGTGATGATGTGTGTGTACCTATTTAACCATATTTTGCAGACAACACTGAGCTAAATAATATTTTTTAAAATGGTAAAAAAAAAAAATGCAAAAAGCCACAGTATTTTTGTAATAGGTGTAGATAAAACAGTCTATGGAATGTCCCCATTTAGACAGCTGAGTAAATGTGTGTGTGTGTGTGTGTGTGTGTGTCTGTCTGCTTACGCCTTGATGAGAGCAGAGAGAAGCTTGAGAGTGTCGTTGTGTATAGAGGGTAAAACCATCAGCCTCAGACAGCCCTCTCCTGTTGGACTCTGAAACAAACCCCTTCAGTTAGTGTCCACATCAATGTTAAGCAAGTTCAGTGAATATCATGAACAGTGACTTTTACCATAATCAAGATGAATGTAAACATACAGAAAGAGTTAAAGCCTTACAATGCTCTTTGTGTTGACTGCCAGGGCTCGACACACAAAATTGAAAACATGCTGAACAGGTAGATGGACTGAAGATGCAGGATCAGCACTGTAAGAGGGAAATATGTCTCACTAATATGGACCAACTTCTCAAAGATCTTCATTAAAAATGAGCTAAGCTCAACAGACAGGAAAAAACAGCTTTACAAATACCATGAATTAAGCCACACAACATTAGCATTACCTAAGTGTGTGTTTAATAGCCAGACAAACGGCCTTGTAACGATGATGGAGCTGAAGGATCAGAAGTGGATCTACATCATCCAGGGGAGGGAAAGGCAGTTCCACACCAGGACCCTCATACTGCACTGTTCCTTCTGCATCAGAATTGCCAGAAAGAAACAAGAATAACTTAACACAAATGTTTCTCTCAATACAGCAAACACTCAGAACACACCACATACCTGTTTCTGCACCCTGATACAACTGTCCCAGCATGCTATTGGCTGATGCTAGAAGGCAGTGCAGCTGATTGGTCCAGCCCTCAGCCCTGCGCCCTCCTCCCCCTCTTTCCAACACCCCACCGAGACAGGGCAATCGGCCATAACATTCACAAGCCACCTTCCAGTGAAGAAAAATGGGAATAATAATCCAGAATTTTTGATTCATTTCTTTTGAGCAATCAACTACACACATTATCCTTCAATTTCACAACCAGATGTAACTAACCTCTTGTACTTTAGGATAATCCGAGTCCATCTTAGACAGGAAATACGCTCCAAGCTTTTCCTGTAAGGGAGAATGACTAGCTTTTTCCAATATAAAAGTAATTTAAAAAAAAACAAAAAAAAACACTATCATTAATGGTTATTGGTTATACTGACCCTTAGAGATCCGCAGGCCCGTGGGTAGTAGATCATACACGCCATCATTCCTTTCATAGCAGCTAGGTGGCACTATGAGAAAAAAATAGCTTCTTTTGATGCTTTTTGTGGCATGACAAATCTAACTGTGCTCAGTCAAAGACTATAGAATACCCAAGACGTGTCACTCGTATAGTTTTGAATGGGGAAAAATGCAACGCTCAATATGGCCGCTCAAACGCAGGAAGCCCCGCCTTCTGAATGAAACAGCCAATTGCTAATCAGTAAAGTCAGTGCGTCACTGCAGCTGCCGTTAGAAGTCCCGGTTGCTATAGAAACAGTCAGTGCTCTGAGACGTGCGCTGAGGACTGCGCATGCGCACTGGCTGATCTAGCCTGAAAAATAAGCTTTTTATAACGTTATTTGAGCAAAATAAACAACATTTATGGTACAGTTGTTGACAGATTTCTTTGGTGATTTCAAATATGAAATTTAATTGTAAGCTTAGTGAACAGTTTGGGAAAATTTGATGTTTCCCCATTCAAAGAGATAGGAGCTGCACTTGCATGCCCAAGAGGCGTTTCAAAGATGGCCGCCGAGTGACATGACTTGCCTTAAAGAGACTTTGGCTCAGTTTACTAAACAAAACAGTACTGTTCAAAAGTCTGTGGTCGGTAAGATTTTTTAATGAATGTTGCACTTATTTGATCAAAAATAAAACTGTTTTCTATTTTGAAATGCAATTTATTCCTGTGGTGGCAAAGCTGAATTTTTAGCAGATATTACACCAGTTTTCAGTGTCACATGATCTTTCAAAAATCATTGCAATACGCTAATTTGGTTCTCAAGAAATACTTATTAACAGTGACCACGTTTACATGGACAATAATACTCCAATTTTAATACGATTAAGACAATACTCTGATTAAGAGTCTACCATGTAAACAGAGATTTGATTACCTTAATCCGGCTAAAGTCATAATCGAAGTAAACAAATCAAATTAAGACGTGGAGTATTCCTATTTTAGTCGCATTATCGAGGTGCAGTACAGACATGTATACACCTTAAATCAAACTATTACCGTCGTGTAGGACTTTGTCGCATTTTGCGACAGGATACACACACGGCAGTGATCAACTGTTTGACGGCAAATAAAAGAGCTTCAACACCGCCGTCGTCTATATGCATGTACAAAAAAAATAACTGCACTTGAAGTTTTCATAAAATTAAAAATGAAACAGCCAAACCTGTATATGGCATCATGACGAAGACAAACTATATGTTTATACGTGAAATTCTGGAGGGGACGTCAGATGGCGTCACGTGGGGACGTAATGACGTGTGCCATCAATCTATGTACTATAACATGTAAAACGGGAACATGAAAGGATTATTCTAAAAGCAAGTCTTGTAAACACCTTATTCATAATATTGTCTTATTTAGAATAAGGTAAATAATTAGATTACTTATGTCTATGTAAACGTAGTCAATGTTGAAAACAGCTATGTTGCTTAAAATCTTTGTGGAAACCATGACAAATTTTGTCAGGATACTTTAATAAAAACACTGTTCTTTTCAACTGTCTATTCTTTTTAATAATAAAATGTATTAATTTTAAAATTATCATCATTTTTATTATTTTTTAACTCAGCAACAGCAAGAAAAAGTATTGACCCCAAACCTTTGAACTGTACATGAGGACATACATGAGGACATCGATTTCCACAAGTAAACAAGCTTGTCATTAACTAAGAAATAATCAGTGACATAACAGTACAAAATAAATTTGATTTGATTTAAGGCTACAGTTTAACTGATTTAAATCTAAAAGTGACATGGACATGCATGCATTTTTACCTCAGATTTGAGACTGAGCAGGGAGGTCAGGATGCCCAGGATGGAATTGAGCCCCACCTCCCTGGCCAGCTCTGGCAGCTGGGATGAGTACTGCAACAAGTCCTGCAGCACACTCACAGCAAGCTGCACGGTGGGGAGAGGCGCCTGCGACTGTGTTTGAGAACAGCAGATACATTACTAAATCTTACAAAACTGGATAAAATCAGGAAAGAACTATTAAATGGATCCAGGCAAGAGAACAGTCGGCACATTTTTGACCACATCTCTCACCTGAATGACCTGTTGCAGAGTTCGCAGCCATGAAAGGCAATGCTGCTGGAACACTTCACTCGAACTGTCCTTCACCAGCACGGACAGGAGACAGAGACCCTCAAACCTGAAGCACACGTGATCAAGTTCATATAAAATTAAGATGAAACAGAAGTGGCAACAGATCTGTTTTTCCATATTGTGAAGTACTTTCAAGTGAAAGAAATTACTGAAGAAAAAAAAAAAAAGTAGAGTGGGGACTTGATTCTATTTATTGGTTGATTGGATGGAGGCAGACCAGGGGCCCGTTTCAATAAGGAGGTTCAACCAACTTGAACTTAAACTTGAACTCTGAGTTGAGTTACCGAGAGATTGAAAACTCAGAGTTTTCGGTTTCAGAACGGGTGACTATGAAAAGTCATGATCAGTGGAGCGCCAAAATTACAATTCACCATGGCAACAGCTCCCACCAAAAAGATGTCCAACGTCCACCAAAAAAGGTTCATGGGTGTAGGCTAAATGACTTTACAACATTTGACATTAAATATCATTCAGTGTCTATTTCAATGCACTGCTGGGGTTTTTTTCCTCATAGTCTAACACTCTTTTCACATAATTAAATATTCTCTTATTCAACCGGTTACATTTCTTAAATAGAGTAATAAAATTAACTTGCACTCAGTCGACAGCTTAAGAAGGCAGAGGCAAAAAGGGGGGAGAACCAGCACTGACAGATGAAGAGGAGATGGTCAAGTATTGGAAGAATTTTAAAATACAAAAGGAAAAACAATAACTTTTGCTTTTGTATTTATAGGAAATAAAGATGACCAAATAAATTGAATAATTTGTGTTTATTTAACAGCTGTAGTTACGGCATATATCCCATACTACTCTTACACCTGGCATTCTTCCATTCCATACAGTAATCAGTTTCATTTTCAGAAGGTGCGATGAATATGCTTGTCATTATTGCATCCAACCACACTGGAAATCCTGAAGGAAATTCTGATTACTTCCAGAGGTTGCAGCAAGATGTTATTATTAAGTGAATGAATTTATCAGATTAGCCTCATTTAAACCACAGGACCTACAGTCCTGTGAAACTCCTCTTTGACAGATTTGTGCACAGGAAAAAAAAAATTCTCACTTTCCTTACAGGTCTGCATACAGCGCTCTACTACTGTTCTCTGCATCTCCGATGTTTTGAAGAAAACTACCATTTAAAATGGTACCGCTCAATTAAAAATGCATGTGAATATGGCAAAAAATAAATAAATTAATAAAATAATAAAAATAAGGTATGTAGTCTTGTTTCCATGAAGTGGGAAAAAAAAAAAAAAAAAAAAAAAAAAAAAAAAGAATTTAAGTGCATTTTTCTTATTCTGCCAATGGCAAATTTATCTGCAGACTTTATCTGCCAATGGGGTAAGAAATTAAAAATATTCTTGTTTCCGTTTGCATTAAGATTATTTTTCTTATGATGGACAATTTTACATGTTTGCACTTAAAAGGAAAATCCCCCCAGGAAACAAGACTAAATTATACCATTTTATATCTATAGAAAATGCATCTTAACTTAAGAATTTTTAGATTTGTACTTGAAATAAGACAATTCTCAGCAAGAAAAGCATTTCTGCAGCGTGCATGAATCAATAAGCTATTTAAACATCGCTTACGCTGTAAAACGGGGGAGGAGACTGAAAGAAACTCTTGGTTTAGTGAAGAAAACTGCTCCTGACCAGGTTAGGTTCACAGAGTAAGTTACCACGGTAACTGACTCAAGAGTATAAATTACCTCTCTTTCAGAAACGGGCTTGACTTACCCTGCTTTCTCGAGTTTGACAAACCTCCCATTTTGAAATGGAAAACCCAGAGTTTCCCTCATTTCAGGGTTAACATACTCAGTTTTCACTTAACCTCTTTTCTGAAATGGGCCCCTGAATGAGAGTTTGCAGTGGATTGTAAGAAAGAGATGGGATTTAAGTAACTGAATGATTGGAGAAAGCCGTCATATGTCACCAGAGAGACATAACTGCAAGGTCCATTTATGATATTTTGTTAGAAAATTCCAATATCAAAACATTTGTTGAAAATAAATCATCAATAATCGTTCACAACAAGATCATTAAAATGCATTTAGAATATGTAGATGCCAAACTTAAATGTTTTTGCTGAATATCACACTAGTTATAAATAACATTTTGCAAAATTTGTTTTGGGTCACATTCAGAGGCCCCATCACACGTATTCATTTATTAGGCGCTTTAATCTAAAACGACAGGAACACAAAATATACAGCAAATCATTCTGAGGAGGAAGTAACAGGTTTTTTTTTTTTTTTCTGAAACTGGAAAAGCTTAGATGTTCTTGGAAAATTATTGTATTTATTTTTAGTAAATGGCATTCCTTTATAAATTACCTTTAGTCCCTTAACATCCTATCAAATGTATTATGTATAATTTCTTAGTAATTATTTGATTATTACTCATTATTTATTCATTTTTCTTTTCCCCTTCTGTTCTATTCCTTTTCTCTGTTCTATTAATGATTATGTCCTGCCTTTGGTTTTGATCCTGAAAAAGGAAAAAAGTGACAATGTGCAACAATTTATTTTCTTGTTGTAATAATGCTTGTTCTAATAAAATGTTTGAACATACGGCAGCAGTAACATTAAAAGTACTGAAACTTTTTGCTGATTAATCAGAAAAGGACTATCTAAAACTCAAACAAAATTGTGAAATAAACAATAAAATGAAGAGTTTTTTATTTTTTAAAGACTAAGAGTATCAATAGGATTTGGTCATGCAAGAAATGTCTTTAAATGATCCATGAAAAAAGCAGTGGTAGGGCTGGGAAGACATTGTTTAAAAAAAATGACTTGAGTTTTACTCTGACAGCTCACCTGGTCTTACTGGACCCGAGCCGTGCATTACTGATGCCCACCAGACCACCCACAGCTCCCGTGCTCTAGAAACAAACATTCAAAAACACTGTCACCAACACAAACAGACAGATGAACATCTCCTCAGTGTGCTTTCAAATGAAACAGAAAGGTATGTTACAGAATAAACACAGGCTACAAACACTAAACTGATGTGAACTTGACAGTCAGCTCAGTTACGACATAAACGAGCACACTGGTCTTTAGACATATCATTAAATCACAATTACAGCGTTTCGTATTCATATTCACGTTGTTTAAACTGCAAGCGAGAAACACTTAACATAACCATAACGCTTCCATTTAAATCAAAGAAGCGCGCCTTCTAACGTTACCTCGCATTAGCAGTGTAGACAAACCCGGCAGGAAAAACCTCACACCTACCTGAGTCCCGACCACGCCATGCTCACGGTAGTTTGCTAGAAGTGCAGGTAGATATTCAGGTCTATCCTCCTTTAGGACAGACACTAGTCCTTCTGTTAAGCGCGTTGTGTTGGGGCCATGCAGCCAAGCCGATGAAGCCATTTTAGCGCCCCTTTATGACGCGCAAACCCCGCGACGAGCGTATTAGCTCGGCTGACGTGACCACGTTGCGTCAGCTTGTAGGCGGTACTCTTTTGTGTTGAATACAGATGTTAACCGGTAAAATAGGTAGATACGTATAAAACAATTTATAATAAACTTGTGTAGTTTTGGTATTTTATTAAATTGTTTAGGTTGTTTTCTATATAATCTGCCTTTACAGAAAGAGGCGGACGCAGGATTGTTAGATTTCTTACCCCCAAAATGCTGAACAAAATAAACTGTGCTTAAAATATTTCTTAAATAACATTTCCCGTTGAATTAAAATAACATTTTATTGACTAAAATAACCACTTATACAGTGTATTGGTGTTGTTCAATTAAATATATTTTAAAATCTTAATTTATAAGTAGTTTATTAATTTAGCAGGAAGTATAATACACTACCAGCCTTTTGTTTGGACACACTCATGTTTTTCCATTATCTCAAAAATCTTAAGGGTTATTACTTAGAATTGACAAATCCAAATTATATCTAAATATAAACATCTTTACAAAACTAAACTATAAAATGTTTGAAATTGGCAGGCCGGATAGGAATTTATTCAATAAATGTGTGTTATTTTATAGTTTCAATGACTTTACTATTACTTTGTATAAAATACTAAGAATAAAGAATGAGTAGATGTTTCCAGACTTTTAACTGGTAGTGTATTTTTATTCAGTATCAATTTTAGTAGTGAGAAGTAGCTTAAAAATTATTTATTAAGACTCTTAAACTTGTTCTTGATACCAACATGAGCATGTGGTTACTTTAGATCCAACTGAATCTGCAAACAAAACAAGCTCCATTAAGATAACAAAAGCTTTACATTAAGATGATGACGCGAGAACAAGCCATTACAACAATACAGCATTCTCAAACCCTACAGTCACCTCAAGAATGCATGCAGATTTCTAGCAAAGCACTCAATATTGGACAGAAAATGAACTCGTCTAATGGAAAATGGCCTCCCTGCCACACCAGGGAGTTAAAAGGCATTATTTTCTTAAGAGCAAAGTAAATAAATGTGGACGTAGCAACCAATAGATTATTTAATATATTACACATCTCATTGCAATGATTAGAAGGAATGAAGGCATTGTCAAGGCATGTAATTGCAGCTGGTTTAGAACTAGGTGAACCTATTGCTGTTGTTTTTTCTGAAAAGATTTTAGCTCTGTTAAGCCATGTTCATTGTACCTCAACTCCACATAATGTGCTTAATCATTTAACACAGTGATATACATTATTATAAACCCTATTCGTACAGTTCTTTGCAAAATCATAAAGAATATAATTAATACTGAATCAGAGCATTACAGCATTATGGATTTAGACATATGTCAGTGAATAGAGAAGTGTCATCTGTAAAAATCTGGCAGCTAAACTATTACAAATGAGTAGAAATAGACACTTGTGTGTCAGTCTGCATGAAATAATGCAGCACATTATGCAAATCACTTCCTAGACATAGACAGTGCCAAACTGAATGAATCAATCAGTGGTTGGTCTGGGGAGGAAAGTAGTCCAAAATTCAAAATCGCCAACTCAACATCCTTTGATTTTACTGGCCAGTCAGACTCGTGACAGTATAAATTGTAAGACTATTTTGCTATAAAAAAGTTCAGCTGAAGATTTCTGGATTGATTAATCAGGTTAATTTTCATAAAAATGAAATCTGAATTTAAAATAACAGATATCCTGACATAGTTCTGTATTATAATATTAGCTTAGGAAATACATCATGACTGACCTTGATCGATTACATTCGTGTGTGATGAAGTACTAGAATTTATAGGATAGTGGGTAGCAGAACAGGTTTTTATGATTCTGCACTGATGACTCTCAAACTTCACTTAAAATAATGATACAGCAATTATACATCAAAAAAGGACAAAAGACAGACATGACCTCATCTTCAACTCAAGGGCACATGAAGTTGAAATCTAAAGCAAGTATGCACATTGGCATGGTTGTATGGGTGCGTTAAACAAAGCAATCCTTTATTTTAGAGATAGCTTTTTGTCCTTCAATGGGAGCTCCACTTTGTTCACTGCAAAATGTTACTTCCTTGTACACATTGTAACATAAGTAAATTTGCCATTGTTCAGTAGTAAACTATGCAGAATGTCATAGGAAAGGGCTGATCCTGGGAGAACAAGATAAAAAGTCCAATTTCCTGGAAATCATGCTATAAATGCGATTTTAAAATAACCATCATCAAAATATTTCTGGCAGTCCAATGGTTACATCAACAGTTTCTGTGAACTAAACATGGAATGAGCATGAGATTTTCAATCGAACTGAGCTTAACTTACAAGCAACATTATAAATCATCACATTTTGGCAAATAAAGTTTGGCAGGCACAAATAATGAGGAATTACGTTGTGTGTGTGCGTGTGATTGTGTGTGTGGCACATACAGAGCCTGTCCCTGTCCTCTTGTTTTATCTACAAGCTAATTTCGCACTGAAGACTTGTAGCAGTGTTTACATATTCTACAACTCAACATGTGGAATAAATGCTAAAATTTACAATAAGAAACCAGATGTTTGTGTCCCGACGCATATTGCCAACTACTTTTCCACTAAAAAATGCCACATCCTTAATTATTCGAGTATTGCGTGCACAACAAGTGCACAGAAAAGTGTTACTACATATTTTCGTATGATATGTATACATTTTACATAACTATAACATAAAAGCTGCTAAGCAAGTATGGATGGATCGGATTACGGGTCTAGGAAAGTGGAATAAAATGAACACCAAACTCAAGTTCCCTATGGTGTTTGTGAACAGTGTATGTACTGTACAATGAAATAACATAGAACATATACCATAATTACATAGCTATTAATGCCCACTTGATATATAAGTGGGAATATGATGACAAGAAATAAAGGAAACGAAACGAAAAAGGTAAAGAAGGAAAAAAAAAAAAAATTCACCCCTGAATCAATGGACCCTTTGCCCACCAACATTACATTGATGTTTAGATGACCCATCTAACACCAGTTTCTCCCTCAATCTTTTCATCCAACAACTAAGCATCGTAGTGAACAGGAGGTCAGTTAAAAGACCACCTCACAGATGCTAAAATGGTGTGAAAGGGAGCCAAAAGACAAAGAAAGAGTGAAGGAAAGAAAGAAAGGAGGCTCTGAAGATATCAGTAAGTGCTCCACTCTATCAGATGGGCCCAGTGGAGCAGAGGTATGAGAGTACTGGCAGGTTGACACCCCACCCCTGTCGCCCTTCCTTACAACCTCCACAAGGTGTCATGTGTGTGAAGGGTCCGTTAGCAGAAGTGATCGTCCTCTTCGTCTTTCATTCCCTTCAGCCTGAGCCTTGCAAAGTCCTCAAACACAAAATCATCATCCTGCGAGAAATTACTGAAGACAAAAAGAAACGAGAGTTGTGTTACGCAAACACACGTAAGCATGAGTCTCATACTGTGAACGAGACACACGGCCAACTCACTTTGTTTCAAACTCTATGAGGTTGGCATCCACAGGGACATCTGTCTCTGGCACAGCTGTGGTGGACAGGGATTAGAAAAAAATTAGGCAAGCTGTGCAAATGGAAAAGCATGTAAAACATCATTTCCAATGTTAAATTAAAACTACACCTACATTGTCAAAACTCATCATACATGCTAAAAACATTCAGTAATATCAAGATTATAATATTATCTTCTCATTCAAAATTGAACTGTGTTACAAGTATCATGTTCACAGCTAGCATGGACAATGTAATAATAAAATCAATAATATATGCATTAATAATATATAATCCTTTATAAAAATATATATTATTAATATTATTACGTTGCTGTAGTTATTTCCAAAAGCAGAAATAAATAAAATAGTAGTTATAAGACATTTAAAAAAATTAAAGTACAGTGCCTTGCGAAAGTATTCATACCCCTTCATTTTTTTCACGTTTTATGTTGCTAACTTATGTTAAACTGCTTTAAATTACTTTTTTTCTACATCAATCTACACTCCATACACCATAATGGTAAAGAAAAAAAAAAAAACAGGTTTTTAACATTTTTGCAAATTTATTAAAAATAAAAAACTAAAATGTTTCCATTGCATAAGTATTCATACCCTTATCTGGGACAGTTGAAATTTATCTCAGGAGCATTCATATTGCTTGTAGATGTTACTACACTTCAAGTGAAGTTAACCTGTGGCAAATTAAATTGAGTATGATTTGGAAAGGCACACACGTCTTAATAAAAGGTCTAACAGCTGATAATGCATATCAGAGCAAAAACCAAGCACTGAGGTCAAAAGAACTGCCTGTAGAGCTCAGAAACAGGTTTGTGTCAAGCCACACATCTGTGGAAGTGTTCAGAAAAATATTCTGCTTCATTGAAGGGTCACAGAAGCATGTAGTCTCTGTTACCCTTAATGGAAGAAGTTTGAAACAACTAGAACTCTTCCTAGAGCTGGCCTCCTGGCCAAAATGAGCAACTGATGGAGAAGGGCCTTGTCTAGATTGGTGACCAAGAACCTGATGGTCACTCTAGTTCAGCTCCATGACCATATGTGGAGATAGGAGAAATCTACAGAAGGACAAACATCACTGCAACACTCCACCAATTTGGGCTTTATGGCAGTGTGGCAAGACTCAATCCTCTCTTCCGTTAAGACACATGAAAACACACTTGGAATTTACAAAAAAGCACCTAAAGGACCCTCAGACTCTCAGAAACAAGATTCTCTGGTCTGATGAACCTCAATTCTAAGCATCATGTTTGAAGGAAACCAGTTCTGCTCATCACCTGCAGAGTACCATCCCAAAAGTAAAGTGTGCTGGTAGCAGCCTCATGCTGTGGGGCTGTTTTTCAGCAGCAGGGACTGAGGGACTCGTCAGAGTAGAAGAAAAGCTCAATGCACCAAAATATTGAGATAGCCTTAATGAAAACCCAGTCCAGAGCATTCAGAACCTCAGACTGGGCAGAAGGTTCAACTTCCAACAGGACACTAACCCTAAGCACACAGCAAGAGTGGCTTATAGACAACTCTGTGAATGTCCTTGAGTGGCCCAGCCAGAGCCTGAGCTTGAACCCAATCAAATAATTCTGGAGAAACCTGAAAATGTGTGTCTGCCCCCATTCAACCTGACAGAGCTTGAGAGGTGAAGAAATGAGGAGAAGAATGGCAGATAATTGCCAAATGCTGATGTGCAAAGCTTGTCCAATCATACCCAAAAAGACTTGAGGCTGTTAAGGTGCTTCAGCTAAGTAATGAGTTAAGGGTATGAATACTTATGCAATGTACTTATTTCAGTTTTTTTATTTTTAATACATTTACAAAGTTGTGACAGTTCTGTTTTTGCTTTGTCATTATGGTGTATGGAGTGTAGATTGATGTGGGAAAAAAAGCAATTTAAAGCAGTTTAACATAAGGCTGCAACATAAAACGTGAAATAAATGAAGGGGTATGAATACTTTCGCAAGGCACTGTATATATTTCTATATTGGTCTAGTGTATTACAATAAGAAAAAGAAGTAGTAGTAAAAACAAAATAATAGTAAGTAGAAAAGCAGAAAAAAGCTCAAATTAAAGGGATAGTTCACCCAAAAATGAAAATTCTGACATTAATTACTCACCCTCATGTTGTTCCAAACTTGTAGGGCCTTCATTCATCTTCGGAACAAAAATTAACATATTTTTTATGAAACCCGAGAAATTTCTGGCCCTGCATAGACAACAACGCAACTGACACATTCAAGGCCCAGAAAGATAAGGACATCGTTAAAATAGTCCATGTGACATCAGTGGTTTAATTTTATGAAGCTACAAGAATACTTTTTTGTGCGCAAAGCAAACAAAAATAACGACTTTATTCAACAATTCTTCTCTTCCATGTCAGTCTTCGACGTGTGTTCACAACAGTACCACGACACATGCCTGAAGAAGAAACGGACGGGAAAAAGTTATTTTTGTTTTCTTTGTGCACAAAAATTATTCTCGTAGCTTCATAACATTATGGTTGAACCACTGATGACACATGGAATATTTTAACAATGTCATTACTACCTTTCTGGGCTTTGAACATGTCAGTTGTGTTGCTGTCTATGCAGGGTCAGAAAGCTCTCGGATTTCATCAAAAATAGCTTAATTTGTGTTCCAAAGATGAACGAAGGTCTTGCGGATTTGGAACGATATATATATATATATATATATATATATATATATATATATATATATATATAAAACATGCATGCCGACATAATGACATGAATGTGAGCTGTTACCTGACTGCGGTCTAGAGTTGGGCTGTTCGGAGGGCTTAGGGTGCATCAAGACAAAAGGCAGCTCCACTGACACATCACTAACAAAACACAAAGAAATTTTTGGATTCAGTGTTATGATGTTCAGCACAAATATAAAGTCTGAAGTATTTCTGTGTCAAATGACATACTCACCCTCCACGAGACACCACAAGCTTGACTTTAACTCTGTAGGAAACCAAGATTCCCAGGACCTCCTTATTGGACACATCCTTCACTCTGTGAGCACAGGGAAACACATGCTGAACATACAGAGCAATTACAAAAAGCAATGCAGCTGTTTGAGAGGTTCTGCTGGAGGGTTTATGGACATATGGGTTGGGTTAAGTTTACAAGCACTAAAAACACGAAATGTACTAAAGCTAAAAATGCTTTGCCTTTTTTCTGGAGCATGTGATGCACTGTCAGCTGAAGGCCACTTACATGGTGCTGGAGGCCAAGTTGGTGTCTTCATGTTTTAGCTGTCCATCCAGAGCCAGACCCCTCTTCTCTCGGTTATTGGTCAGTGTGGGGGTGAGTGTGTACACCTTACAGAACGTGGAGCTGGGTGACACCTGGTCACTGCACATGGCCAAAACAAAAGAGAGTGAGTCTTGTGCTTTATGCATATCAGAAAAATAAGCACTGACCATATTGTTAAGTTATTATGATTGATTTTCTGTACTAGAAATTTTTTAAAAACTGCATATGGTGAAAAATGTGGCTAAATGCATTTGGGTAATATGCGGGTGAACAGGAGGTAAAACAGTTCTATAATAAGAAGTCGTAAAACTACTAAAAATCTTTTGGTTAATTGAAATGAAGGCTGAAAAACTTAAAATTGGAAATGTTGCCTTGCCAACTAACATAAAATAAATTTAAGTACTAAAGAATTTAAAAATTTATTAAAATAGCTAAATAGAAATACAAAAAACTAATTATGACTAAAATTAAATTAAAATGAATATATACAGTATAAAAATAATACTGATAATGAGACATGAAAAAAAAAAAAAAAAAAAAACAAGCCAAAATCTGTACTGAAACTTCGATTTCCATCTACATTACATCTACAGTACATAATAGTTTATTATTGCAGGTAACCCCTAGGGGGTGCTATGGGGTCTGTGATAAAAAATTACAGTATAAATGGGCCTCTACAGCTTGCTTCTCACAAAAAGATAATTATATTTGTGGTTCTGTGGCGTCAAAATGTTAAAAAAAATCCCTACTGTAATTGATGGTAGCTGATCTAATAAATGAATACTCACAATCGCATAATAAACTGCATAATACTCAGCTTTCTACTTCCCATATAAGGGCTGCCAAGTGAACATGCAAAATGACTGACAAGCTCCTCAAAGTCTTCCGACAGGCTAAATAAAAGTATCTGATCATAGCCTGCTGTTTACAGAGCCTAGAGCTGTCAGACATGAGTGACATTTAAGGACACCTAATTCAGTGATCCCTATCAGATAATAGGAACATGTCTGTGTCCCAATCCATAACAATCCCATAAAGCACCTTTCATGTGTTCCATAAAGCACCTTTCATGTGTTCCATAAAGCACCTTTCATGTGTTGCATCAATCAGCACTTTGGATAAGTTCAGGAAAGACAAACTGTAAAATGTAGTTTATGGAGGCATAAACAATGCCTTAGGATTAGAGATCGGGAAAGTATATAATGAAGAAAAGACCACAGAAAAATAGGAAAAGAGATATACAGTATACATGGATTGTTGGTATTCTACCCATACATGATTTGTTTTTCTCAGAGGAAGTTATAAAAGCTGAATAAAGGGAAACCGTCTGGTCATTCAAGTTGGAAGCTAAACTAGCAGCTGACCTCAAAAAACAGCAGAGACCGGCTGACTGAACAGCTCTGGACAAGACAAAAAGCAAAAAGGACAGCTACAGTCCTTATTCTGGGGGATGAAAAGGAGCCACACTGCCTTGTCTCATGGAGATGGTGGGAAAAAAGGGTCCAAGAGCCATCATCGACAACCAGGGACAGGCTCAGGGTCACAGGAGCCAGAACGAACAGTTAGATATGAGACTCACTGTGATGAATGTCGGCCCACAGACTTGCTGTAGGTGTCATGGGAGTAAAGAACCACATCTGTAACCTGTAGTACTGAGAGAGAACAGGCTTTGTCATCCTATCAGCACTAAAAAACTACTGAGACTGGACCATCATGGGGCTGTCAGCAGAGAGACAGAGGGATTGAGGCATTTGGTGTCACGTCAAGGGATATTACTATTAAAAGCTGGAATAAACACTATGGAAAGGTTGAGAAGATCACAGACCGCTCCAACTTTAAGCTATTAACAAGGGTTGAGTAGCTCTTGGGTATTTGGCAGGGTAGGAGCAAAGCTTTTTAACAAAGTTTCCAAGGGACAGTTGGTTTCACAAGCATGGCTTTAGCAGTATTATCATCAAGGCATTAAAGGCTATCCCTTAAAGGCAAGAGGGTGACAAGAGGGTGAGTAAATGATGACAATTATCATTTTTGGGAGGACTGTGCCTTTAAATGCTAGAATTCTATTCTGACCACACATAGCCCTTTGTGAGACGTGTATTAAACACACTCCTACTTTACAGCAACAAAGGCTGGGCAAGAAGAGATAACAGAGGTAAAATCAGAAGCAGGACCCTTTAAACAGAACAGGAGAGGGGGAAAAGATGACGGAGGACTGAATATGAGAGAGGTGAAGATAGGGACAGAGTAGATAGAGATGGAGAATTTGGGACAGAGGGCTACTTACTCGGCTTCTACCTGAGCCACAGGACATTTGTACTGTGCGGTGCTGAACAAACAGATATCAGCATACTGTCGCACTGTGGGGAGAGAGCAGGGATACACAGCGGGGTTACCAGGGTCGGGAGGGAGCTTACACAAACCAAACAATTAAATCACAGGCGGGACAGCTGAGATTCACATTGAACTACACATGAGCACAAGAGGACCTCAAACTTGAGAAAAGAAGATCTAAACAACACAAGAATAGATAAAAACACATTACAATCACAAACTTGTGTACAGTGAAGTAAGTATTGTTCCCACAAAGTCAACATGACATCAAAATTAAATAAACTACAGTTCAAAAAGTTTGGGGTCAAGATTTTTTGGAAAGAAATGAATTCTTTTCTGAATAAAATGTGCATTAAATTAACCAAAAGTGACAGTAAAGACATGCAAAATGTTACAAAAGATTTCTATTTCAAATAAATTCTGTTATTTTGAACTTTCTAATATAGAAAAAAGTTTTAATCACAATTTCCACAAAAATATTAAGCATCACAACTGTTTGTAACACTGATAATAATAAATGTTTCTTGAGCACCAAATCAGCATATTAGAATGATTTCTCAAAGACTGTGACACTGAAGGCTGGAATAATGGCTGCTAAAAAAAATCCAGCATAATTACAGGAATAAATTACATTTTAAAACATTAAAATAGAATGCAGTTATTTTAAATTATAATAATATTTCATTAATATTACTGTTTTTACTGCATTTATGATCAAATATAAGCATAATACTTTTAATACAAATCTTACCAGCCCCAAATTTTTGAACAATAGTGTACCTGATATTTTTTTTAAATTTTCAGTAAATATAATTAGTAAATATTAATAGATATGAAATATCCAGTTTCACTCAGAAATGTCACATTACAGAATTAAATAATTTCAGCATAATTTCACGTTGACTTTTGAGACAAACTACAACCACAGCACAGAAAAAGTATTTCAGTGCAAAGAAAGCTGTGAGCTACTGAGATATTTTACAATTCTGTCACAGATGAATTATGAAACAGTGAAGTAAACAACATTTATCTGCAGTAAACATCTGTGAGTGCATGAGGTACAGATGCAGGACAAAAGCAAAAGGAAAGGAAAAGGGCAAGAGGAATGGATTTAAGCTAGCTGATGTTAGCAATTCTAAACGCAACTCTAAAACATAACAAAACAAAGCACTCAGTGAAAAACATTCAGTGTAGGTTTTAAAGCATTGCAGCATTTACTCTAAATACATGTTTGAAATGTTCATCTCACCAGAGATTTTAACTCGTTTAACTGTTTTGGTGGAGTTGTTGGTGACATGGACGTTGACACTGATAGGTTCACCATGGTAGTACAGCTGAAAAGGAGAAGGAAATCCAATACTTGTTTTTTTTATTTGCATACATTGCACATTTGATCTTTCACTTTGTAATACTTATTCTGCACTATTTATATTATACACTTAAGTAAACTTCATTGAAAAATTAAACTGAAAGAGAGCGATTTCAATAGTAGCTGAGTAAAAAGACATCAAACTTGACACTTCAATAAATTATAAGCAGAGGGCAATAGAGGAAGTCTGCCTGTGGCTAGACGTATGTTCACACCTCTTTATCTAACGAGGCCTCGAGATGAAGAGAGCGGTCAGACATAAGGAAGCTGCGTGTGGTCTCCACCATTGGCTGTGGTCCAGGCTTCTCTGGAGCGTACTGCACCTTACGAATGACCAACCGCACCGAGTTCCTGTTAAGCAGAGGCCAGTTAGACACAACTTCTCTTGTACTGACATTGCAAAGAAACATATAATTTCTCCATCTGAGTAAAGGTTAGGGCCTGTTTAATGTTTTAGAAAGAAGTCCATAAGTCTTTAAAACTTACTGTGAAAAATGATTACAATTTAAAATAACTGTTTTCTATTTTAATATATTTTAAAATGTAATTTAATTCTGTGATGGCAAATCGTCAGTGTTGCATGATCCGTCAGAAATCATTACAATACACAGATTTTTCAGTGTATTATAATGATTTATTATTTCTTATTATTAATACTGAAAACAGCACTGCTTAATATTTCTGTGGAAACTGTGATACTTTTCTTTTTAGGATAGTTTTTTTTTATTTTTAATGGAAATCTTTTAAAACAATGTCCTTACTGCCACTTTTGACAAATTTAATGAATCCTTGTTGAAAAAAAGGATTAATTTCTTTAAAAAAAAAAAATCTTCCGGACCCTGAACTTTTGAACAATAGTGTATATTACCTGAACATTATTTGGGAAAGTGACTCAAACATCAATGCACTGGTTAATATTTCCAATATATTGTACCTGACAAGTAAACAGGCCACTCAATGTAAATAAGCAGTGAAAAAGAAAAGAAACTCACAAGGAGCGTCACTTTACCGTTTGTGAGTCTTCTCATCCACAGTTTTGGCACAGAATGCCCTGACTTCAAAGTCGACACCGCATGCCTATTAGACAAAATAAAGGGATAAATGACCACTGAAAGGAAAGAAAAAAGCATTTGAAACATGTGTGTGCATGTAGCTTAGGGATATGTTGGTCAATTAAAACGTCAACTAGTTTAAGTTGATTCTGAGAAGTAGCTTTGCACATGCCTAGCGTCATTACCTTTCCTGTGTCCTCTGGGCCGGGCTGTAGAGTCACTGAGCAGGGAAGGTTCTGAGGAATCTGTCCAACAAATAAAATTACCTTAGCAAACTAATCTGGTCACAGAATATAAAAATCTAACTGTGTCACACAGGAAAATTTTCTGTAACACATACGTACAGCTGAACATTACAAGCACTTCAATGTGTAAGTGAAAGAAAAAGCAAAAGTAAAGAGTCACCATGAAGTTGAAGGGGTACGCGTTCTGGCCCAGCTTCTTGAGCAGTCTCTCCTGTAGGCGACTGAGCGGTTTGCGCTCCTCGGGCAGAGGGGGATATGCTTGGAAGCTGGAAATGAAGAGATCCTTTCGGAAAGACAGGCCCAGCACGTCTAGATCTTCACGGCCATAACGGAAGGCACACGTCAGGGTCACAAACACTGGTAAAGGGGCACAGAGTACAGAGCAGAGGAGAAGAGAGACAGTGATAAATATATAATATACTGTTCTGGTTAAAATGATTTATTGTTTAAAAAAAGAAAGAAACATTACAGGTAACACAAAAAACTGAAGATTAAATCAATATGTGTTACCTTTTCTGTCTTTAAGGTATTCTGGGTCAATCAACAGCACCCCATCTAAAGTCAGACAAAATACACAGAGTGAGCGAATAAGATTGACTAAGAGAAACCGCAAGAAGTACCAGTATAGATAATCCTGGGGTTGTCAAATTAACACTTTAATATACACTTTTATACACTTTAATATACACTTTTTTAAATAAATAATATTACTAAAAAAAATTTAATTTAGTAATAAGGAATTTTCCTTCATAAAACATTTTATATTATATTTTATATTAAACATTTTACATTTTATTTATATACATTTTGAGTCCACAGTCTGCACCGTATTTGAACAACTTTTAACTTTAACTAAAAAATATATGTGCAAAACAATGTGATGTAAAGCAATGGCCAATAGACATCCATCTGCATGTTTACATAAGTAAGCAGTTTAAAAATAAATCTAGTTTAACATGTACACATTCTGTATGAACGGTCCTAAATAACCCCAATTGCAAAATGGATTTCTATGGACTGTAGGCAAGTGATAGGCTTGTGTTCAATGATCTGCCAATAAAATAAACAATATAACAACCTCTACAGCCACTTTTTGTAAAGTCTATTTAATGATTTACTTGTCTACCACAATAATGTCTTAGAAACATCTTCATTTGAAGGCTTACATTTATTCTTAGCATATATATTCATACAAGTACATTATCTGTGATTTACATTAATCAGTAAATCATGTAATTAATCAGATTTACTTTAATCAATTGACATCTTTCTACAAAGCCAGTAAAACTGAACTTTTGAGACCGAGAACATAAAAAGTAACTAAAAATAAAACTACCATTTAAAAGTTTGAGGTAAGTATTTTTTAAATAAATTAATACTTCTATTCAGCAAGGAAACATTACATTTGTGACAGTAAAGACACTTATAATTAAGATTTCTATTTCAAATAAATGCTGTTTTGAACTTTCTATTTATCAAAATGAACAAAAATAGTAAGCAGTACAACTGCTTTCAACATTGATAATAATATTAAGAAATGTTTCTTGAGCACCAAATCAGCATATTAGAATGATTTCTGAAGGATCATGTGACACTGAAGACTGGAGTAATGACTGCTGAAAATTCAGCTTTGCTATCAGAGGAATAAATTACATTTTAAAATATTTTAAAATAGAAAATAGGTATTTTAAATTGTAATAATATTTCACCGTATACTGTTTTTTAATTAAACAACTGCAACCTTTGTGAGCATAACCAGACTTTAAAAAAAAAAACAAAAAAAAAAAAAACTTACTAACCCCAAACTTTTGAACAGCCGTGTGGGTTTAGAAAAGCACTCCAAAAGATTTTAAGATCACAGAGGCCATTAACACAGCATTATAACAGTTATCTTGTACAAGATTACCATTACAATATGTAATACTCCTCCTGACAGAGCTAATCTCCCCACACAAATGTAATGAGGGAAACGTCTACGGTCTATATCTCCCCCGACTGACGTCTCCTGTGACTTGCTGCCATGCAACAGGGAGTGAGAGACGTTCCCTCGAAAGGGTGGATTATAAAGAGGAACCAAAAATCTCATAAAAACATCATAGTGTTTTTTATAACATATAGTTGTTAAGCAGGTATAAGCACAAAGCATTATGTTCATCAACATCAACTGCCTCCACAAAGACACAACTCTTCAGCAATAGCTAACTGATGTTATTAAAGCATGAAAGGAAGTCGAGTGATTCAACCAAAAACTCCCAGGATGTTTTGAGTGGGAACTCCCATTTGACTTACCTACAGGGTCCACGTGATCTAGATGATCCACAAAGTCCCTCTTCCCCAAGTATACTGTGAGCTGAAAAGAGTAAAATCAGAGACAAGCACAAGTTTGAACTTGCTACACAAAAGACCCTAGAGACATAACGCAAAATGCATGCAGTGCCTCTATCAAGGAACTCGCACGCAAACAACTCAAACAGCCTAAGGCATGCCACGCTGACCCCTAGATGATCTACTCCCTTCCTGAAGACAACCCTTCTAGACGGCGTGATCTCGAAACACACATCCTCCACATGCAAAACGCTTTCCATTATAGAGAACGAAAGAGAGATGAGATGAGAGGATTGAGATAAGGTAGGAAAGCAGCAGCTGGGTGGAAATAGCACGAATGCAAGCCGAGAGAAAGAGATTATAGAGGAAATAATGCTGTGATAACCAACACTGTGCTGATAAAGAAGCAGTCAAAGGAAGAATGAAAAGACGGAAGCAAACAAACAAACAAATAAATCAAGAGAGCATTTAAAGACACACTCAAGGCAATTAAAAGGAGCTTAAAGAAGCAAACAGGAAGAGAAACACCAAGAGGGACGGATAGAAAATGAGGGAGGAGAAACAAGAGAGAGACAGGAAAGGGAAGGAAAGGTCCATTGAGACCTCTGAAGAGCCCACCTTCCACTTCATAACATACACTGGGGAATCTTACCTTGCAGTTGGGGCTGGACTTCTTGAAGACTCTGTAATGAGGGGAAAGAGAGAACGTCATTAAAACGATGTCTTGAGCAGCATAAAAGGCTAAAGAAAAGATTAACTGCACATTTCGATATGAAATGAAGATCCATGGTGGTATTTCAGAAAGACCAGGGCAATGCAATGCCAAATCCAGTAAATCAGAAAGGCTTGCATTCAAAATGAAGACCAGTTCATACTATTCTGCAATGTAGAATTCAACAGAATAGGAAATGTCACTTTTAGTATTTTTCTTTCATACATTAAGGGTACAAATTCAACACCCGACAAGTGCCAAATGCAAGAAACTTCATTAAAAATAAAAACTGTGCTTTATAAAGGGATGAAAACTAAAAATTAACACTGAAATTAATTTTTAAAAAATAAATAAAACTAGAAAATATCCAAAGATGCAAACACATTTACTAACAATTAATTTAAATAATTAAAATTAAACAAATTATCATAATTATAAGCCCTGGATGGAAGTGACGCACTGGGGGATTAAAAAAAATATCATTTTCATACCCACTAAGAAATATTCTCAGATCACCTGCCATTAGCAGGTGCGGTAAAAAATTACATTAGGATGCCACATCCGTCTTTAGGGCATTGTAAGGCTTAAAAACATAGGAAATATGAAAACCAGTGACCACCTGTGGTTAACCAATGTAATTACTCAAATATTATCTGTGGTTATATGGGCAAACATACAAAATCTCATAAGAATAAGCCTCATTTTTCCCTGGGAGCGAGAGACAGAGGATGAGAGGAGGGACAGAAAGGGCAGAAGCACGACAAAAGGAAGGAAAGAAAAAAAATGATGAAAAACTGACCAACCAAAGAAGCTGCAAACAGAAAGCAGCTGGACAAAAGAAAGGGAAAGAGACTGAGGCGGAGACGGACAAAGGAAGAACATAAAACAGTAAATGGGATAAACACAGCTGTCCAGAAAAAAGGAGAGCAAAAGAGAATGAACAAGAGAGTTAGAGAGCTCACAAAAGAGACTGTAGGTGTCAGTGACTCATCTGAATGTGGGAAAATATGAAACAGACAATGACAGAACACGAAAGAGTGGCTAAAACATAAAGGAGAGACAGAAATGAGTATGAAGAGAAGGCAAATAAAAGCAATATAGGGTTAAATGATTAGTCTGCCATCATTTACTCATGTCGTTCCAAAACCTATATCACTTTCTTTTGTGGAACACAAAAGGAAAAAAACGTAATAATAAATGGTCATTCTTTCCCATGCAATTACAATGAATGAAATCTAGAGGGTTAAAACTACAAAATGGATCCAGAAGCAACATAACAGAAACAGGAAAAATAAATGGTCGATATGACTGATGCACTGTATTCCAAGTTTTAAACAGTCATGCAACAGCTTTAAATGAGGGACAGGTCTAAAGGCATCATATGGATCAATTTTATGATGCTTTTATGCGGTGATGTTGTCATTTTAGAGCTTGACAGCCCGAGTTCTTATTCAATTCCATTATATGGAAAAGACTGACCAGAGTGTTTGCATGCAAAAAATACAATATGAGCAATATTTAAAACCTCTCCAAAGAATAGGTATGGGATCAGGAAAAGAAAGAAGGAAAATAGAACATTGTAATTTATTTCTTTATTGATTTTTTTTTCAATAATCTTAATAATTAGATAAAAATATCGTATTTATTTATTAATAATAATAATAAAATAAAAAACAATAAAATATTATTATTCAAAATATTTTATTATTATTTAAATTATAAAAAAAATTATCACATCAATAAACACGTGTTACTATTGCAATAATACTATTGTACAGTAAAATAAATAATAATAATAATAATAATAATAATAATAATCTCTATTGTTGACAACAGATTTGTTAAACAATTGTTGTACTACAAATATATTACGTCATAAGCTCGTGCAGTGCTGTTGAAACCTATAGTACCCATGCATGTGATAAATATATTTTAAAATGCATTTGAAAATGCATTAATTTTTGCTTTTAAATACAGAAATATCACAACCTTGAGAAAAATAAAGGAAGGACAGGGTTATATATGGAAGCATATGTGTAGCAAAATTAAATTTAAAATGTAATATGCAAAATGGCAATGCAATATGTAAAATGGCAATGTATTTCTGTATTTAAATTTACATTTTCCCATACATATGTGCAACATTTAGTGCAAAATGAAAATGAAAATTCAATTATATAATTTAAATTTGCTATTTTCTACACTATTTTTAATATGCAAATTAAAACATATTTTAAAGCTTTATAAGTTGCAAAATTAAAATGAAAATATATTACCCAAATTGATTAGATATGTTTAAGATGCCCAAGCAAAAACTGTAGCAAAATTATCATTTAAATGCTGTTTTTCCTAAATGCATTTAGACTTAGGGGTAGGGCACTTGGGATTGCATTTTCATCGTGATTTCATCGTGAGAGTTTCAAAATGCATTTGGAGCCAAAGGTGCAGCAAAAGGGTAGCAAAATGGTGATTTAAATGTCTTTTATTTTTTTTTAAATGCATTGACACTTACATTTATGACGTTTCAATTGCATTTTCATTAAATACCCCGCGATAAATAATTTGTCATTGTCGATTTGAAAATGCATTCCGAGCCGAGCACGCCACCTACTTGTCAATCATTACATCAAGGCGGGGCTCGGCAACAGGACGCACGATAGGTCAATATTCACTGTTAACCAAACATTTTTCACCTGCCTGAACATCTCTCACTGTTTACACTCGGATTGATGCACATAAGCACACAGACAGTGCTATTCTACACTTATTTACCTATTTGCCACCTTACACAGTGTCTACATCGGACGTGACAGTTGTCATGTTGCATTGCACCGCATTTTGGGGAGGTGCCATATTTGTCCCCTCTCAGACAAATATCAATGATGTTGTGGTCAATAAAACAAAATGCATTTGTTTTATTAACTAATCGCTCAAAAGTCGGAAAATTCCTGTTTATTTTTACATATCTGTCAATCTGAGGCGTTGCTATGGGTTGCGTGCGTTTTGCTCAACTGACTGATTTTCCACAGTCTGTTCAGAAACCGAGGCTCTCGAGTCATATATGGTTCTTTCAGTGAGTGGGTTGACGGAAGTAAAAAAAAAAAAAACCAAACAATATTTTAAACTTTTCATTAATAATCAAAGCTAGTGTGTCAATTTAATTAAAAATCCATATATTATATATTTTAGAATATTACATAATTCATCAATGCGTATTTGTAATGTATAATACACCAACCAAGCATGATCTGGCTCAAGTTCAAATTTCATTGGACAATAATATGAAGTGGAGCGGTCATTTTCCGTTCTTATTCATAAATCGGTAGAAAATGAATGGGACAGATGAGCTTATTTGTGGAGCAATCTGTATCTGCAGTTTGTCCCATTTTATAAATCAAATTACATCGCTGAGAAAATAGATGCTGAATGACTACAAAAGCACTGCACAAAACAAAAGTCGCAATAATGGTATCTGTAGGCTATTCAATTCACTTATATTTATGCATGATGTCCTACACCGTTTACTATTTCATGAAACTCTCATAGTTAATGAAGTCCAAGTGCCACCTACAGGCCTATTATGTGAAGTGTAGGCTGGAGAAATGATGACATGAAAGGACTTTATTATATTACCATTTTTGATAATTATGCAGCATTATGAAAGTGTCTTATGCTCATCAAACCTGCATTTATTTGATCAAAAATACTGTATTGTGAAATATTACAATTTACAATATTTACAATTAATATACTTTAAAATATAATTTATTTCTGTGATTCAAAGCTGAATTTTCAGCATCATTACTCCAGTCTTCAGTGTCATATAATCCTTTAGAAATCATTCTAATATGCTGATTTATTATCAATGATAGAAACAGTTGTGCTGCTTAATTTTTTGCTTTTTATTTTTATTTTATTTATTTATTTTGGAACCACTGATACTTTTTTGGGGTTCATTGATAAATAAAAAGTTAAAAAGAACAGCATTTATTCAAAATAGAGATGTTTTCTAACAATATTGATATTTACTATCACTGTTTCTATCAATTTAAAGGGTTACTCCACCCCAAAATAAAAAATGTTGTCATTACTCACTTACATGTCGTTCCAAACCCATAAAAGCTTTGTTCGTCTTCGGAACACAATTTGATACAGAAGAGCGTACGCAGTTTGCGTTCAGTGGATAATATCCAAAATGGCGCTACGGTGATGCAGAGAGACAGAGAGGAGACGAATTGTTGAAAGTAAGTCGTTATTTTTATTTTCTTTGCATACAAAAAGTATTCTCGTCGCATCATAAAATTCAGATTGAACCACCGATGGCAGATGGGACTATCCTGACGATGCTTTTCATACTTTTCTGTGCCTTGACAGTGAATTACACTTTAGTGTAATTATGTACTTTTTTAATACTGAGAAAAATGCAGAATAAAATGGTGAAAAGGAAGAGTGAAACCTCGCTCTCAGCAGGAACTGACAATACACACCCGTGAAGAGCGGCACTGTCAGCAGCGGCTGAACCTTCAGCACAGGAAGATGGAAACAAAACACACCCCACATACACTGACCTCTCAAAACAATACATCGGTTACTTTATGCGTCTACTTCACACTTGACAAGCTCAATGAGGAGTAAGTCTGAGTGAAATCTGATGGTGGGGGTGTCTGTGATGTCAGAGGTATGGAGAGCATATGAGAGGAAACAGTCTCACCCTGCTCTGAGAGGAGTGGCGTCCCAGAGCTCCATCTGTTTTGAATGATGGAGAAATAACAGCATGTGCTTTCTCCCTCTTTATTCTCTTCCCTTCTTTTTTAGAGTCACGCTCTCTCTCTCTCTCTTGCTTTTGGAATCACCATCCCTCACTTCATTATGTCATCCATGCATCCCACTCCAAACCTCTTTAAACAGCCTTTTCTCCAAGGGGTCATCAGAGTTTGACTGCCTAGCGTGGTCCCATTGGCCGCTGACGGGAGATGCTGTAACTACGTCATTATGGGCACAAAAGCATCTTTCTCTACTGATGGCCATTCAAAAGTAGATGTTTCCTAAATACATAGAGTTTTTACTAGCAACATGTATTAAAAATATATCATGTTGCCCAAATTATTCAGCATGGCCATTAAAAGCTGACTGGCCCAAAAATAAACCGCTAATGGCTCAGGTGATTACAATAACAAGAGACAAATGAAATTGTACCCAGTAGGGCTGGACCAGAATATTCGATTATTCGTTTTTTTACTATCGAAAAAATATCTATCTATCTATCTATCTATCTATCTATCTATCTATCTATCTATCATCATCATTTCTATCTATCGGCCCTAGAACGATAGATAGATAGATAGAACGATAGATAGATAGATAGATAGATAGATAGATAGATAGATAGATAGATAGATAGATAGATAGATAGATAGATGTGGCAAAAAATGATTTTTATTATTTAAATAAAATTTAAAACTGTGACTATAATTCATACTTCAGTGAGATGACAAATGAGAAGCTGACATGTAGCTTTTTCTGGAATGACTTCCTTGTTTTCTCTTTGTAACTGCTAACTGAAACATATCTCTTCTTCTCACAAACAGAGTTCAGAGAGCTGCTTTCAACTGACAGCAATGGCATCAAATCACTCGCACGCACTAGCACCACTGAACTGGAAGTGGCATGTGGTCATTACCTCTCACCGGTATAAAACCACACACACAAGTCACCCAAAGTGTGTCAGTAAACACACACACACACACAAAATGCTCAACCCACTTGAACATTCACAAGTGCCACAAACGCCTGTGAAGAGGAATATTATGAGAAAGACTTGTAGAGCTCCTGCCATGGCCCGGCACTGATAGGCTATGTGTGTGTGTGTGTGTGAGAGAGTGTGAGTGTGAGTGTGAGTGTGAGAGAGAGAGAGTGAGAGAGAGAGAGAGAGAGATGGATGGATGGAGACTGTTGACCCCATCCTCTTCAGTCATGAACGCCAGCTTGAATCAGACTCAAAGGACATCAAACAATGGGCCTGTAGGGGCCAAACACGCACACAAACTTGTGAAGTTCTGAAATGACAAGTACAAAGAAATGTCTGCTGCTGGGATGCCACATTTATCAAAACGACACAAAGACACAAATACACCCACGAATGCTCGCATGGGTACATTCTCATTCAGCTCACTGACAGCGCCACAGAAGTCCAAGTCTATTAGCCTGTATGCCAGTAACACATAATGAGCTTCTCAACTACAGAGAGTGCATCTGTATTTCATAACAGATTAAAACAATAGGGCTCCCAAGTTGCATTTCTGGTTATAATATACGTTTGCAAGTCGTTTGACATCTGTTAACAGTCTACAGTTAGTCTGATGAACTGCATGCCATTCAAAAGTTTGGGGTCAGGAAATTAATACTTCTATTCAGCAAGGATGCATTAAATTGATGAAAAGTAAGTATTTACAATGTTTCAAAAGACTATTTCAAATAAATGCTGTTCTTCTGATCTTTCTATTCAACAAAGAAGTTTCCACAAAAGAGCCATTTTCATCATTAATGATAATAATACAAAAATGCTTCTCGAGCACCTAATCAACATATTAGAATGATTTCTGAAGCATGTGAGACTGAAGCAATGGCTGCTGCAAATTCAGCTTTGCCATCACAGGAATAAAACACTTTTTAAAATATATTAAAATTGAATATTAATGTTTTTACTATATTTTTGATCAAATAAATGCAGCATTGATGAGAATACAGTAAAAGACTTAAAAAACAAATCATGATATATTACTGACCCCAAACAGTACTGCATATTACTTGGCAGAAAAATTGCTTGTTCTGATAAATTAAAGGAAACAACTGAAAATTGGTGCCTTGCTGTTTAATAAAAGAAATAAGCCTCTCAAAATAAATGAATAAAAGAATCAAATGTTATTTAGGCTAATTCTACAGCTTGCTCTTCAATCAAGTAGTCCTTTAGAGAGAAATCACAATTAAAAAAGATGAAAAAGTCAAGCTGTTTTCAGGGCAACAGCGAGGGGAATCAGTTGAGCTCATTTTGTGCTCTGCGGTTAATGAAAGGCATCTCGGTGAAAACTACAGTGCTGAGTTTTGATCCATTTGTTTTATTACTCAACATAATAAAATTTTTGATGAATACTGAAAATGCTACACATTTTTAAATCAATTATGAATGTTTTTGTCATTTAATTAGCTATTTAGCAAATGATACTTGACAAAGAGTAAGGCGTACACAGCTTGAATGTCTTGAATGTTAGAGCTTCCCTACAGAACAACAAATTTTTTTTTTTTTTTACCTAAATTTAAGTTAACTTGTATTTATGGACTGAATTTATAAAACGTCTAATATATTTTTAGAAACACTTCTCCATCTCAAGCTCTTTCTTAATCATTATATTCTTACCCGGCTCTTTCAATTTCCATATTGTTCTCGTTCAATCTTCAGCTCCTATATTCTTTAACTAGGGCCCTATGATTTTCACGATGCGAAAAATGTGGACGGAATCGGGAATCCAGTCGTAAAAAAACTGGAATTCGCTTTTTAACATGGAATGTCATGGAATTTGCCAAATTCTGGATGAATAAATCGGACATAGGTCAGTACACCTAAATCAAAATGCGATATGGATTAATGTCTATGAATATTAAGCCGAAAAAATACTATTTAAATATGATCCCTGTGTGTCTCTGTGTGAATGAATGGTGCAGACGGGCGGTTTCGTTTACTACACACATGATGTGCGCGTGATGCTTACAGTGTTTTCAGCCTCTGCCGCCTTAATATACGAATACGCAAGTACATGAACACATAAACAATCTCTAAAACTGCTCTGAGAGTCACTTCGTGAGCATTTTATAGTTTCTTTTGAGAAAAACTATTGTCATATCATATATTAACAGAAACTTAAAGGTCTTCAATCAACCCATCAAAATAAAAGTTCAGTTAACTTGAAGAAACTGACAAATATATTACTTAATAGTACTACTAGAAATAATAAAATTATTAATAAAACATTATTTTTAAGGAATATTTACCAGGAAAATTATTTACCAGAATTTATTTACCAGAAAACTGTAAATACTCAATACAGTAATTCTGGGGAAAAAAAAGAAATAAAATAAAATCATAAATAAATGTTTTATAAAATCAATTAATTAGGGATGCTTTGGATTATTAACATTTAATGAAACCATTAAAATGGAAGCCAGAAAATTAATGGAAAACACAGAATTTGGTAAAAATAAATAAAAAAATAAAAATAAAAAAAATGCACTTGAGAAAAAAAATACGTATTTCATAGGGCGTTAAAATGTAATTTGTTAAACTTTTAATAAACTGAGGTGAAATTGTTTAAGTTTCATGATTGCAAATAATTAGACATGGTTAAATTAAAAAAATATTAATCAAAAAGCATTAAAACAAAAAAATAAATAAAACGGAAAAAAACAGAATCCAGAAAAATGAAAATTTAAATTAAAACGAAATTTAGGACAAAATACAACAGATTTCATACGGCCCTATTTATCTCCTCTCCTTCCTCACAGTCCTTGCTAATCAGCGTGACTAATTTCTTTTTTTTTTTTTTTCCTATATTGACCTCATCAAGTGGTAACCCTCCTCTCCTTTGCTCTTAGATGATGAAAGTTTAAAGCAGCATTACAGTCGGCAGCCTGACCAGTGCTTTCTAATGAATAGATCTTATTAATACTGCATAACCTATAAACAGGTCTGGGGCAGCTGCCAAAGCCACATGCATCACACACATTCACACCTCTGTCTGTGTGCCTGTTTGCCAGCTTGCATATGCATGCACCTGCTAAAAACCACAGGCTTTATATAGAAGCTCAGAAATGCTCACAAACCACATCAGAACCAGACACTCGCACTAATACTCTCTTCATCACATGGAAGCGAAGCCTGCAGCACAAAGGGTTAATTAAAAGGAGCGCATATGAACACCACGATCTGGCTTTTTATCCACTTTATCCCAGTTAAGCTGCACACTTACCTAAATATGCTGTATTCGGTTACCATAGCAGCCCGATGAGCTTTCTTGTGTTGCCATGACAACAGAATGAGGCATAAAGTTCAAGACGCCACACACAAAGTACAGAGCGCGCATTTGTTGAAGAAAGAAGAAAAAGACAGTGACCGCAAATTGGAGAGAAAGAACATCAGGCAGTGTGAATCTGGAGTGAAAAGGTGGCTTATTGTGCTTGCACATATACACACACACACACACACACACAAAAAAAGTTTATAAATATAAATATATATAAATAAGATATATAAATATTAATATTATTAATAATAATAATAATAATAATAATAATAATAATAATAAATAATAATATATATATATATATATATATCTAAAGATATATGTATCTTTATGCATATACACACTATAATTCCAAGTTTGGGGTCAGTAAGATCATTTTTAATTAAGAAATTTATATTTTTATTTATCAAGAATCATTAAATTCATAAAATGTAACAGTAAAGACATTTATAATGTTATAAAAGTTTTTCATTTCAAATAAATACTGTTTCTAAATGTTTCTAAACCACCAAATCGGCATATTAGAATGATCTCTGAAGAATCATGCACCACTGAAGACTTAAGTTATAACTGATGAAAATTCAGCTTTGCCATCACAGATTTTTTTTTTTTTAAATGAAAAAAAATACATATTTTTTACATTTTAAAATGTATTAAAATACAAAAAAATACATTTTAAATTGTAACAATATATTTTTTAATCATATTAATGTTTTACTGTAAATTTGATCAAATAAATAAATACAGCCTTGGTGAGCATAAGAGACTTAATTCAAAAGATTGCACAATTGCACAAGATTGAGGGAAAAAAAAACAAAAAATTCCAGCACTTCCAAACATTTTGTACATTAACCATAACTGCCAAAATACTATGGTTGCTACAATAAAACTATGGTAACTATGGTATTTAAGAAAAATGTATTATGCTTTTACAGTATTAACAACTGCTTGTACACATTTTGGCAGAAAGTTCAGTTGCTGCAATACATTTCTGAAAGGAAAACATTTATCTCAATGTTTCATGGTTGCCATATGCCAAGTGTCAGACTGAATATTTACCTTCAAGCAGATATATGTTGTTAAAACACACACGGATCACATCGCAAACAAGTTTAAACTTTATTTTTCTGAAATCCTGAAAGATGATTCTGCCAGTCGTATCCTAGTTACTGGCAGCCATTTACAAACACAGCAAGGAAACATACACAAATATACACAAGACGACGTATCTCTGCTCTGCAGGAATGCAAATATTAGTGATTGTACACAAATATACTTACTCACACACAGAGGCAGTGAATAGTTCCTGTACCCTCATTCAAATGTAAAATGCAAAAGATGTATACCCTTGGAACTGACCTAATGCTAAAATAAAGGATGTTGTTTGAAGTTTCCTGATTATTTATATTTACAAAACCATTTTTGGATTAAATAAAAAGCTTTCATGAAATCCATAAAAAAAATTATTAATAAATAAATACAAACACACAAAGTGAAGATTCATTACTTTTTCATTTCTCTCCTTAAATCTCTCCAATTCACCCTCAGCCAATCAGAGGCCAAGACTGAAGCTGACGGTATCACACTGATGACATCATTCCAAAAAAGCACCCAAGTCCTGACAATGGAGCCTGTTACAGTGTAAGGACACACACACACACACACACACACACACACACACACACACAGAGGGGACAAGCTCGACCAGGCACCTTCATTAGTGCCAAGGACTGTGAGCAGAGAGACAGAGATGGGAAAATCAATCAGGGTCTCAATTTAATTTGGGAGGGGTAAAGAGGGGCTAAATAAAGGCACATTTATCAAGGCAGATAGAGGGAGAGAGACATGCCGAGAGGGAGTGTGATGGAGAGCGTACTGTAAACGCCAGACATTATTTTTGAAAGCTTAAAACACACACACACACACACACACACACACACACACACAAACAAGCAGCCTTGTATAAGCTTGAAAGTGCATCAATATAAAAAGCAAGTACAACTCTTCAATTATGGTCGCATTAAACCCTCTAACCTCTGGTGTTCACTTGTAAAAGTACACAAGTATGTACATAATTACACCAAGCACAATTACTTCACATTTATTAACCTGTAGCAATGTGTTAACTGCATGGTGTGATTCAGTTTATTTATTTAGTAATATTTCCACAGTATTTAAGGTAACACTTTAGTATAGCGACCAGTTCTCACTATTAACTAGTTGCTTATTAGCATGCCTATTATTAACATATTGGCTTTTATTAGTACTTATAAAGCACCTATTCTGAATGAGCATATTCTACATCCTTAATCCTACCCAATACCTAAACTTAACAACTACCTTACTGACTATTAAGAAGCAGGAAATTGGGAGTTTACTGAGGCAAAAGTCGTAGCTAATGGTTTGTTAATAGCAAGAATTGGACCTTAAAATAAAGTGTGACCATATTTAATATACATACTGTGAAGAGTATATGAATTTTCTTTATGCATAGAATATTTGTATTATTTCTAAATTTGCCAAAATGTGCAGTAGGCAGAGCACTGTGTGTGAAACACTGTATCCCATAATGTAATGTACTCAACATGAACTTCCATTTCCAGTGTGATAAAAGAACAGACTGTATTTAATCATCTCTTTCCACATTATTTGATTGTACAACCAAGAGGTCAAACATTTTTTATATAGAATTGGAGGATATTTTTTTTTTCAAATATAATATATTTTTTTCAAATATTTATATTTCCAAAATAAAATCAACTTTTAAACTATAAACTTGCACCGCAGTGAGGTCATGTGACAATGTTAAATTCTACTGTTTGAATGTTTAATGTATTCCATTTAACGCATTAAAAAAATCTGGTAAAAAGACAGGAAATGCAGTTGGAAAATGGATTAGGAAAAGAAAATAGCATTTTTTTTTTGTTTGTTTAAAAAAAAAATTTATTGAAGTATTAACAACTTTATTTAAAAGAACCATTTGAAATATATAATATATGTACTTGTTTGTCAAATTTAAAAGTGATTTACATTTTCAATTTTGAATGAATGCATAATTGATTCATATTATTTTTAAGCTGCAATCCAAGTCCTCTATAATAGTTTACATCTCAATATTAAGCTGGAATAGGAGAAAGTGTTTAAACTAAAAATGTAATTAAAAAAAAGACACTTCACCTTACATAACGGTCTGCTTTGGTGACTAATGCTGTAATTGTAAGCTAGTAAATAATGAAGTGTCCAGTGTAATCAGGATACCACAGGCTATAAACACTGCAGGGCTGGTTATGGATAAGTTTACCGCATTTTGTTATGCAAAGGCAAGATCTGAGATCCATGTGCATTTCCCACATTACTGGCTGTCAATTCTCTGCACGGCCAGAGGCTAAACCCAAGACTTAACACCAAATCACCCGCTGAATTCTGCCTATTGTTTCGGCAGATTACAGCGTGCGTCATTGTCAAGGATTGTGCATTTTTCCAACGAGCAGCAACCGGCTAGAGACGCATTCACCAATAAACACTAACACAAACATATGCGATTAACTCATGAGGTACGTCAGGACAGTTAGATCAGGCTGGTATTTTAATATGGGTCACGACCACACAGTCTAATTCGACAGGAATGTCCGGGTCTCAAAAACAACACTGTTCATGACCCCATCCTTTGAAACACTATAGAAATTGTACTCAGCGTATTTATAAGGCATAATGGTTAAAAACTACACTGAAAATGCAATGAGACAAAAGTAGGAAGTGCTAAATTGCATGATCGTGTTCTCCGTTCCTGTTTATAGTCTATTTATGTGCTTTCATAATCCACTTTATGCTAGGCTGTATCAGCTTACGGGTGTTTTTAAACACGGTTCTGAACATTTCGTCTCCCGGGTGCAACTCAAAGTTATTATGGAAGCTCCATCAGGCCATACAAGCGCTAAAGTGAGAAATCAGGGTGCCAGAGAAGCTGACAGCACAGCACACTGCTAATTGCTGACTGAGGAAGATCTACTTCAGCTTTCGGGATCAGAAACAGCTCATGCGTCACCGACTGCGTGTGCGGTAGTGCTTGTGCTCGAGTATGACATGGAGCCAAAAAGCCAACGTCCACAGAGTTCCTCTGTGTGGAGCATCTGGAGGTGAAGGAAAAAAACAACAGAAGAATGGAATGAAGACAGGGTGTGAAAGAAAAAGAGACGACAGCATTTTTCTGATGGAATCAATGATTGACTGAGCAACGATCGGCACTGGTGCCAGTAATAGAGGATAAGCTATTAATAAATAAATGATTGGTTACAGGCCACCGTTAAACTATAAATGGCTCATAATTTACTGCCTTTCATTGACAGATATCTGCGGAACAGACTGCTATATGCAAACACATATAACAGAACTACAGCTCTTGGTTGTACGCTGCATCTTTCAATCATGCAATTCACAGAATACAGAATAATCTCTTTTGCAAATAAAATGAACGCCATAATTTATCTCCTTATTACAAATGCAAATCAACAAACATCCAGTTGAAACATCATTCTTATCAACTAGGAACCCCTCAAAAAAATTTAAACTGCAGGAAACAGAAAAACTATGTAAATGATAACACTGGAAAACTGACGGGCAAAAATACACTTTTTTTTTTAATCTCTCTAATGATTAACATTCCTTGGCACCCTGATTTAAAGAAAGACATTTAAAGATGTCAAATTTTAAATAGCGAACTTAAACCGAAGTAAATACATCACTGAATTGTGCCAGAAGATCTGTTTGGTTAACTGACTAAAAATAATTTGTTAGCCCAGCAATAGTTAATGTGTAACTACTGATAAAACAAATAAAAAAATATGCAAACATTGCCTTTAGAGCCATGTAGCAAGTAACCTCTTGATTCCATGTAATATAAAAATAATATTGCAAAAGTGCCTGCATGTTTCCTCTGAAATACTAGGAATCTGAATGCAGTGAAGTAAACAGGATATGCAGTCGAGGATCCATTTACCCCGAAAATAAAAGGAGGGGGCAAGAAAACTGCACTTGTCAGAACTACTGTGATAAGTGAAAATACAATGTTTAGGAAAGACTATAAAAAGCCAAATTCTTGATATTAATTTCATAATTAATGACATTAATGTGCATAATTGTACTGTACTTGATTATAATTTGCATTATTACTCTGGTGTTTTCTTACTGTCCTCAAATGTACTGACACTAAGTGAAGGTCTTTTCAAATTTGACTGCTGACTCTGAAAGACTGAGACTCTGAGTAACACTACTGGAGTACTAGTGTACTTCAGACTGCACAGCATACACTGAAAACTGGTCACTACAGTAAGATATTTTGCTTTTTTTCAGCAAGGATGCATTAAATTGATCAGATATGACAGCAAAAGAACATTACAAATAAAAGCTTTCCTTTTGAACTTTTATTTAAAGAATCCAGAAAAAAAAAAATCTACAAAAATATTAAGCAGCCAAACTGCTTTCAACATCAATAAGAAATAATACGACATTTTTCTTGAGCACGTTGAAATGATTTCTGAAGGATCATGTGACACTGAAGTTTGGAGTAATGACTGCTGAAAGTTCAGCTTTACTATCACAGGAATAAATTACATTTTAAAACATATTAAAATAGAAAACAGTTCTTTTAAATTGTAATAATATTTCACAATATTATTGTTTTCATCTTAAATCAACTAAATGCAGCCATGGTGAGCATAAGAGACTTCTTTCAAAAACAGAAAAAAATGTAACCTACAAAAACTAGTATGCTACGTTGTTGTCATCGTGCCACGACCTCACTACATTTCATTAATTTAGTGGAGTCCAGTTACTAACTTGAATTAAAATGCAAAAAGTGATACTGAATAAAACCCATGACCAATGTTATATTTTATTCATCATACTTCAGCAGTTGAGCAACTCTATACCTATTTCTATTGCCAAAGTTACACCAACCGTTTCACATTTGATGAACTGTGGCATCTCAAAAGATTAAAGCTCAGGAAGTGACTGAAAATGAGTGAGTGGGGAAATCACAGTGGTGCATCAAAAAAAAGGCTTGTTTTCTCTCAAGATATCTTTACAGGCACCACAAAAAAGCACAATTGAAAAAACTGAGAACAAACAATAGAAACAGACTGACAAGATATTTAACTTGACACTAGCTTTTATTCTCTCTGATTTTCTGAGTCTTCACACAAGAAAGGAAGGTCTGAAAAAGAAAGGCTCCTGTGAAAAACCTTAGAAAGAAAGATATGAAGGAAGCGCCAGTGACAGGACCTTAACAAAATGGTGGCGTTTCAGCAATTAACAAGCAACAATGTGGCACACACTGCTAAGATGGCTCTGTCACGCCTCACACCACCTCAGACCTTTGTGAAAGATAACATACTCCGTCAGCACACTTTCACACAACATGGTTTACAGTCGTACCCAACAAACATAACTCTGCTAACTGGCCCTGCAATGTTAATCTGGTCAACTATTCCTTTAGTGTTAAGGATAAGTTTCATATCTGTGCGGTCCAAAATTAGCTTGCAACACCTGCCAAGAGTGGGTGAACCTGGAAAGATCTATACTGGAGATCCCTAAACGGAGGGCCTCACTCTTAAAGGGAGGTATGGGAAGTATATAAGAGCAGAAAAAAAAAAAACGCTGATAATGTAACATGTCAGCTAATAAACACACTCCATTCTATTCCCATATCACTTTGAGGAAGAAAGGTTGCTGCACTTCAGCAGAATCATTACATACATCCTGATCCTGTTTTCCTCTCTCTCCAGCCCGAGGAAACCTGACCCTCTTCCACACTAACTCTATATTCATAAGCAGTTTAATTAGCCAGGAAATGAGAGAATAATAAACCTATGTATCAAATTAAATCATATATTACATCTAATCATATTAGAAAAAAATAAGCAAATGAGCAAGTAAATAAAATAATGGGGATAATATTTCAATACAAAGAAAAAAGTGGAATAATTTGAGGTAAACCTTTTCTAAAATAGCTTTAATTTAAAAAACAAAACAAAACAAAGACTTCAAACATTCACAGTTTGGGACTTTTGAATTGAAATGAAGTAACTATATGATAGCAATTAATGGCAGACCTGAATATCTAACAGCGCAGCAAAAAAAGTGAAGAGGAATCTAAAATATGAAGGAAGAGAACTGCAAAAACACCATTAGGAAAGAAAAGTGTTGACAGAAATGAAGTTTGAAAAAGAGTTGAAGGCAAAAGGAAGAAGGAGACAGCGCATGAGTGAGAGAGGAAGGAGGAGAGGAGTGGAGTCAGAACCCTTGCCTAATCATGTGGTGGGCACACTTCCTTCATTCGGCCTGTGCATTTCCTGTTCTTATTGTGTAGGTGTGAGAAACCACCAAGGGTTAGAGCTATGGGCCGCACGTAGACATATATACACACTCAGCAAGTCCTGCAAAAGCATCAGAATAGAGACAAACAGCATATAGACAGGCAGAGGCCTCGCTGTGAGAAAGACGCTTGCGGACAGTAAATTTTTTTTAAGCAGCAACTCAGTGTGAGGAAAAAAAAAGAAAGAGACACACAGGAACTTCCTTTAACTTGCACGTTCAGCTGTTAAAATCTTCACATCGCTAACATCAAATCATTTTTTTGGTTTTGTAGTGCTCTTATAATATCCACCTTATGTTTAACATACGAGCAAGTGTGGCCATTTGTAACAAACGTGCGAGACTTCTGGTATTTTAAAATAAAGTCTTTATTTTTGTTTTCTTTGCGGACAAAAGTATTCTCGTAAGTTCATAAAATTACGGTTGATGTCACATGGACTATTTTAATAATGTCCTTACTATGTTTCTGGGCCTTGAACGTGGTAGTTCCCTTGCTGTCTATGCAGGGTCAGAGAGCGCTCGGATTTCATCAAAAATATCTTCATTTGTGTTCTGAAGAAGAACGAAGGTCTTACGGGTTTGGAATCACATGAGGGTGAGTAATTAATGACAGAATTTTCATTTTTGGGTGAACTATCCCTTTAAGCGGTAATGCAAGTAATTTATTTATTGCTACATAATGATATGAAATGGAAAATCAATAATGCTTTTAAATGACTTTTTTAGACCACTTCGATGTCCTTGATTTTATTTGCTTATGTCACTTTCAACCTGCATATATGTTAACAGTTTCCACAAATAAATTAGACATTTTAGTCTGAAAACAGCCTTTACCACTAGAAAAAAAAAAACAAACAAACAGGAAGTAGACAGTATTATTAGTGCACTTCACTGTGAACAGGTGACACTGAATCAGCAAGCTGCTGTCTGGTGGGTCTTTGCTTCCTCAGTTCTGTCTGGCCTGTCCAATAAATGTCAGTGGAAAACAAAAATGTCACGAGTTATGAGAATACAATTAAGCATATTCCACATAATAAAGTCCTTTCAGGATCATCCTGAAGTCTCCCTCTCAGGAACACACTCAATAACAACCTCAGGGTAACGCGATCGCCGCCAGCACAAAGTCTTGTCATAACTCACGTGTACAGACATGAATACGCCAGAGAAAAATCAAAATGATCAGAGCTCATAATGGAACAGCAAAAGTGTTGAGAAAGATGCATGCACACAAACACACATGCGCAAGCAATGTGAGTGCATAGATGAGAAAGGCACGGGTCATGCATTCACTGCCTTCCTGAACATGCAGCTTGCGTCAACGGCGCTCTGCTTGCGCTCCTGTTGCCTGCTGGCTCTGTGTGCGTGTTTGCATGTTTTTCTAGCTCAAGAGAGGACAAGGAAAATAGCAAAACTTGCAGACAAATATGGTATGAAAAACTTTTCACGCCCTTGTTTATGGAAATATATTCCAGTAGCCAGTGTAAGCCACGCTGTTGTCAGGAAATGTTGTCCCAAGCCTTCTGACCCTAACAATTTCATCCCGTGCCCATGAATTAAAGCAAATGCCCTGCTTGTGTGAGGAGTACTTCTACTACTACTGTTCATCTCAATCATATCACACATACACACAAAATGAAGACTTAGACACAACATAACACTCTGAACCTTGATGCTGTTTGTTTAATATAAACTCTAATTATTAGACTGCAATATTCAGTGTGAATTTTTGCTCAATACATTGCCTGTTATAAATACAGCCCAGCTAAGTTACTGCTGTCTGAGCAACTACACTGACTACAAACATTAGAAAGACCTACACAGGATTCAGCAAAGAGGAAGAAAAAGAGAAAACAAGCAAGATTATCATGGAAACCGCAAAAGGTTTGAGAAGTACTACTGACGGACATATTAATCAGAGTTATGCACCAATATTATGTTTTAAGTTTACTCAAGTATCATGTAATGTAGTGGTGAGAAGCCATCAAAATTAAACCAGTGGCAAAATATTATGCAATGTATTGTAACAGGAAAGTGTTATACTAGATGTGGTTTGTAGATACCCTCTAAAGAGTGTTTCAAACAGATCTTAAGTCTAAGTCAAAACATGACCAGCAATTAATATGGAGCATGGATGAAGTTTCTGGATCTAGACAAAAAGGATTATTTGAGAGTTAGAAGAGCGGACACAGCTCATCACAGCACTGGGTTGGGCTGTACGGATGGTTTACATAAACACAAATATGAACTCAGGACTCAACTTTGATACTTGTTCAGAACAATCATGAAAAAATAAATAAATAAGAGTTAAACTGGACGAGGCTGACTGTTTTTTAAAAGACATGAGAGGCGGCATAAACTTTTGCACATACACATTTTATCATTGATTGTAATGCGCTGCTGAAAGCAAAACATGCAAGGGATAGGCTAGTTTGCCAAAAAATTAAAATTCTGTCACCATTTTCTCACTCATGTCGTTCCAAACCCGTATGACGTTCTCCCACAGAACATAAAAGATGATATTCTGAAAATGTCTTAAGTGTTTTTTGTCCATGCAATGAAAGTCAATAGTAACCAAAACCATTTGGTTACCAATATCCTTCAAAACTTCATCTGTCTTTCACTGAAGGAACTCATATAGGTTTGGAGTAGGGCTGTGCGATTTGGGGGAAAATATCAAATTGCGATTTTTTTGACAGATATTGTGATTGCAATTTGATTTGCGATTTTAAATTTAAAGTCAAGCTTCAGCTCAATATTGTCAATAATGTGCAGCACAAGAATCGTTACTCTGCTGAAAAAAACAATAGAAACCATTAACAGAAATTCTTACAGTTTCCATTAAACCATTACAAAATTCCTTGTTGTTTTGGGCATTATTCCAGTAGGAATTACTGTTGTTCAACTGGTTGCCATCTGCCATATTACATTCCACCAATAGAATCCATCAAATACCAGTAGACACCATTATAGTTTACATTAAAACCAATACAATTCCCATTAAATTTTCTATTGTGTTTTGGGAGGGGATCTATTGTTTTTTTTTTTGTTGTTGTTGTTTTTTTTCAGCAGGGAAGATTATAATGGTATAACTACTTTTACAGAATTTACTTAGGTTTACTGAATTTCACAGGAAATATTTTTTTATTTTTATTTTTTTATAAATGAACTGTATTTCTGTAGTCGATTATTAAAGTATTACATATGTTACATCCATAGGTTTCATGTGACGTCACAGTGTTTTATCGCCGCCATTTTTGTGTCCGAGTCACAGCTGCGCAAGCTGTCAATCTACGGTCACAGCAGCCACAACTACCAGAAGAAGATCAACCAAACACTCCCAGAAGGTTCACAAGGTTACAGTATGCCCGGGATATGTTGTGCTGTAACAACAGTCGTCAGAAAAACCCAGAACTACAATTTTATTCGATCCCAAAGAGGTTAGATCGGTGGAATAAATTGTTAGCTTCAATCAAAGGCACCACTGGCAGCTAATGTACGGTCAGAAAAGGATAATAAGAGACAACTGTGATTCTTTATAGGAGAATAAAGGACGCTAAAATATTTGTATTGTACCACATGTCATTTGTGTCTGCAGATAAGTATATATATATATATATATATATATATATATATATATATATATATATATATATATATATATATATATATATATGGCATACATTTTGAGAGCATAACTACTGAAAGTCTGAAACGTCAGTCAGTAAAGCATTTTTTTAACAATGGCAAAATTTTGAACTGAAATGTTATTGCAGTCATGTAGCCTATGAATAAATGAAAATGCATATTTTTAATTAAAGAGAACTTAGCGTGGGCTGCTTTTGGTGCCTGGATTTGTGCTTCAGTAATGAAATCCAGGTTTAAGAATACACTAGAAGTGAAAGATGTCTTCCCTCAGGTAGATTGCATGTTTTCTTGGCTTGCTGGATGTTGGGCTCATGATCAGTATTCACGTTGTTTGCATTCACCAAAACTTACTTGCTGAAATCAGAAGGCGGACAGAGAAGGGGATCGCTGTGAAGCAGGAGCGACCAGCCGCAGAGGATTCTTCAAGCTCTTAAAGCCTTCATCGAGCGGCTACGTTCGCAATTCAAACAGTAATTTGTCCAGAAAGAATGAGTAATTATAAATTGTGCTAATATTAGCTAAATTACCATTAAATTGCCATTAAATTGCCATTAAATTGTGTAGTAAGCTATCATTGACTCAAAAGTGCTTTGAGCTGATGTCAGTTTTAAATTTACAAGTAATCAGGACATCACATGGCCTAACTGTTACACTTGCTATCCTAAAAATAATCAAGTCCAGAGATCAGTGTGGGAAATGGTAGTAAAAGGTAATTTATTATTTCAATATATTAATATTATCTATTAATTCTCATAGAGATGTGCTGTGCTCGTTGTCACATCAGACACAAATATGGCGGTGAGCATAGCGGAAGTGACGTCTTTGGAACCCATAGATAGGCTGATTTATTTATAATTTGTCAGATTTATATTGATTTTTAAGTATTTGGGATTTTAAGAACAAGTGGAAAATGTGCTGAATGTTTCATTTCATCCAAGTGAAATTAGCAAGCAGTTAGACTGAATTTACATTTGTTTTAAACGCGGAACCAGGCGCGAGCTGACACAGGTTGTCTCATCCATATTGCCAGATGCGCTTGTAAAGACTGCGGTGCGGAGCCAAGTGCGAGTATAAATGAGCATTATGAAACAGGCTGCGTGAGTGCGGCAAGTGTGAACGGCTCGACCGTGAGGTGGGATTCGCACCGCGTGGGGCAGAGAGGAGCGAGTATGAGAAGCATTAGGCTGTGTGTGCGGTCTTCTGAATTGGGAATAGTGAACATGCATTATAAACTTATTTCGAATTAATCTGTTGGGGAGATAAAATGTGTAAGATAACGTTCACGTTCATAAAAGAGCTCTTGATATGCGTTGTGACATAGCTCTTGCAAATTACCTTTTTTGTTCATTGTATGTCATTTCGAAGCTGAAGTTACATACGTTTTTCTTTAGTTTTAATTTGCCTAACTATCAATCTGACCCTGTAGACGTCATAATCCCACTCTCTCTCTCTGTGTTTTTTTTTTTTTTTTTAATGGTGGGTGTTTGCGCAGTTGGATAGAGCAGTGCTGATTGGGGAGAACGGACGGAGGTGTGCTCACTCTATTAGTTAGTAAGACTGCCACTCAAGGCTGTCACGCATGTGCTCTGCAACAGAGTAATATCGCGTCCACATCGCAGGCTTTGCGATTAGAAAATCGCAACGTCTCAAATCGCGATTTCGATTAATTGCACAGTCCTAGTTTAGAGTGAAATTAAGGTTTGTAAATTATGACAGTTTTTATTTTGGGTTAAACTATCCCTTTAAGAGTGTCTCAGATCCCGTTTGCTTGTAGTCTGCATTCTAGTTCTTTCTGCTTATACACCGTTCTCCAGGTTCATTATATTCAAATTAGTGAAGTTGTAAACACAGGATGACAGCACTTCTCCAAAATCTTTCTTCAGGCAAATAAAATGAAATGAAAATGGTTTGAGGGCTCAATAAGCTTTCAAAGCATCATGAAAGTGATGAAATCATGACAAATCTAGTTTTGCCTTTTTTATTATTATTATTATTATTATTATTATTAACAGCAACAATAATTTTATTGTTATTTATTTTATTAACAATAATGCATATTATTTCATTATTATTATTATCATCATAATTATTATTACTGCATTCAGAGATTTGGAACATTTCAGAACGATATGAGTGGAAAGTGGAAATAACATTTTCTGGTAGTTATTATAATACATCCTATATCATACAGAAATCATTAGTAATCACATTAATATCATTAAAAATCACAAATCACAAAAAACAACAAAAAAAAAAAAAAAACAACCACCCTGGTTTTCCATTTGGCAGTAAATATAATGCTATCCAGTTCTCTATATAGTTATTCTTGATGATGACCTATCCATTTTTTTTTTTTTTTGACAAAATATTTTGGGACAAACAATCTATACATTTAAACAAGTGCAAATAATAATTTACTTGTCCTGAAGACAAGAACCAGGAAATGCTTAACATCAAGCCCTAATAAACTCATCAATCATACTGTAAACAAATCCTCCCACATGACAAACAAGCAGACACTCACATTTGGTGGCATGTGTGCAGTAAAACAAGAAATTTAAAGTAAGCGAACATGCAAATGTCTGAAATGCAAAAAGATCAAACCATGGGAGAGGATCCAGCAGGAAGAGACAGCAGTGAGAAAAATAGACACAGTAATGGATGGAGATAGTAAACGTGTGTGTGAGAGAGACTTAATCAATCTCACTGTTGTCTTAGGATGGAGCCAAGGGAAGTGCCAAGGATGTCTGGTTATAATCACCTGTCAGCCTTTTACACATGCGGACAATTTACAGGACACTAGGCTAACCACTCAGACACTGCGTGACGTCACAGAGCTGTTGTCAGAGAGAATGTGTGCACTAGCGCCCGTAATTACAGCCTGTTTTAAAGAGCTCGTTCCTCTTACTTTCAACATCCCACATTTAGAGCAAAGTAAAAGTTATTTGGAAAAAAGATATAGAGGTCAAGTACAAGCAATTTGCTAATTAAAACAGCAATATAATAGAAAAAAGGAACCCAGCTGAAATCGCTTCTCCATTTTATTATTTTTCCATTGCTGACGTGCTGCGTGTGTAAATGTTATTTTTCTAGACCACTTCGCATTGGGAACTCAAACTGGTGAATTCTCCTGAATTCCTGCTTTCCATAATAGGAGCCTAGGGGACAGTGTGAAGTGATTCACAATATCTTATACGCACAGGCCAAAACTTTTGACAATATAATGCCCGGAAAGAAATATCACAGACACTGGAAACTTTTTAGTGTGCATGTGTGAACCACCTAAGTTTTAGTACACTATCAAATAGAGTTTGAAAGGCTTTGCGTTCCACTATATGCTTACGATAAGCGTTTGCATCAAAACAGAGGTAAACTCTTTACATTGAAGGAGGGATGTGCACTGTATCTAGAGAACAAAATATTTGTGGCTTTTTTTGACTTCAGCCAATTTAGCAACTTGCTAAAATGACTAAAAGCTTCATGGAAACCACCCAAAACATCCTAGCATCATAGCAGCGAGTAATGGGCAGGCAAGTGCCACTCATTTTCATCATAAAATGTAAAAATGTAGTGTAAGCTTTAGTTTTTGCAAGCGTGGCCTTATTCAGCAGACATAAACCCACAGCATCTATGAAAACGAAACTGGTGGAGCGGAACATCATTCATCTGGGACGAAATCCCATGAGAAAGGTTAACTCAGTCCACAAATTAGACTACGTTAGAGGAACCGGGTGCCTGTTAAATGTAGAGACTTAATCCATCAGTGCAGACAGGTGTCTAAATAGTCTCCAGTGAATTGCCCTTTCAGATTAAAATGAGATAATGGAACCATCAGCTGATGAATTAGAGGTGTGTATGTGTGTGAGAGATAAACACACAAGTGTACATCAAACCTGGGTGGCAACAGCAACACTGTGACCGTGTTGTGTGCCATTACTGATAACACCCTTTCCATCTAGGTCAATGAGACTCAAGGGATAGTTCACCTAAAAATGAATTATCTATCATTATTTACTTGCCCTCATGTCGTACCAAACCTGTATGAACTCCTTTCTTCTGCGGAACACAAAATGAATCTAAATCTGAAAAGTGTTTTTTGTCCAAACAAGGAACGTCAGTGGGCCCTATTGTTGTTTTGGATTATTGTATGGGCAAAAACATTCAAAATATCTTCTTTTTTGTTTCACAGAAGAACGAAAGTCATACGGGTTTGGAACTACTGACTATTTTTTGAACTATCTATTACTTCAAGTGCGCAAATTAAATATTCAGTTTCTATGCATTAAAACTGACTCCTTGTGAAAGTAGAGGACCTGTAACATTTTCAATCACTGATGAAAGAGAGAGCAAAAAGGCAAAAAGTGAGAGAGGGGAGAAGGTGAAAACATGCCCAAAACAATTCATCACGCTCATCTACTGATGCAGATGTGATTTTATGGACCACACCAATCAATCCCACTGCAAAATGAGGACAACATGAGGGGAGTACGAGTTTGAGCATGCAGATATCACAAGCTGGTGTACAGGGAATATATACTAACCAGTAAATCCCCAATCAATGTTCAACTCAGCTGCAGGATATTGCGCAAGCATGGTCCAAACACAAAAACACTGGTATGGAACTACATGACATTTTGCTCAGCATTTAAAAAGCGTTTCCAACCACTTTTCCTGTTTTGGTCTTACCACAGTGATTCCCTGTGATTACCAAACTCGGAGTGACCTGAGGAGTCACTCCCAATGCATGACAAGTTCCCTTGAATAACTCATGGCTCTTTGCACTCACATATCTTGTGAATTGGACTGAAGAGCAATCATAAACATACACTTACATATAAAAACAGTTGCACAGTCCTCCTGCTTTCACTCTTAAATCATTCCACCTTACTGTCTCTAAAGCTTTTTATATTTTCCTATTCATTCATTTCATTATTCTTTCCATGATGTCCATCTAAACATTCTGTCTTCCTAAATGTTGCTCCATTTAATACATTTCTGTTATTTACTCTTGTCTGCCTCCCTTAAACTCACTGTGTTCTTAATGAAAAGTCATGTGAGAGATGGCAATGCCTTCTTCAGAGTGACTGGTTCATTATCTTCTCAATGCGATGATGCCCATCTCTCATGTTCGCAAACATTTGTATATGTCAAACTGGTGAAAATGACTAAGTAATTACTAAGTAAACAACTTGAACATCACTTCTGTTCACGAATCGAAATAAACTGACTTGAAACATGAAATGATCCGTGAGTAAGCCGTTTTTAGTGAGTAAATGAAAGCTGCACCGTCGCACCTGTCACATCGATATATTAATTGTGTTTACAGAGGATTTGATGACTAATGAGTCGAAAGGAAGGTAACTATTAATAATTATAATGGCCTAACAACAGTTCATGGTAATAAATTAAAGTAGTGCAAAACATTGTTACAACACTGTAACAGTTTTCGAAGCAAGGCAAAATGTTTAAAAATAAGATTTGATGCGACTTGATTTTAACTTGACGTTAATAATACAAGCATATATATATAAAAAAAACAAAGATATCACAGTATTGGCCTCTTGCTGATAAATGTTCTATTAACCTGGAAATGTGTAAGCATCAAACAGAACTAGAACATGAATTTATACTGGATTAAATAAAAGCATCAGCACATACACAGAAGGGATTTTGCCTTTTCATTTCATAAGACCACCACACACCACTAAGCCTGCAAGATCCACCAACACCCCCACAACAACTCCAGTGAGTGAACCACAAGAGGGGATGAATCAGAATTTGCTTAGCAAAAACAGCAAGAGGCAAGGGTATACTGTTGACACCTATGAGGTATTTGGTGGCAAAATATGTTCATAAATAGAAAGTATGATAAAAAAAATAAAATTACGGAGCGATAGCGAGCTTTAATTTACCCAAGGCTAATTTGAATGCACAGAAGGGCCGATGACACATAAAACGCCTCTTTCACAGCTTTGCAGCGCTATGAATGTGTGTCAATCAATACGAGCTAAGTTTGCTGTGCATGGCTTGCTCTGTAGTGGACCGATGAACAACTGTTCCCCACACACAAAAACCATGCTATTTAATCTTATTACAATACAATAACCATGCAACAATCACTGTTCTCCTTCGAGCTCTTTTCAAATCAAAAGTTTGCATTTCAGTGGCAAAACAAAGCCTTGAGAAGAGAAATATGGAGGTTAAAGTGATATTTCTCCCAAAAATTTATATTTTTTCCATCATTTCCTCACCCTCATGTCGTTCCCCTATGACCTACTTTCATCTGTGGAAGACAGAAAGGAGACGTTTGGCAAAATGCTAGGAACTGTCAGCTTCAGTAACCGTTCAAGTGCATCTTTTCTCCATACTATGAAAGTGAATAGTGACTAAGGCTTTCATTCCGCACAACACCCTTTGTGTTTCAGTGAAGAAAGTAAGTCATACAGGTTTGGTAGAACATAAGGGTTGAACATTAACTGTTCCTTTAACCCTATAAAGCCTTCTGTATAATATTTTAAGGCCATACATTGTAAACATTAAATCCTTGCTGAAAAACCTGTTGCTCAATGTACTACACGCCTTTTGCCGTCTGACTGATCATACTTTTTAGTATATAAAAATTCTTCTAGTATATTTCTAAAAATGTCAATCTTCAGGTCGTGGTACACATGTTTTTGCTTTGAATCTTTAATTTTTACAAAGTAATGTAAAAACTTATTATTAATATTTCAGGATAAACAGAGTTTACTTGATTAGCCATACATTTTTTTTTTTTTACGAAAAATCATATTTACAAAACATTAATTTGTACTTTCCTCAATCGTCATTGTATTGTATTGTATTATGTGCTTTTTCACCCACAATTAAAACTACAGAGCTTTGATCATAAAACTAAACATTTAAATCTCATCTTAACAGGACATAATATTGAGAGATACAGAGTGACAACTGATATGAATATGCATTTTTACAGGTATTCTGATATACTGTTAAACATTACAAGCTATCAAAATTTCATCCTACTTTTTGGTCATATAACATCTGCACTAAATTGCCTATTTGGGTCTCTAAAAATTGAGGTGTTTTTCCTCTTGTGTTTTACATTTTGTATCATATATGCCAACTTTTTACAATTATATCTAAAGGTTAAAAAAAAAAAAACATTCAATTTCAGAAAAAAAATCGTATGTCAGGCTTATGGGGTTAAGAAAATTAACATGACGTGAATTAGAAAAGGACCTCTTGCATTCATTGTGCAAGTACTAACTGTGTCATACGTCAAACCAACATGCAACTCTCTGTGAAAGCCCAAAATGTAGCCTACAAATAGACAGGAGGCAGAAAGCCCATGGGTTTCCTCTCATGATGGTGTGAGCCGTGACATGTAAGCAGAACTGAAGGCACAACTGAGAGAATTGCTGGGTTACTCATCAAACTCAGCGCACGTACATGGTCGCCCACGACTCAAGACTATCTGTCTACACTGCGCCTATAGGGCCTATTCTGAACAGACAGGCACAGAGAGGTGTTAATATGAGATGTTAGGCACATCAAACCCCACCGCTTTTTCTGCAACAGGAGACGTCGAGGCCTTTTCTGAAAGTTGAGGAAGTGAGCGAGCAGTGATGAGCAGGAATTTCTCGCACTGGGTGCGACAGACAGACTTCTCGGTTTCGGGCAGTGGGGCGGAAAATACGAAACTGTCTGCTCATTCACAATCATGTGGCATTAACATGACCTGTCGTAGTAAGGGCTTGTTATTGTAGCGAATAAATATGGAGCGCTGCAAAAAAAATACCAGTCACAACTTGAGTCCTCAAACAAGAAGATAACATCAGATCGCAGTTGATAACGCAAGCCGTTACAGCAACTAAATGCCGCACTCCTACGCATACTCCGAAGAGATTTCAACTGCAAGGCTGTAAAAGAACAGAGCAGGGCTGTAGATTTATGGTGTAGCGTGCTGGTCAGTCACCCCACCCTGGGTGAAGTACATAAGATGTCCAGTGATCATGTTTTTAGGAGCGTTTGCTTCGAGTGCCGATGCATATCCTGTAATAGTAGGCTTCAGATTAAACGTGTTCCTCAATCAGATAGACTAGTAGCTTTCCCACGCCACCCCTCCAGCCTCCGAGGTTTGGTGGGATTGCTCATCATAGGGTGGGCTGTGAGAATATGATATCGTGACTTCAAAATAAGAAGTCAGACCCTGAATTGAACCTGCGCTGAAAACTGCCTCTTACCTGGTCCCCGCCTTGTCGCCCATCTCCGCAGGCCTTTTCCTTCAATAAGGGGAAGCTGCTGTGTAACTGATATTTAACCGAGCAGAGACCTCGAGTGAAGCGGTGCTCCTTTCCTCAATCACTGCCACTCTCGCTGGCTTTCGCAGGGTAGTTTCCGCAGCCCAGAGACGGAAGCCTCTCGCTCCACTCCGCTCGCTGCCGCTTCAGACAGCAAGCAACTGGGCTTTGGCCTCAGAGTTTGATAGGCATCGTGCGTAGCCAATCAAATGTGGCGAAAGTTCTGACGTCACGAAATCCTCCCACTTTGGGACTACCAATCAGAAATGTCGTTTAGAAAGAACGTGTGCTGCTTCGTACAGTATGAGGAAAAACTAAAACATTTACATATTTACGTACATCATACCGCGTATCCGAGAATCTCTTCAGCGTTTTACGGAGAAACTGTGAAAATGTGTTTGTAATATAATTGTCCGGTTTTGGAAGACTTTTGCATTTTCATCTAAATGTCAACCCTTGAAATGTTATCTCTGAAAGGGGATCATTAAAATGTCAAAATGATGAGGCGAATAACATTAAGCAGGAAAGCAACAGACTGCGAAGGACTGATATCTGTGAAACGATAGTTAATTTTCTCCAAGACAAACTAATATAGAGTTCATTTTATGACTTAAGGCCGTAAACATGTCTTGAACATTGGGTGGGACCAATATACATACATATATATATACATATATATATATATATATATATATATATATATGTGTGTGTGTGTGTGTGTGTGTGTGTGTGTGTGTGTGTGTGTGTGTGTGTGTGTGTGTGCTTTAATTTAATATATTCTCTAACTGCCAGCTTTTCTTGAAAAACTAACACTAGGTTTCTTTTTTCTATATTCTATCTGCTCGTTTCTTTAAAAAAAAGAAAAGAAAACTAGGTTTATTTTTTCTATATTCTATCTACTCGTTTTCTTAAAAAATAATTAAAAATAAAAAAAAACCTTGCTACGTGTACTGCATTGTCATAGCACTTGCATGTTGTTGCTCTTTTGTTGGTTTTGATTGTTTCTATTGTCCTCATTTGTAAGTCGCTTTGGATAAAAGCGTCTGCTAAATGACTAAATGTAAAATGTAAATTGATGCAGACACACATTACTCGCACACAGAAACTTGTCAACACTACCCCACAACTTTTATTGTAATAAAATAGTTTCCTATAAGTAGAACTAAATTCAGTTTCACTGTTTGTAGGGACAAACAAACCGATGCAGATAATTAACACATGCACATTTAATCTCTCTCTCTCTCTCTCTCTCTCTCAAAATGGGCATATTTGAGGAAAAAAAAAGTCGAGTAGTTTGCTTCACTGAATATAACTGTCGGTTCATTTATTTGACTAACATTAAATGATTTGCAGCTTCCATCTTAATTTACCTCGCTCTCTTTCAATGTTTTCAGTCTTCGCAGCGCTCTCAGCGTCTGTGAACGCTAAGCCCCGCCTACTTTGATTTGATTGGCCAGTTCAATTATTTTGACATTGACTGAGGCAGAGCGGACTGAAAATGTTACTTTTAAAACTTTTTTGTCATCCTAACAAGAGCGCTGCGTAATGGAGGACAGCAGACCAGTGCAAGAATTTCTAATTATTGGGGGGGAATTGTCCCCCTCAATGTCTATGGTGGTTATGGCCTTGTTATGACTGCATATGACGCCCATCTAATTTCAGCATGTCACTAATGTCATTATCGAAAGAATTCCCATGATGGCATTATGTAACGCAACCATGAACTCATGCAAACTTTTACAATAAAATTGAGCCTTGCGCCATCTAGCGACGTAAAGTTAAACAACAGCCATATTAATGTCACCAAAGGAATATTCCTGTCAAATATATCTTAACACAACTGCTGTTGATTTCGAGTTGTTGTATAATAATACGCCAGAATATTCCTTTAAGAGTTCCTACAATGAAGAACTCAAATCTAACCCAGGGGTCACAACGCTTGGTCCTGGAGGGCCGGTGTCCTGCTGAGTTTAGCTCCAACTTGCCTCAACACACCTACCTGGATGTTTCAAGTATACCTAGTAACACCTTGATTAGCTGCTTCAGGTGTGTTTAATTATGGTTGGAGCTAAACTCTGCAGGACACCGGCTCTCCAGGACCGAGTCTGGTGACCCCTGGTTTAACCTTTGATGATTTAAAGACCATAGTGGACCACAAGGACTTCATTACACAGGGTCTAGTTGCCCCATACTGGACATTTGAGTGCCTTGTCTAAACATAGTACAGTACATTTATGAACCATGATGCAGCTGAAGCTATTATTTTTTAAGTGATGCATATTTATTTAATTTTAAACTATCGCTTATGTTTAAGAAAGAAGTATATACAAGCTTCAAATGCTTTTGCAATTTCAGTATCACTAGCTGCAAGGGCCGTTGCTATGATTATAACTTTCAAACTTTAAACACTTTAGTTAAGGATCTACAGCTGAAGGAGGCCAACATCATTCCTACACCTATTTTTGAAAGTTTTTCAATAGAAATTATGCATAAAATATGCTAGATATTGTCTTCAAGGTCCATTCATGCTGGTTTCACTCTCATATATTCTTGGGTCTATATACAGACATACAGAACACAAATAAAAATGTTTCAATTTAATTGCAAACCTCAAACATATAAAATGAAAATCATAGATACAGATAAGTACAGATTTACCATCAGCATTGTTTCTTACTTTATATTCAACAAAAAATAAGAATTAAACTAGGGATGCACAATATATCAGTGACCATATCGATACTGGTCAGTATTGACATTTTACAGTATGTTTAGATATCATTAGGGCTTATTTTTTTCCAATGCTAACTTTATACTTTTTATGCCAGATTTTAAGAGTGCTAATAGTTCTTTTCTGCTTCATGTTGTAACATTTTGACCTGACTTCACAGCATTTAACACAAATCAGTATTTCTATAGTGCATTCCTAGATCACACAATAGTTAATATATAGGAAAGACAATACAAATATCTTTCCTACATTGATCATGGATGTGCTAATATATCATGTAGTATAGTAAACAACATATAGTGCACACCCCTGCAACAGGACTAACTGACGTGCTGCTGGCAACTGCTCTTTTCCAAAACTGGACAAGGAAGAGGAAGCTAATGATGGTTTCAGCATGAAATGTCTGATATCGGTGCACAGTTCCAAACTATGACACCTTTCCACATGCAACAAACTACAATCATAAACGATATCTACTCCGTGTCGACCATATACAGAGCTACACACTCAGGAACCTCTTAAACAAACAAAAAATATATATATAGGTCAGGGATTTACATATACAAGAAGGGTATTACTTGTTTAAAGGCCTTTTGTTATACAACTGGTAAAAGGATACAAAGATGGGCTAGGAAGACACTGGGCTACCATAATGAAGTGAGAACTTCACATGTGTACATGCACTCACACGCACACAAAGCTGGAAGTAAGAAACTGTGGTAGTGAGTCTCTCACCAACAGCACACAAAATTCCACCTCTATTAAAACAACAACGGGGCTATGAATGACCACCAGTGTATTCCGTATCTACTGGACTTCAGTGGGGGAGAAATAGTTATTATAATCGTAAATGATCAAACACACAAAAATGACAGTCTATTCATCATCATCATATTCATCATCATCCTCTTCTTCGTCTTCCTCCTCCTCGTCATCCTCGTCATCATCCATGTTGCTCTTCATCACGGGTTTTGGAGCCATACCATTCCCCATCATTCCCATGCCCATGGACACACCCCCAGCCTTGCCCTTCGTTTTATAGTCCGCAACATCCTGCGCAAAAAGGAAATATCATTATATTGTAAAATACTGGAATTGTGATGTTACATGGTGGACTACTGAAGCATCTAGATCGAGACATGCCTTTTGATACTTGTCCTTCAGCTTGTTGGCCTTCATCAGATAGGGTTGTTTGGTGGCATCTGTGAGGCTGTTCCACATCTCGCCGAGTTTTTTGGCCACGTCTCCGATGCCCAAGCTGGGATACTGAGCCTTTATTTGTGGACGATGTTCCGAGCAGAACAGGAAAAATCCAGAGCTGTTGATCATAAAAGGTGGCAAGATAAACTTATTCAACATCATTTGTAAGATAATGCTTTATGAATGGCTTCTAATTTAATCATTTAAAAAATTAGTAACTATCATTCAAAACCTCTACATAATAAATAATTAAGATGCTAGAATATAATCAAATTAAGCATCAAATTAACAAAATATCCTTCATAATAACTACATATAGACAGTTTTCAAAATATTGTCAGGTCTACTTACGGTGGTCTCTTGGGTGCATTGGGATCCTTCTTTTTGCCTTTCTTGCCTCCAGGCATGTAGTGCATCATCTCTTGATCATAACGCACCTTATCCTGTTTGGCCATGTCTTCAAACCTGGATTTCTCCTTATCGGACATCGCCTACACAACAAATCAAGAGAATTTTCCACTGAGAATATGAAAGTACTTCAGCATTGCTTTAAATCATTTGAGTCCAATAATATTAGAAAAAATCATTTCTAACCTTCCATCTTGCAGAGCATCTTTTGGAGAACTCTGAAAAGCTGACTGGAATCTCTGGGCTTTTCTTCTTGTGCTCCTCTCTGCATGTCTGAACGAAGTAGGCATAAGCAGACATCTTGCCCTTGGGCTTTCTTGGGTCTCCTTTTGCCATTTTTGTGAGATGAGAGGGCCCTATGTCCACTAAAATCTTCTCTTGTGCTGTATTTTTATCTAAAATGATAGGAAATAAAGAGCATAAAACAACAGAAAAGAATAGTTTTTTTTTTGTTTGTTTTTGTTTTTGTCATGTGTGGCTATTAAAAACTGATTAAAACACAAAATGACTCATTGTACTTATGTATTTTAAATAGGACAACATTTCTTACATCAGTGGGGTGCAGGGCTTATTAGACTAAGATGATACACAAAGGGAATTCCAGACCCGTCCTTCTTGCATGGGGGATGTGAACTGATTATTAATGAGACTGATTGGTGTTCACAGCCTTTTTTTGTGAAATACAATGTGCCACCGCCATATTCTTTGTGGCTACTGTGGTATAGCAATTAACAGTACGCCTTTCACGGTTTGTTATTATCAGCAAAAGTTTGGGCTACTCTATTGCACAGACATGAATTACCTTCATACATACTCTTATAGGTTACATAGCAGCACACTTGGCCGCTCATGTGAAGACGGTGGTGGTAGCCTATAAAAGTGGCTTCTAAAAACAGAAAAGCTACCAAAAACTAGAATTATTCAGCATCCTTCACATAAATGCATCCTCATGACAGAAACTGTTCTTTATTTTTGTAAATCTTTTTCACCCTATTAATATTTGATTTTGTACTCAGTTACTCTTCTTGGTTTAAAGGTATGCATTACAGCGTTCTGCCCGTTTACAAGCATATAGAGGCTGTTATATATAGTAACTGGTATAAGCTCTGCCTCGCGCTGGTGTTCTTCATTCATTAAAATGGCTTCTTTGCAGGGCGAGCAAACAGATGGGTTGACCGTGCAACAAAGCAATACACACCCCCTCGGGTTTAAAAGACGATTCTAGCGACCCAAGGGCTCTAATTAATAGAAAAACATACTTATCAACTAAAAGAAATGTTGTACTTTTAGTTTAAAATGACTGTAAAAGGCTGTCAGATCATATTTTAGCGTGTTTAACTGTTTTTCTAAGTTGAGCCCTAGCTGTCGCTTGGCGCAGTGCTGCCTTAACAAAGACTACAGCCAGGCATTGCCTATGCGAGTATATCCAGCGCAACTGTCAAGCTGGAAAAGATGATAAATCGCTTTGCACTGTCTGTATTTTAATCCAAAGAGTTAGAGATAGACATTCTATGGCGAAAACGAAAGGAACGTGCAGTGTTGCATCTAAAATGTATGTTTTCTGTCTGAAATTATCCCGTCCTTGCTGCGTGAAGGAATAGCTGCTCTTCAATGGTCTCAATCGCCAGCCATTTTAATACACGGCAAGCGCGCTTGTTTAAGCTGGAAAAGGAAAAATGCGATAACATATTTCCAGCTCGTATACAGATCCGGATTTCACATAATAAGATAGAGAGCAAAGAATAATTGCATAAGCGAATGCTTTTGGAGACAAAAAAATTCCATAACGTGAAGATGTTATCGAAATCGGTCTGTATAGAAGAAGGCAGGGTGGTTCATAGACAGGACATAGCGAGCCATATTCAGCAGCGATGCGCTTGAAGAATACAGTACGGGGAAAAATCAGTTTAATAACTTTTATTTTTTCAGTTAAAGGAAAGGAAAACACTGTTAGTGCTGATAACAACAAATCAGAAAACTGCGTTTGACCTCTATAAATATAGTTTTTTTATTCACATTTCTGTGATTTATTAGACATAGGCAATATGTCAGAAAGACAAAAAAGATTGGCAAACAAACTGCAAATATTCGTAGCTCCTTCTCGACCTTCACATATGAACGAATTTAGTAAAAAAAAAAACACATTAAATGTTAGTTTCACATTTAATTTAAAAAAATATAAATGTGTATAAAATGACACATTTTAGGTAAAAATGAATGGAATGTGTTGTGTTAAATATTAGACGGGTTTCCTTACCTGTGTTGTTGAGTTGATTGAAATCTCGCCAGTGTCTTCCCTTCTCTCTCCTCTTTAAACCCCATGCACTCAGCCTCGCGCTAGCTCAACACGAGACCGGCCTGATTGGCTAGACAGTCTCGCCGATTCAAAACAACCTCCATTCCTCGCCATTGGGCAGCGCTACTCTTCTTCCAGATTGGTCCTGGCGTGGGTTTTCGTATGCCCAGCCTCTTTACTTTTGAGGATGCTTAGAGAACTTAGACAGTAAAACTCTGGGCTTCAGTTCTTGGACCTTTTCACGTTTAGTGCCAATACATGACACTTTGTCAGCAGGGATTTAGAGGATGCTTGGTAAACCTGCAAAGGAATAAACACCAGGTTGCCATTCTTGTATTCTTTTGATGTTGTATTTTCTTTTTTAGTGCTTCTATGTTTTAAAATCTATCGTAGTAATGATTTCCACCAAAATACAAAGGAAAAAAGACTTTGTCACAATCGTAAGATATAATGTCAGAAAAACAAGTACTTCATAATTATATCATTAATCATAAATACATTATAAATATGAGAGGAAAATAAAGTTAACACAAAAATGCACCGCAACGGTTAGTGCTATCACATACTTCTAGTGTCTCTGTTTAATTCACACATTCAAGCACTTTTCAGTTTTACAGAAGTTGGGACACTGCAGGCCTATTAGCTGAAGGCCCCTGACAGATGGTATAGATAAAGATGGTTTAATGTTTTGTATGCATTTAAACTGTATGCTGTGAGACATTTCCAGTGTGGTGCTTGAAATCATATTTACCATCACATAAAACAGACTGCAAGGGCAAAGCATTTGTAGATGCACTTAGAAGAAGTGTGTCCTGTTATGATATACCATGCAGGATTCATGTGTACTTTCTTTGCTTTGATATTTTATAGGATGTAGCAGACTGTAATAGTCCCATTTTGTTTTATATTATACTACATTATTATGATAGACGTCTTCAGTGTTGTACCTGAAAAGAGCAAGACCAACAAAATTTGGTGTTCCATTCAAAGGACAAAAAAATAAATAAATAAAAATCTTTTGACTTACAAAATACTTTTTTGTATTATTATTTGTAAAATACTATTTTGTATCTTTTTTTTTTTTGTCTTTTACTATTTTGCTGTTAACATGAAAGAATAAAAGAGCACTGACAAGAGAAAAATAGCATTAGTCAATCAGTTTTGATAGTTAATAGGTTGTTGTTTCTTATCAACTAGCTTGTCAAATGTGTTTAAATCATTACTGCATGTTAGGGGTGAGTGATATGACAATTAATACACATCCTGGCGATGATATAAGGTATGAATCGAACTTTTCCTAAATCGTTTACATAGATAGGCCTATCAGGGTAAGCAAATATAAAATATATCCGTGCATGCTTTTAGTGGGCAGGAATTATTGGAAAGTTGGAGTGGAAAAAGAAGCATGGACGAATGAGTAATAGAGTGTGATGCTTGGTGCAATTGCACTTATTATAAGAGCAGTATGCCGCAAAAGGAAATTCAAATTCACACTTGCTTGTTGGCGGGCAGTTTTCTGTGTGCATGGCAGGCTACAACGTTGAAGCCGTTTTCTGTGAATGTGCGAGACTTCCGGTCCATTAGCCGCTGTAGTGAAATAACGAGAAGAATAACAACGTGCAGTGGTAAAACATTAAACTGTTTGCATATGGAAGCAGAATAATGACAATAGTTTTTGAAACAAAGCATGCTGAATTCCACAAATCGAAAAAAAAGATGCATTGCAATTAACAGTGCTTGCATTTTAATGCCATATATTTCCAGGGCTTGCATTTTTAGGTCCTGAAATTTAACATAGTTGTTTATTTAAGCTGTGAATATTTCAATTCAAAATATTTCACACACATTTTCAGAATTCAATAATTCATATTCACCTTCCAGAATTCACTTCCAAAATATTCAGTCTGTTTAAAAATACGATGTATAATATTCGACAGGCAAATTTCGGTCATTTTATTTCACTTTCTAAATTTGCTGCCACAATTCAGTGGTTAAAATTCAGCAGAAATTCAGCGGTGCACATCCGGGAACCGCAGCAATAGCAGTAGAGCACCGATGCATGATCTCCAGCTGATGTCAGCTGCTCACCAGCAGGTGGCGCAAGCGGCTGTTGATGAAGGCCATGTGTGGATCAAGTCATTCATTTACAAAAACTGATTTGCAGAAATGGAGCAAGCCCTAAGTAGAAGTTTTGATTATCGGGGCCAGTATAAACGTGGAAACGCTGATTGTTTGTAGCCTATGTTTAATTCAACATCTTTGCTGTTTCCCGTAGCCTACATGTAAGCAGCTTTCTCTACCACAAAGGAGATTATAATGCTCTTTTACCCAACGCTGAAGTACAGAACTAACATTACATCTGAGGAAGACATATATTGCTTTCGGTTGCTTAGTTTCTGTAACTTTGTATCATGGCTTGTGTGACGCTGTGCTGTAATACTGGGGTTCCCCTCATACGTCACACTCCAGGATTCCCCAACGACCCCTCAGTGAACTAATACAGTGATTTAAGACCTCAGATCTCACAATACACTTTACTGATGATTATGCAGAATGAGCGCACGTACTGCCACTACATTTTAACAGGGTTGTGATCAAGAGTGGCACGGACACCCTGAAATATGATTGCCGCCCCCACTGGATCCCCCAACATCATTGGGCTAGAGTACTGTCATTCTGACGATGCCTGTATGCCATTGGATCAGAGCGCTGTCAATTGCTGCCTCTGATTGTTGCATGCAAAGTTTGCATTTGGATTTGGAGCACTCAACAATGGCATTAGATCAATGGGTTCTGTCAGTGTTTTGGCAAGGTAAGGCTTTTTTTTGCCATGCAAGTTCAAAGGCCAATTTAACATATTGGTACATAAAAAGTGCACAAAATCAGTATTTTGTTTAGGCAGTATTTGTGGCAGTCGAGAAATCATGTTTCATGTGAAACTGGTCTAAAAGGTGTGCGTTTTTGCGCCAATGCATTGTTAAAGGTTCAGTGTGTCGTCTAATATTCCCATATAAAACTTTTACAGCCAATTAAAAATATTGGTGCAGTAAAATTCGCTAATTCACAAGATCAATACATACTTTATTAAACCGCTTTGTCAAATTTAAGGCATCCTTACGGAATTGTCGAAATGCTGAATCAATTAATTCGCTTCCAAAATAAATAAATAAATAAATAAATAAATAAATAAAATAAATAAAATAAATAAAAAATAATAATAATTAGCTTCCAACAGCGCTTAAAGTGAGCAGCGTCATACATGTAGAGGGCAGAACGTCACGTTATTTAAAGGGAAAGTTCACACGTCAATGAGTAATAAAAGAACAAGTAGTTGCATTTTGATTACTTTTATGTCACTGATCAGGCTTTATAGGCCTATGCAGTTTGGGGTAACAAAAGGTTTTATAGGTTTGACTGAAATAATAATGCAATAACTGACACAACAACAAAACAACTGAACAAAAAAAACAAAAAAAAAAAAAAACAGATAAAGTCAAAAAGTAGCCACTGATCATATCTAATATCTAATAGGGATTTCGCATAGGGCGTCAAAATGGCTAGAAACGGCCCCGTATACCGGGCATTACAAACAATGCAAAACTTGCAGATGACAGCACATATGCTTCCTGTTTTGTAAGAACTGTGTGGCACTATGCTATGCTGAAGATGCCACATCAAAGTGAAAGTTGCGTGACTTCGGTGTCACCATTAGTAAGCTTCCAACAGTTCTTTATTTAAAAAAAAAAAAAATTGCCCTCAAGGTTTGAGTTATGATGACGGTCAAGGTGATGATGTTTAATGTCCCCGACAACCCCATTGACAAAAAAAAAAAAAAAAAAAAGGTTTAAAAAAAGCTTTAAAAAAATCAAAAGGGGCTAATGTGTTTTATCTTATAGAATACAACATGAAAATATATTGAGGTTGTATCAACCACAGAACACATTTCAGACATTTAACCAAAAGCCTGCTTAAAAAAACCCACTGACATCAAGATGAACTGGAACTGGAAGTGCTAAAAAGCTAACCTGAATAAAACAAGAACGCATGGAACGCAAGGGGACCTACTGTATATGATCTCATATTATCAAGATCAGTGGTTTTCAAACTTTTTTCAGAGCGACCCTATTTTTTTCCTTTTAAATTGACGCGACCCATATATATATATATATAGAGAGAGAGAGAGAGAGAGAGAGAGAGAGAGAGAGAGAGAGAGAGAAAGGAAGGAAGGAAGGAAGGAAGGAAGGAAAGACAACTGCGCTTCAGACCGATCTTGAGTCCCAGCGTAGAGCTCCGGAAGGATTCTCTGTTCCAAAATCAAATCACTGTTGGTGCTTCTGAAATTAGTGAGGGTGCTTGCCTTCATGCACATCTATTCTGACATATCATATTTTGTCCAGTCCATAGTTATGATTATCACAATGTCATTGCGATTTCGAGAGAATATGCGGATGTCACTTCCAAAAGTTTGCTGCAAGTACGCCACATTGGTCCTCTTAGCAGCATGAAAAACGAAACTTTTATTCAAATTCTGAATGGAGAATAGGCTATATACAGCAAAGAAAGCGCGCAAAGTGCGCTTCCTTAAAAAGCTGTGACTCGTTTCAGTTTATCGCGATCTGTAATTCCGCTATAATCAATAAATCTGTCAACACAGCACCATCTCTTATTTACATCACCTACACTTTGTTCATTATAATCAGAGGATTCGCGTCGCGAGCTTCCAGAACTCTGGACTGAACAAGAACACAAGCGTTCTGAGCGGTGTTCTGACTCACTAAGGCCACGTACACACTGCAAGTTTCAGGAGTGACAACCGCATTTAAATGCGGGAATGAGTCCCGTAAATTATCCTTCCATGTGTGTAAGGAACAGCAGTCACTCCCGCATTTGTAACCATTGCAACATTCTGTCGTCTTGCGTGAGTGAATAAAAGTTTAGCCGTTTGTTATGTGCCATTTTTTGACTAAAGACTTTTTTTGTCCGTCGATTTTAACTAAACTACCGCTGATAGACGGGCAGCGTTGTGTTTATGCTCGGGAGGCTGCTTTAGAGAGCGCAGTCTTGCAGTGTTGCCATGTCCTCATATTTACAAGCGCTTTCAGGCATGTTGTTTGGTCTTAGCTCATAAAGATAGGCACTTTATGGAGTGAATAATTTTTTTTGGTGTTATAAAACAAAGCATTTGGGTGTGTTAATGCTTGTCCTTGTTTGTTGTTGCACGGCTTTACCGCACGGCTCATAAGCGCAGCTAGCCCTGTGCTAAGGTTAAGACTAATTTCACTGTTATTTTCTTGCATCTCACATACAGACGAAGACACTGATGCACGTTCAAATACGTCATTAACAACTAGTTGTTCAGTTCAGTTATGTACACACTGCGTAGAATTTCTGTAAATGCGGTTGTCACTACCTGTATTTTTCGGGAGTTAATGCGGTTGTAGAATGCGGTTGTCACTCCCGTATTTTAGTGAATTATGTGTGTACAGAACGCGATTAAGGAGTAAAAGGTGAACTGACAACCGAATTTAGCTACAGTGTGTAAGTGGCCTAAAACTCCTCTGATTGGCCATTGCGTTATAGAAATCAACAGTTTTGTCTCTGATTTGCTACAATGTACAACGCTGCAAAAACAGAGCGCAAACACAAATACACATTTGATTCTGACCTGAGGCGGCTGCCGGTTAGGCTACTTTCGTTTTGTTGTTTATGTTATTTAGTTGCTTCTTACCTGAGTCTTGAACTTGGTTACATAAGTTTTCCTTAAATCATCCTGGCAACGACCCAGGGTTTGAAAACCACTGATCTAGATTATGCACCCATTTTAAATGGGATATATTTTCTGTGAGCATACCACAATGAAGAGAACGGATGAGTCACTGTGGCGCTTTCAATTTACATTCACTGTATGTTTCATCGATTTACAGTAAAGCACAGATATAATGTAAGCGCCCATTTCTACTCTCAGTATCAAAGTATACTTGCTATAATCTTGGGTTTCAGAAGTCAAAGAGAACACCAAAATTCAAGAGTACATGCATATACACTGGTCGTTTGTGCCTTCCTTTATAAAAATGGATCATAAAAAAGCACTTAGAAAAACAGTTGACCAACCAGAAGAGTCAAACCCGCAAATTACTATATTTGCCAGTTAGTGACTGACAGTTACTCATGCTGCTAATATGACAACAGTGGCTAGCACAGGCCTCCGCAGGGGCAAGGTCGTGTTTTGGGGGTTCAAGGGGCACCCCGTGCACACCACTGTATGACAATATAATAGTGTTTTAGTTGCAATAACAATCCAACATATAATAACTATGCAAACTAAGTGTCTAGCAAAACAGATACATGCCATACCATAGAAATGACTCTGTATTTAAAATAATTCAGCCTATTTTAAAGGTCCTCATGTTTTGTAGATTTTTAACTGTACTTTATTTGTCCAAGTACCAGTGGTTTTGGACTTTATACTGTTTATTTACTAACTGCTGGCTTTTTTTTACTAACTTCTGGCAATTCACAGCAGCTGTTGTATTGTATTTTTTTTTCCAAAAGTGCAATTAATTTCTTAATGCATAAAACTTTTTAATTTGCAAATAATTACGGAGCGCACATAAATTGAAAAAGGCTATAAGCCAGAGATCTGCGTGTTAACCCACTAAACCTATAAATTATTAACTGAAGTCAATTGTGCAAGTCACTTAATTATTCAGAGACGCACAATTATCCTAATTCAGTCATTCCAAGTGAATAGCCAAATGCACGAGACAAGGTCATCTTATCTCCTCGAGCAGTCCTTCACTAACTGTAAACATGTTCTTATCGCACGTATTCCACATTCAGCTGGTTCACTTGTATGATCACATAGCTATTATTTATTTGGAGAATAATCGATAGGTTCGCCTATTTGTAAAAACAGTGTGCTCTGAGTTAAAAGCGGAGCTGAGCTTCAGGAACCGCCCTAAAGCCGGTGTTGAAACGTGATCTAACACGCGGCTGTGAATCTCGTGCTCGCTCATTCGCACTGCAGACTGTCGCGCAGGCTTTTCCGATCTAAGTGAGGAGCTACGACTCTTAAAATTACCCTTAGGCCCCAAGGGCAAAGAGTCATATATAAATCATCTACTGCCATTATTTAATATCGCTGTAACCCCGGTGCCATTTCGGACTTTCAACATGGGGAAAAATCTCTCGACATGGACGCTTCTAGCGGTCTTTTCTCTGCTGGTAGTGAAAGGTAAGCGCTGCGCCCCTCTTTGTTGAACCCGGTGCCATGCCTACTTCATCATTTTTGTCGGCACCGTAGGCAAGCATTGATTTAAACCCTTCAGACTTTGACTTTAATGTAGCCTCCATTTTTATGTAAAACACTGGGTGCAGGAACCACATAAATCATAAATTTTAACATCTGTCTGGCTCTGGATCATTTGTCTGGGTCGAGCCATGGCTACGGCGCTGTGACATGCTGAGGCTCAACAAATGATGTTCATCTAAATACGAAAAAATACATGAAGTTTATTGCGTGGTGAGACATTTTAAATCTGAACGTTAGGCATATTAATGAGGATGGAAAGAATATTACTGTTCTTAGCTGTTGAATATTAAAAGTGCATCACTAATATTAATCTATTGCATGTTATTTTGTTTCCCCTCGCGCAAAGTTGTATTTAGGACTATTTAAGATATTGCTATGAATAAATTTGGTTCTTTATTGAACAATGTGTATCATATTTAAACAACCTTTGGGGTGTCTTTTGATTATGTTTCGCTTATTTCATCGTCATGTATTATAAATTAAAATAATATTAATATTATGCCATAACTTGTAATATTTTACCAATTCATGGTGTTTTGTAGCCATCATTTAATAGGCAGGTAAATGCTTTATTTACGTTATCTAACTGCATTAATCATGTTTTATATCTGGGCTTGACAAACAAAACAATAATGTTCATTACTGCTTGAAATTAAATATATTCACAGAACAATATAATTTCCACATAGTCTTCTCATCCTAGCACGGTACAGGTAGTCTACATTGGGAGTCAGAGCGCATGCGCATACGAAGCCACAATGCGCCCAGGTACAGCATAGGAGTTTGGAATTTTTTGGAGACTGCGGAAGATAGGAAGATACCATCATTTTATGACAGTGGGTAACGGTCCCCCCTCTGTTGGTGTGAGGCATACACGAATTCAATGTCACAAGATTCCATGCTTGTATGAGCAAAATCATGTAGGCATTTTCTGAGAAAGACTACTTTGGATAGTGTTTAGAAGCATGGATGATGTGCCCTCCATGCTGTATTGTATAAAAATCCCCTTACCTAACCCATCATTGAAATGAATGAGGAAAGCCAGCGTCTGCAGTTCTGTTAGAGGTAAACTGCTCCTCCCCCTTTTCCTGTCAGCCCCACCCCGCTGTTGCATATGTAATTAGATACATGTTTACACTCCGTTACCTGAAAACTCATCCTATATTTATGAGCATATAGTTTTACCACTGTTTTAGGTGTTAGGTTCATGTTTTGAAATGTTTTCATTTTAATTCCAATATATTTGTCAGTAATTATCAATATCTCAATAACCAATGAAACCCAAAATGAGAACATGTTAACTATTGCACTGTATTTAAGCCCGTAGGTATCTATCGTGAAAGGGAAAAACATCAGATAGATTAACTGCTGTCACATGATGTATTGATCACAACAGTGTGTCAATGCTGAGCTGGCTTTGGCAGCACTGTATGAAGGGTAGCAGTTGCTTTTAGCTTTTAGCTAAACCTAATGTGCACTAAGACAACCTATAACTGAACAAGGGGAAAAAAGGCAGAAAGAAAGAGGAATTTAGAAAAAAGACACTGGGATAGACAGATTAATGGAGACAGATAAAGAAATATATAAGTTTAAGACAGACCCCAGTGGAGTGTTGCATCACATATATCTAGCACCCAGTGCTAAAAATATATGGCAGACATTCATTGCATAAGACATGGAGAGTTGAGTCTGGCTTATTACAGAAGAAACCATTTAGAAATGTACTACCAAAAATGACACATGGGGAAAGAATCTTTGCAGAAACATCTTTGTTGTGTAGGACATGAGCACAAAAGATTCTTTGTCCCTTTGTGCTTGAAGAATGCATTTGTAAGCTGTCATTTTCTTTTCTTTGTTGAAATCCAGGAATGCAGCGGCACTGCTGTGGAATTTGTATCATAGAGTCTTTAGTAAAGTTGGGCATCACATCCAGTTTTAGCATTAGCATCCATCCATCATCTGAGATTTTTACTATGGTACCGCATACTGCCAGTATTGCAGTCAAATAAGAATATTCCAGGGCTTGGATGATCTGCATAAACTAAATTATGCATTTATATGTAAGCAATAGGCCTTTATCACAGTCCGCGTGTCGTCACATCCGGCTCCGATTAGTAGCTTAAAAGAATTTTCGCCTCCATTATTGTCAATGGACAGATGCCAGTTTTGTGAAGAAAATTAAACTAATTTAGCTGAACTTCGCAATAAATGTCAATATTTAAAACTGTTTATTTATACTGATGCTCTACCATATATGTCATCCTTCATTTTAACGTGTAACATTATCTGATCGACGCGCAGGACATGACTTGTTATTAAGATGATCAATCTAGTTATTTTTGAATAATCGTCTATGGGCTGGAAATATTCGTTTATTTGAACAACTTTAATTTGATGTAATTATTGAGGATTGCATCGTAAGCATGAAAAATGTGAGCATTATTTTTTAATACAATAAGTTTCCCCATAACCTTTTGTCTTTTATCGTAATTAATATTTTAAGCTTTGGCTAATTGAAATGCTCTTTAATATGATATGCTGTTTGTAATGTTTTCTTGCAGTTCTGTAATAAAATAAGGTGCTCAGACTCTGAAGTATTGCACATACACATACAGTATGGCTCGCGCGCTCCCCTTTAAGTCACAAAATATACATCGGAATATCATGAAACCATCTTCCTTGATTTCACAATACTCACTTAATGATTGTAAACTGAGTTTGATGTGTTTCGAAGACGTATCTGTGCGGAATTTTACATAAATCGCAACAATCCCGCACTATGGGCACAGCCATTGATAGAGACTGCAGCGGAAGTCTTTTTACACTACTATTTGAAACTTCCGCTTTTCGAACGCGGAAGTGTGAAAAAGGCCTATTAGGTACTACAGATCACACACACATCAGTGTATCTCCCATATGAGTAGACTTTCTTTGATAGCAGAAAGGGCGTGGCCTCAAAATTAAAGGTGAATGACTTAACATAATGCCAGTAGGGGTCACTTATGATTCATTACATAAATAATAATCAGTTAATTTAGCTGAAATACATAATACATGGAATGGTTTTGATGCTATATTGATTGTTTATGTTGCTAAGGGTGTTGCACAGTGGTAAACCGAACTGCTGGGTGAAGCGGTCATAGGCGTGCTTTATTATGAATAAAACACAGCTGTTGATCAATCAGAATCAAGGACTGGAACTAACGGTTTTATAATTATTTTTATGTATATGTGTAGTGTGTGTTCAGGCATGATTTACATAAATACAAATTACATGCTCGTTCATGATTTGAATGCTCATTTAGTGTTTGCTTATACATGAACTGCAGAAATATTTTGTGAATGTTTCTTATCTTGTGTTTTGCAGGAATAAGTCAGGATCTGGACTTGGCAGATGCATTTGATGATGAACCAAGTGAGTTTGACAATTATGATGATGTAACCATGGATGACAGCAGTATAGGGATTTGTAATACTGTACAAAAAAAAAAAAATCCTGTTCTTTTTACAGAAAAGCTGTGGTTGGCAGAATAATTCTGTAAAAATACAGTGAAATGTAAACATATTTACAAAACAATAAAATTTTAGTTTAAAACTGTAATTAACTTACTACTTCACTGTAGTAAGTTAACTTACCAGTAACCGATTAACAAGTTTTTACTGTAGCATTTTTAGTCTGCTACACTGTATGCAAAAATATTTTTTAATGTACTGTCAGACGGATTTTATTTTGTATATTAAATTAACCTTTTTTTTTTTTCAGCTTCTGCACCACCTAAAGTGGACCCAGCAGGTGGTGCAGGAGGAGCAGGTGAGGGTAATCATTGTTTGTTGTAATTAATAGCACTGTAATAAGCAGAGCAAATGCTGTTAAATGAGCCTTTCAAAATTAAATGATGCTGTCATTTATCACCCTATATGACTTGATAACAATTGAAGGAATTGAATACATTATTTAAAATAATCTGATAAAATGATGTTAATTTGTTCAACAGTGAAACCCACTCTTAAACCTGTTAAGCCCACAGTCAAGGAACCGGCAAAGCCCAAGCCCAAACAAACAGGTGAGAGGCACTTAATGTATACCAGATGCTTGTTCTGTTTGAGATGAACATAAAGCAATCTTCCTACTGACCTTCTTCAATAACCACTGGAGCTGTTAACATCTTTGAGTGCTAAAACATACAGTTTTTGTGTCTTGTGTTATGATGAGTCAGCAGGATTTACTCTGACAGAAAGCTCTTAGAGCTCATATATTTATCTGTGGTCAAAAAACATTGTGTATGGTGCAGTATAGGTTGGGGAGTATCCTGTTTTGAACATTGAAGAATGTATACTGTAAAAGAAAAATACTTATTACTATCCTGTATTTTGGTGCTTACTAATCAGTCTTCATCTTTGGTTTGAATACTCAGCACCCTCTGTATGTCAAAAGCTTTACAATACTAACATATTAACTAACCTCCACTAACAGAAGAGACATTCACTGATTTGTTTGACGCCACCATTCGGCCGGGCCTGTTGCCCCGAACACCCCCTAGTCCTCTTCGAACCTCTGTTCCCCCTCGGAAAACCCAGTCTGGTTTGTACCGTGCTGTTAGTTTCCCTGTAGAACCGTTCATCGTGTTTGTGTCCGTGTGTTTTGTCATGTAGATATGTGTATTCAAGTTTAAAAGTGGGATGAAAGGCCAAAATGATTAGATATATTGTTTAAGAGTGTTCACTTTTGACTGAGTCTAGTAATTAATGCAATCACAGATTGTTTAGCATCATTTTGCATATAATGCTCTGAATGTTTTTCCATATTCAGACAAAACAGAAGGTCAAAGCGCTAATAATACATTATTAATAAAATGCATACCTTTCATACAGTTCACAGCAAATAGAAAAAAATTCTTTAGCTTCTACTCATGTGATGTAAATTATAATAGAATTACGGCAGCTAAAATAAGTCATGGCCACAAGCACAGATTTTCTGGTGGATGTGAACTCAAGTCCTTCTATAAACTTATGCAAGCGTGTCTTACACCCCAATATCACACAGCACATTATAATCACATCCTTTACATCATTGTCATCTTGTCTAGTGAGAATGTGTGTTTTATCTTCACTGCATAAAATTTAAAGCATTTAAAAGCTTTGTATTGTTTCAAACATTCACATCTCATATTACACACAAACCATCTGTTTTTCATTGTCACTTAGCCATATTAAAATAACAGTTGGTACTGTGCATATTTCATTCGTTATGTAGTGAGAAATTCTTTTGGCTGACAGATTTTGGGGACTTGGATCTTGAAGATGCCCTGAACCCCGACAATGACATCAGAGGAAAGGGAAAAGACTCTGGCAAAGGCGGTAGGTATTTTTCTGCTTACGCTTTTACCTTTATCCATATTTCATTTTTTGGAATTTAGTGGTTTAGTCAGACATCTTTAACAGGAATAATGTAACCTTCTGCAGAGCAGAATCCACCTCCAGATAAAACTAGCCCGCTAAACTGAGTTGTAATATAAGAACTCATTATGAAGAATGGTTTAGGCCAAAATAAAGTGCTTCTTCACAGCAGACTTTGTTCTACGTTCTGAAGAGAAAAGGAAATGGTGAGCTGAAATAAAACTTCTCCACTCGTGACACTGTTTCTCCAAAAAGAGATATGAAAGCACAAAAATTCAGCAGAAAAAAAAGATGACGGGCCCTCTGTTTCCTATCAAAACATGACATATTGTGCATCAATATCCATAAGTCTGTGTAATCTTGAAGTTAATCAAAGGCATAGCCAAAGGAATCACACAGTAAAGTCAATAATATTGCCCTTACAGTCTATCACTGGGAAACTTAGGCTACTATGTTGCTAGTCATGGATTAACCCAAGTTAGCCAGGCTTGATGGCATCTCCTGTTCCTGCCAGATAAAGACATCGGAGGAGGGGGCCGTGATGACGGCAAACCCAATAGCAGAGGTGGATCTGGTGGTAAGAAATTAGAATAACCGCTTGAGAAACCCCTTCTACCACCCTCTTCCTCTATTCATCTTTTTGGCTGGAAAAATCACCCTTTGTACCCACAAATCAAAGCTGATCTCACCATTATTAAAATCTAATTGCTGTCTGATTTCAGGTCAAGGTTTTGAGCTCTTGCATCTTGACTTTGCATGGATTTTGGTTTAATTAATCAGATTGCTAGTTTCATTGCTTCCTCTAGATTGTGTGCAGCAGTAGGGCTGGGTACTGATACAGATTACATGAATCAATTCTGAATGACAAGCTCTCGATTGGATAACATTCAATTCTGATCTTGCTTTAATTCAATGTTTGTTAATTTAGAAATATTTTATGTCTATGTCAATATTTAAAATATTTGAAATCTATAAGTATATTTCAGTTCTTCTTTAAGAAAAAAAAATCTCTCTAAACTAATGCTGTCAACTATTCAGGGAACCCTTTACGTGGTACTTCACTATTTAACAACAGAGATTAAATTCAACTGCTATTTATTTTTAGATATAATAGTCAATAGGCCTACTCAAAAGATAAAATAATAGTCATCATTTTTCATTGAAAACAGAAAAAAATGATGTTTCTGCTTTCTAATTTGGTTGTCGATAAGTAATCATGATTAAAACGGTGGCTTTTATCATGAAAATGTGTTTTCATGACAAATTTATTCAAATATCCATTACATATTTGCGACATCAGGAACGGGTTAAGTAAAATAAAATGAATATTAATATAGTACATATAATCTATCAAAATGCTCCTCTTTAGAGCTGTTTCTTGCTAAATAACACGTTATGGACATTAAAGTGGCATTTCCTGAGGTAAATGTTAAATGACATTGTTTACAAGCTGTTTTAATGACGCCTTGAAACTCTGACTGAGCGATTGCACGAGACATGATACATTTCAGTAAGATGTACTGTGTCTTTCCACATACCTTTTGATGTCAATTCGTGTTCAATTCGTGCTATAAGTTGTAGTAAAGTGGAAGAGATAATCGGTTCGCTCGCGCTCCTTAGATGCGTTGAACTGCAAGTCAAGAGTGTGTCAGAAGAATGCGCTCAGCAGTGTTGCCAACTGCTTTCAAATGAAAGTAGCTAAAACTGGTAGCTAAATGTCACTAGATGACATCATAATGCCAAATTCACTGATCTATATAAAGATGAATAGAGATCAGTGGGCAAGATGAGAATTTAGATAAGGTTTGTCCAAGAAGTTGCAATATTTATCCCTAAACTTTTGAAAACAAAGTCTCAAAAGGGTTGGGGAAGTCGCTAAATCTAGCTACAAAATGGCTAAATTGGCAACACTGATCCGCTGTATCTTCGTGCAGGGTAAACAAGAGAGCACCATCTAGAGGAGAATACTGATAATAATAGGATTCACTTTAATTATTACCAGTTGTAGCCTATAGTATATTAAACTTTTTGCATAAATAAATACAGAATAAGTTCGATTCATCTTGAGAGTCGACATTAAATCAGTTTTTTTTTTTTTTTTTTTTGGGCCCAGCCCTAGTTGGCAGCTCAACTTTCTGTTTCCTGCAGTGTTGTAGTGCTGGGCTTCTCCTCTTTTGGGGTCACAAAACCTTCACACTTTGGATCTCTGATTGAAAGCTGATAGGATTAGTAAACCCAAGACTGAACCATGCATGAGTACTTTTCATATTTTCCCCAGGCTAATAGTCTTTTCTAACTTCTCAGGTACTCAATTCTCAGACGATGACCTTGTGGATTTGGGCAATGATAACTCTTACAAACCTGACAAAGGCAAAGGTGACAAACTTAAACTGCCTGACAGATCCTCACATTGTGGAACATGTCAAATAAAAGCAGGAGTGTCATTTGAAATGTTCATATTTCTACAGGTGGAAGAGGTGGAAGCAGTGGCGGAAACAGTGACAGAAACAGTGGCGGTGATTTGGATCCTGCTGATGATAACTACGGTATGATTGCGTTAAATAGTATTCAAGGGCTATTAGAAGAACAATCTGTATAGTGTTTGTTAATTTGGTCCAGTTCAATTTTTTCATAGTGGCCAATGTGTTCATTCATAGACACCATGGCTGAGACTGGAACCATCGCTGGTATTGTGAGCGCTGTTGCTATGGCTCTGGTTGGTGCAGTGAGCAGCTACATCTCCTACCAGAAGAAGAAGTTGTGCTTCAGCATACAGCGTAAAGACAAACACATTTTCTTTTTAATTGTACCACACGGTTTGTAATTTTCCATTCGTTCATTATCACATACTTTATCTCTCCACAGAGAGTCTAAATACAGATATGGTGAAAGCAGATGCCCCAGATGCTGTAGTTGCACAGGAGCCACAAGGTATTCAAGTCAAGTCAAGTCAAGTTGAGCTTTACTGTCATTCCACTACATGTGGGGACATACAGTGGAACGAAATGTCATGCCTCACAGGACCACGATGCTACATAAATACAGACTTACAAAATGAAGTAAAACAGTATAGACCTATACACAACTAACCTACTGATAGATTTTGACTATAAATATACTATATATAAATGTTTACCTATACATAAACTAAAAAAATACAAACTATACAAACTATACGAATGCTTCAGATAAATACTGTACATGTGCAAAGAGAAACATTGTAAGTCAAGCAGCTGGCTGGGGAGCAGTGCAGGATGATTTGTAGTGCATGAGCATGTAAACATACATATATTACTGAGTCTTTTGTGGGATTGTGTACACACAGCAGTGTGTGTGAAAAGTGTCTAGTGCGCATTGAGGAGGAGAGTGTGTTACTACAGGTGGTTTGTAACTCACTTCGAATTGCACAAAAAAAGTTTTCATAAGGTTTTTACTTTGATGTGGTAAAAACTGGAAAAAACTGGATTGGGGGGGGGGTCCATGTAGGGGGTAGGGGGTTTGTATGGGATTTCAGAGAGGGGTGGGGTGGGGTGATTTGAGTTCAGGGCTCTCACAGCCTGGGGGGAAAAGCTGTTGAGCAGTCTGGCAGGGCGGGAAGAAACTGTGGGAGGGATGGGTGGAGTCCTTCACGATACTGTTGGCTGGAGCATCGTGTAAGGAAAATGTCCAGGATGGAGGGGAGAGGGGCACCGATGATCTTTGCAGCTGTGTTCACTGGCCGCTGGAGGGTCTTGCAGTCTGCTGCAGTACAGTTCCCGTACCAGACAGTGATGCAGCTGGTCAGCACACTCTCAATGGTGCCCCTGTAGAAAGTGGTGAGGATGGGTGGAGGGAGACTTGCTCTTTTCAGCCGGCGGAGAAAGTGTAGGCGCTGTTGTGCCTTCTTGGAGAGCAGGGACGTGCACAGACATTTTGAGGGGCAGGGGCTCAAGTGGAAAAGGGCACTTCTCATATTTATTAATTTTTTTTTCTAAACAAAACGTTAAATATATGCGATATTGACAAAAAAATATCTCAATATTATATCAATAATATACCTCAATATTTTATGGGATTTTATTGATAACGGTAATTGGATTATATTTTGCTGAGTGCGTTATTGTGCTGATATCTTAAGGACTACCGTGGACAGCTGACTCCTAAAGTTTTTGATATTCTTCATATTCTGTATGGTGATCAGTTCACAGCAGTGATAGAAATTAATAATTTCCAATAAGTTTAAATTGATTTTTACCTTTATAAAGCCATTCTTCTAATGGCGTGCATCATCTTTTCAGTCAAATTCTTAAACTGAATCAGTCAATTAGAATAACAAGTCATTTGGGCTGTTACCAAGCAAATTAAATCAGTATTGACAAAATTAATCTTTGTAATGCAGAGAAAACACAGAAGCTGCATTAGAAGGGGCATTTAGATGTATTTACACACTGTTTAGTGCAGAACATGAATGTATTTAACCTGCAGTTACAAATGCATTAAAACTGTTTAGATATTTTAAACATAAAATGCTGAATACTGATATTTGAAATTATTTAAAAAAAAAGAAAAAAGAAAAGATACTTTAAACGTGAAATTAAAACTGTCAGTAGGTGGCAGCAAGTCACTGTTAATAAGGGAGTCATTGAACCGAATCATTTAAACGGTTGATTCATTCAGGAACAAAACAGCCTCATGTTGCCCAGAGTAGCAAACTGGAATTATATTTGTTGGCGAAATAGAGCAAAAATAGTCAATATTGTGTCTAAAACGTAAGTGTCTTAATATTAAATTCTTGTTTATTGATAGTCCTGTATAAAATTAATATCACATTTGTAATCATGCTGCTTTTTGGTGGAAAAAAACGTCAGTCTTCGCGTGATAACTATATGAAATGATATAAATATATACATTTCTGCCCCCATATCTTGAATTTTGTGATCATTCTAAATGCATTTTAATAAACTGAATCATGCAGTGAAAGAACACGCACTGGTCTAACCTACTAGACTTCCTACTGCCTTAGCTAAACTTTAGCTAACTTATAGCTCTCTCATGAGTCAAGGATGTTAGCTAGACAAATTAACTATAATTGTCTTTTGGATAATTAGCTCTAAATTCGAGGCACAGGTACCTTGGTCTGTTGTTCATCACCACTCACCTCCACACCAAGACAAACACAACTGGAAAGGGAGGGAGGCTCTCTGCCTGTCTGTGATGTGCATGTGCTGATCAATGTGTGCTACACTGCTGTGCTGCGGAGACGTGGAAAGTCTCAACATTTCCCTACCCGACCTGATATTTTGATTTTTTTATTAGTTTCACAGAGAAAGCTGTGTGCAAACAGACACACGCGCACATATATACATATATTCATTTATAAAAAAAAAACACTCCCCAGAAAAAAAGGGCACTTTCTCTCCAGGAAGAAAAAGGGCAGGTGCTCAAGCCCCCTTTTGTGTCTATGTGTGCACGTGCCTGTTGGAGAGTGACATGGTGTTGGTGGTCCAGGTGAGATCCTCTGTGATGTGCACGCCCAGGAATTTAGTGCTGCTGACTCTCTCCAGTCGTGCTGTCGATGGTCAGTGGGGGGTGGTCAACGGAGTTTCTCCTGAAGTCCATCACAACCTCCTTTGTCTTCCCCACATTGAGGGACAGGTTGTTAGTGCTACACCATTCAGCCAGCTGTGCCACTTCCTCTCTGTATTGATCCTGCTTATGTTGCATTTTTAAGGCAAATATCTTCATTGAACATTTTTTGGTGACATTAAAAGGGTAAATTCGTAGATTTTTAACCAGCTTCGTACTGTTACAGTGTGGGTAGTATAAGTAATGAAAGATATGCATTATTTTTTACTTGCACTAAGATCATGATTATTTGTCAGCAAAAGTCTGCCAGACCATACTTCCCCATCTCGCCAGTGGTGAATTTCATGATGCCATTGTAGAAGTCTCCTATTCGCTAGCGCATTTATCACAATAATAGGAAAATAATATTTAATTAAACTTAGTGCACCTTCAATTTAGTCCTGCAATTGCAATCTGTTTATATTTTTTATATATACTTGACAGAATGATTAATAATTGTGTTTTCCTTCCTACTGTAGTTCAACAAACTCTTCTCCAGCCTCCCAATGCTGAGCCGCCGACAGAGGAAAATGCAGTGTAATCTGAAATGCATCATCCAAACTGAAGAGGGCCTAGTTCTAAATCATTGTTCTCCAATTTGAATGCCACTGTATTTCCCAGCGCATCTGCACCACAATGCCCTTTTTGAAGTACCAATGTGACTGTTTAAATCTAAACCTTAGACATAGTCTAATAATTTTTTTCTAATTGTATTTTAACTGTTCACATGCAGCAACGTAATAAGCCTGTTTGCAATAATATTGTTATGAAATGGAAAACAGCTAATAATTTTAGCATGATCTGCTGAGACCCAAGAAATCACATTTGGTTCTTTTTACAGAGGCCCATACAAAGAGTCCCACACACACTGCGCTACAGTCTTTTTGTTTGTCTATTTAGCTCATCATTCCTATTATGCACAAATGCATATTAATGAACAGTGATTAATCCAAGGTTTACAAAAACAGCTGATTGGATAATCATAGAAATCTGCTTTTAAAGGTCAAGACTGTTTTCCTTACACTTTCACAGCAAGACAGGCTTAACAGATCAGTTGTGGAATCTACAATTGAAAAAAAAAAAAGATGAAGGATTTATGAAGGTTTTTTGTTGTTGTTATAACATGATCTGTATATATATGCCTTGCTTTCACTGAGCAATGTGAAAAGATTGTTACACATATATGCAGGTTTTTGTGTCTTGGCAAACTTTTTACAAGAGTGAAGTTTTGAGGGGAAAAAAAAGACTAACTGAAGTCAAAAACTAACCAACAGCTGCTTCCTTCTAATTTGCTTTAAAAAATGAAACGATGACTAAAATGGGTTTAACTGTGAAGATGTGTTGATGAAGAAGCCGTGTTGACTGCTTTAGTGTGTGTTAGTCGGATGTCAGTGGTTGCGATTCCTTCTTTTGAGGAATAGTTTGATTCGGCGTGATCAGGATGAGTAGATACATTAGTGTGAAGTAACTTGTGGGTGGAAGTAACCGAAGTTGTGTTTTCATGTTAGCGCAATACTTAATCAGTCTAGTAACTCTTTGTATCTTCGCTAATTCTGATCCATTGCCTTTTGTGGGCTTTTAAGGGGTTAATGTGCTTGTATATCGCATACCGTTTCCAAGTTTGTACTCAAACCGTTGTATCAGTGTATCTCTATTTACACTTGTAGCAGTAAATGTACATAAATGTTTGTGCCCCCCACTCTTTTTGGATTACGGGGAGTCGTTTTTCGCTCTAGCTTAGTGTTTGTATCGTTTGTAGCATGTTTGAGCTTTAGCTTTGAGACTTTTTAGAGACCTGTTACACCCTCGCTAGTTTTGCTATTGCCTTAATGAGTCCCTAGCTGCTTTCCCGTTTTGCTGATTTTCCCACTTCATTTGCCAAGGGTCTGGCGTTTGTGCCACAGAGCTTGACCTGAGCACTTCTCCTGATTTGGAAGGACACCATCTAGAAGTAGAGTTAGCAAAACCGGATTAAAAAGCGGTTCAGTCCTTACCATCCTCTCCCCCACTTGAGATGCTCCAGATTTTCCTGTAGCTGTTGTTTTTCACTGTGAATTCAGGTGCACCTATGTTACCCCCAACACAAGTTCTTGCCAATGGTGCTTTCCTTCCCAATGCCTTACCACGCTAACATTAGGGAAGACACGCTAGCTTACTAACAGTCACAACCCTTAGAAGGGCTGCCTCACTTGAATGTCTACAAACTAGACGTACTAGGTTACGTACGTTGTTCCAGTTTAAAGGTGTGGTCACATTCTCTGAAATTTCGCGGGCAAAAAAATGTCCAGCATCAAATGCTGTTTGCTCACGCAGATCATTTCAAACCACGCGGCTTTCTGTTGATTTGTGTGACCAACTTGTGTTGCGAATCCTGCGCGTGGAAATCTTTTGCCCTCGTGCAAAATTTCCGATGGATTCTTATTGAAATTACGCTTGCAAAAAATTGCAGAACAACGGTAAATGTGACCTCACCTTAACACACTATTGCAGTTTGAACAGATCAGAAATATTGTTAACTCACGCCCAAGATAAAGCAGATTTACAGTCTTGCGAATGGTAATGATGTCAGAGACATATCGGCGCAGAATGTTGCCTGATGCTTTCCTTTAAAGGCGCGTCCTGCCAAGGCTTTTGTACAGTAGGGTGAAAATCAACAAAGAGAATGTTAGCTGAATGTAACTCTTTTTACTGCTTTGGCTACCAGAACAATGTAGCTTTGGTGCTACACTTGTTAGAAATGAAGAACACCAAAGATGAAATGTGATGGTTTTGCCTTTTTGCATGTTCTTCGACTTTGGTGTGAGTCTAGTGATCTAGTGGAATGAATTTGAAACAGCTGAGTGAAAGGTACAACAGTCTCAGTTAAGGCAAATGTGGAAATTCACAAGTGTCTTGAACATTTTCAACGACATTATCACCTGTTTGTGTTGAACTGCTTCCAGATTTGTTGCTTGGACGCATTATGTGACTGTTAAAACCTGCCTAATTCCTTCAGTTGACCATCTACATTTCTGGGTACTAGTAGTTCATATGGTGGATGTTGCATTTGTAAGGATCTCTGGGCTCTCTGGTGTTGTTTGGCCAGTATACTTGCAATTTTGTCAAAACAAGGGTGTACGCACTGAACTGTACAGATGTGCATGTTTTGGATTCTAGCTGTAGATATTAAAGGTTTTTCTTGTGTACTGGGTTTATTTATTAACTTGAAAAAATTGTTATTGGGACATACGTTTCTGAAGTGTCTTGATTTGCACTGCCAGTTTAGTTCTTGCATCATGGTACTGCCACAGATTAGACTGTAATGCTGTAGGTTTATCCGTCATTGAATGAATTGAAATTTGGCTTTGATGTGAACCTCAGAAACATTGACTTTCAGCATAAAATCTCAGAGTTTATATCAGTGCCTGCTCACTCAAATACAGACTGTGAGGAAAACACAATCAATTACACAGATATCAACTGGCAATCTTCTTTTAGACATTTTGATATTCAAATGTACTCAAATTTCACACTGTATCTCACTGGTTATACTTGGTGGTAAAAGATCAGCATAAAGAAACCCAATAATAAACAATTTATCTTGTCTTTGATTCCTTCCTATTTATTTTTCTCCGAGTCAGGTTGCAAGTTTCTGGAGTCAATTTTTTTAACAGAAGTAAAAAATGTGCGTGTATGAAGAAACCAGGATCGCTCAAATACAAAAATACACTCATAAAAGAAAAAACAAATACACAATATATTATTTTTAAGGTGCATTATAATTATTACATACAATTGTTTTTTTTTAAACATTATATGGCATCCCCTGTTCAAATGATCTCAACTATTGATCATCTGTACAGTCAAAACACCCAGGATTACAATATGGGTGCGATTCACAGATAAAAAAAGAAAATCTTTGCACTTGCTTAATCAAACATGAGTTGATATATGTATATCAGATGGTCCCTATTTACCTTGTGTAAATATAAATTTCAGTAGTACATGAAAGTACAGTAGTAGTGCAGTAGTAGGGTGTGCACATTAAAACCTAATTCCACTTTCATACTAACAAGTGCTACAAAAATTTGGTTTGTGGTTTCAAAATGGCAGTATGTTCTAGTACACCCACAAAACAAAATCAAGACTTTGTAAAAGAGCATAATAGGACCCCTTTAAAACTTGAACACAAGACACAATATGAACACAAGTTGATAGATGTGGGAACAAGATGTTCATGTAAGATTTTTTAAAGAACTACAAGTGATGTTAAAAGTTAAAAGGTTGGTCTGGTATTGGCACAAGGGCAGGCAATGCTGAGGCAGTAAAGAAAAACTATTACACAAAAACAACAGAAAAAGCACAATGTAAGAAATGCTGTAATTAAAATAGAATAGATGCTCACATTACTTTGACTACATACAAATAAATTATTAAAACTTATGTCAATAATTACAATACAAATCAAGTTAAAATACTGGCCTATTTTTCATAAACTTAATTACGATCAAACGCTTTCCTGGTTAACCGTCTATAAGAGCAGTTCCACACAACCGAAATGAAGGTGAATTGTGTGGAAGACTGTTGTTTTTTTTTGGGTGTTCATGCAACTTTTTACATGTGTATGTGCTGTGCCTCTATACATCCTGCCCAAAACATTATCCAGTCAGAAACGACCAATAGATTTAGACTTCACATTACTATGTTTACTGTAACCTATAGATTACTTCCACGCATTCTGTTAATGATGAATTCTCTAATGTGAGTGTTGCATGTACTTTACACAGAGGTGTGTAGAGGTGTACCACCATGTGAGGGAGAATACGCATGCTCTGATGAAGAGGAGATGGAGCGTGATGAAGATACTTCTTTCTGTAACTCCTCCACCTTCCTCTGTAGCTCTGCACGTAGGTACAGCAAATCCTTCAGATTCTGGTGCACAGGCATCTGATCAAAAGTCAAAAAGAGCTGGTGTCAGCTTATAAAAGCTCTAGTTTTAGTAAACTAGCAGTTACATGCATTGCTTAAGGTAATGTGTTAACAACATTTTGCACCTGTGGTCTCATGCTGGGGTTCCAACGTACATAGTATCCAACCCAGAGCTCCAAATGTCTGAGACTGGCCAAAGGGTACAGAACATGGTTTTCATAGTCCACATAGAAGGGGTTGGTGAAGTCTTCTGGCTGGCTATTGATGTAGGACCACAAAGACACCGTTTTACTGTTCACTTCCTAAAAACAAAAGGAAAGATTTGAAAATGTCAGCATTGGAACATCTCTAGTCCATCAAAACTACTACTGTTCCCCCTCCCAGGGTTGGCACAGTGGTACATGCCTTTTCCACTCGCTCCTGTTCGCTGTTGTAAAGGAATGTACCAAACAGGCAGCTGTAGAGGTGATCCAGGATGGTGATGAGGAAGAGCTCATTAAACTCAAAGGCAGTGGGAAACTGAGAACACATTATAAAGACATTCGCAGTGGGTTCGAAAAAACATCACAGCATCCATTTCATGGGAATTCATAGGAATTAGTCTCAATGAGAAAACACAAACATAATTTAAACAATGTTTAATTATAAATATACATTTTACTATAAATGAAAATGTTAGTGCTTAGATAGCTAAAAAGGTGCAGCTCACCTGTCTCATCATTTGCCAAACACAGTCTATGAACTGCACAAATAGAGGCGAGCGCTCAGAGTTTGCATGATTTTCATCTCCATGACCAACACGCTATGACAGAAAGAGATTTTTAAAAGAAATTAATACTTCCATTCATCAAGGACAAATTACAATAAATCCATTTAGTTTTAAAAAAATAAATAAAAAAATTATATTTCAAATAAAAGCTATCTTTTTGAACTTTCTATTTAAAGAATCCTGAAAAAAATGTATCATGGTTTGCAGAAAAATATTAAGCAGCAAAACAATTTCCAACATTGATAACACACGATTACATGTCCGTTTGACTTGCTGAATTCAGTTTTCTACCCCACATATATAGGTTCTCTTATACACTCAGCTTCCCTCACCGCAGCAAACTTGTGTCCGAAGCTGATCCATTCCTTCTCCAGCAGCACCTGGAAGCCCCTGAGAGTCCTGTAGTATGAATCCAGCATCAGCATGGTCAGAGAGGTGAGCTGAGCTGTGCGGTCCCAGCCGTCACTGCAGTGCACCACCACAGAGCTCTTACTCGACTCAACCTTTTCTACAATCCGCACCGCACCCGCAAGCAAAAGCTAGAAAGAGAGAGAGTCGACTCCTTTAAAGGCATCTAATCGTCTTAAACCGGGTGCACACTGTATGCCGTGATTCACCGTCTGAGACCAATCTCGCAAATCCTAAAAAATTCCTGATTCTAGGCCAGAATCTGTAGTCTTTGATCACTAGTTTGACATGTCCACTGACAGCTGACAAATGACCATTAAAATCAAATTGAACCTGATGACCTTATTAATGTTCCTTGGGACAAGTTGGTAAAAGGCTCATAAAAGTTAAGTTCTTAGAAAAGTTTTTGCATCATTTCTTTGCTAATGCCACTTGGATTAATGTTGAAATTCAATGGCTAAATGCTTTTTGCAGCCACTTTGTATATGGCTAAATCATACACTCATGTAGAGGTTTTAAAAATAGGTGAGAAGGAGAGCAAAAATATCTATTATTAATTTATAACGTAGGAATAAAATTAGAGTTGGTGTTTACCCGTATATACTCCAGCCAGTGTGTGGCATCTATGGCTGAATGCCAGTGTGGTTCGTCGATGGTAGGGTAGACCACCTCCTTCAGCTTACGCAGAGACTCTCTCATAACATGAATGTTTGGGACCTCCAGGAAATTCAGCTCCATGTTAGGATAGAAATTCCCATTCTCATAACCTCCATCCTTAGCCTGAGGCATGAAACAGCAGAAAATAGTTAGAGAAGATTCTTGACTTCCATTTTTATCTCCTGACAGAATCTTCAGATATACATTAGCACAGATGGCTACTCAATAATTCAAAACTACATTTGCGGAAAACAACATGAGGGTGTGTGCATTAAGTGTGAAAAGACATACAAATCTTTTTCCTACTTTTCCCCTAAAAATACTAACATGCATGTTATTTTCAGTCTGCAACACTGATGAACCGAACTGAAAAAACACCAAATCAAGGAAATCACTATTACCTTGTGATTAATAGCCACATTGTTCTGTCGAGCATCAAATATGGTGAGTTTATGGGACTGTGCATTGGCATCCATAATGGTCTGGAGGTAATGCTCATCCTCCTTACACCGGCGGTCTGTCGGGCCCACCATGGGCTGACTGCAGCGAACTACAGTGGCCTGAGTTTCTGGGTGGATCCATGAGAGGACCTGAAAGAGAAAATGAGGCACGGGAGTCCAGACTGCTTTTGAATGCTCACATGTCAATTATTTCAGTAGTTTTTAGATTTTTTTCCTCAATTTTAATATATCTGAAAAACATCCAGTATTGTTTACTTCATTTATATTTTTGTTCTATTGTTGTTTTAGATTGTTTGGTTTTTCTTTTACCACTGACCACTTCAATAATTACTGGTAAAATTTCAATGGTATTTAGTATCGAACAGCATTTAAAATTAACCAGCGCCTGGGCAAAAATGCCACCGAAAGTGAAGAAAAAAGGCTCAAATGTCATCACAGAGCCTATGCAGACACAGCAGTGAACTGTAGCTGGCATATACACTACCATCCAAAAGTTTAAAATGTTTTTGATTTATTAAAACATTTATTATGTGCACCAAGGCTGCATTTACACGATTAAAAATTGTGAAATATCGCTACAATTGAAAATAAAATGTTTTCCATTTTTAGAAATTTTTTAAAACATAATTTGTTCCTGTGGTGGCAAGCTGAATTTTCAGCATTATTACTCCAGTCTTCAGTGTCACATGATCCTTCAGAAATCATTTTTATATGCTGATTTGGTGCTCAAGAAACATTTTTGATTATTATCAGTGTGGCAAACAGTTGTTCTGCTTAATATTTTTGTGGAAACTGTGATATAATTGTTTTAGGATTCTTTGATGAACACAAAGTTCAAAAGAACAGCATTTATTTTTAATTATAAATGTCTTTACTGTCTTTAAATCTCTTGAAGTATTAATTTCTTCATTTTGAATGGTAGCGTGTCTATATTCACTTTCTCCAAGGAGTATGCGGTTGAATGTGTAATGTGAAATGCAGACAACCCTAGATTGCAATGTGTAAAGTCAAACACTGGGAAAAAAGATGATTTGTAAAGTAAGGTCGCACAGACACACAAGCTCACTTACTGGTATGCGATGTTTTACTCTGAAAGAGGCCACTCGTTTGATCTCATCCTCTTTTATACTGGTTGGGGTGACAAGCAGAGCAGGGTAAGTGTCACACACTTCATAATTACTGTTGATCTTACTGATGGTCCAGCTCTCGTTCGGCAAACCCTGCAGACAGTGTGGAGACAGAAAAAAGAGAAAGGCTGAATGAAGCCATATTTTTCAGTCAGACAAGTCTAATTTTTTTTCAGTGAAGTACACGTCTCACCATTCTTTTATATTCTGCCACTGGATCATAAACCTTCCATCCATCCTCTGGAAACTGCTCTTTGTATTGGAAGGCAAATAAGGACTGGAAAAGAAAAAGGAACAAATGGATTGTGGAGACATGAACCAAATGCACTCAGATCCAGTGGCCAATCACTGCTCTGACCGGAGCCATGACATACCAGCTCATTGGACAGGGGGAAGGCATACTTGGTCAACACCTCCAAAATCTCCAGGTTACTCTGTTCTTCCTTTTTATAAGCAAACCTCGGACTCCTCATATCCTATTGAGACAAATGACAAATCATTGGCATGGACAAATTTCAATTTTTGAGGCTGAAATCAAACCAAATTGTGTCAGATCTATTTTCCTTTTAATAAGATTAAAATTTCATGCTTCAGACACCAATTTAAGAGCATTTTTAATTTATTATGTTCCCTAAAATACTGATGCAATTTTTGATTTGCTTTATTTAACTTGAATTTCTACATTTATCGTAAAAAATTAAAATACAATTTAAAAAATAAATATTCTGAATAATTATTTTTGTACTTTTCCATTCAAAAGTTTGGGGTAAGATTTTTATTTATTTATTTTTTAATAAAAATGAATAGTTTTATTCACCAGTTTTATTAATCAAAAATGACAGTAAAACATTTCTGTCATGACAACTCTCAGAGAGTTTAGCATGATAATATATATGACAGTGTTAATATGTTTGGTCTTGGCAGAATAGATCTGCTACGCTGCTGCTGCAGAGCAAGTACTGAGACTTGCTACTGCCAATACAACCACAACATGCTGCTGAGAGCATGTAAGAATACTTCTGCTGCACATATAACATATATAAAATAACCCCCATATATAACATACATGACATTACCCTGTAGCAGATCTATACAGGTGGAGCTGGGGAAGGTGGAGGCTTTCTGAAGCGTGCTACAGCAAGCACTAGCCGAGTATTTGAATGTTGAGCAGCAAGCTCATTGGCTGCTGATACGAAAGAAACCAATCAGCTGTGCCATGTGAGTAATGATGTAATATATCAGATTGAGTTAGAACCAATCGGCCTGAACCATCTAGAGTTTCACGACAGAACTTTGGATTTACAATGTTACAAAAGATCTCTATTCAAATAAATGCTGTTCTTTTGAACTTTTTATTTAAAGAATCCTGAAAAAAATGCATCATGGCTTCTACAAAACTAATAAGCAGCACAACTGTTTTAAACATTGATAATAATAATAATAATAATAATAATAATAATAATAATAATAAATGTTTTTAAGCACCAAATCAGCATATCAGAATGATTTCGAGACCCCAAACATTTGAACAGTGGTATATATACAGTACATTTAAGTGGAAAGTGTATTCATTTATTTTACCAAATACATTAGTAGCCATACAGGCCTAATACTGAATATTGAAAGGAAATCAGTAAACAAAATGAACCAGTGGAGCTGATTATGATTATTATTTCCAGAGAAACAGAGATGCACTGGGCCATGAATCAGCTAAGACAATAATTACCTCTATAGACAGACTCTGCGTTTAATCCAAACACTGACACTGAGCTCTACTGTTGTGGGTGGATGTTTACTACGGTTGGAACCGACAAGCATGTGGGTGGATGGTGGTGAATCTAACCTTACAGATGATCTCCATGCCACTAGTATTCTCCCCAAGACTCTGTACACTGATAGTCTCCAACCTGCTGATGGCACCCAGGTTCACATCCAATATGAAAGAAGCGTCCTGCAGAGATGAATGAAATAAGATGTTTAATGTCATTATTTGGTTATATAACACAATATCAAGATATTATACTGATATTATTTTTTTCTCCGTACCCGTTCTAGACTGACAAAGTAGAGTTTGTAGTCTGTGACTGTGAGTGTGCCGGTCACAGCTCCAGTGAAAGGACAGATATACATCACATCTTTAACTGCAGAGACAGAAGATAACAAATGTTACCCGACACCAAACAAGCAGAAACAGGAAACAAGAGTCACCACGAATGATCCGACATACCAGTGGTTTTGATTGTCTCTCCAGGGACCAGTGGGACTTCATCCATGGGCGCCTGCCTTCGTACATCCTTGAAAACCTGCTACAGGGTAAAAAGACACAACCTCTCAAAATTCACACAGCACTTATTTTATTCTGCTGATGTCTTGCTCATATTCTACCGTTCAAAAGTTTGGGGTCGGTATGATTTTTTAATGATTTTGAAAGAAGTCTCTTATGCTCAACAAGACTTCATTTATCTGATCAAAAATACTGTAAAAACAGTAATATTGTGAAATAGCATCACTATTTAAAAAAAAAAAGTTTACTATTTTAATATATTTTAAAATGTAGTTAATTCCTGTGATGGCAAAGTTGAATTTTCAGCATCATTACTCCAGTCTTCAGTGTCACATGATCCTTCAGAAATCATTCTGATATGCTGATTTGGTGCTCAAGAAACATTTCTTATGATTAACACAGTTGAAATCAGTTATGCTACTTAATATTTTTGTGGAAACTATGATTTTTTAAGAAAAAGTTCAAATAAACAGTATTTATTTGAAATAGTAAAGACATTTGCATTGTTACAAACATTGTCATCAATTTAACACATCCTTGCTGAATAAAAGTATTAATTTTTTCAAAAGAAAACATTTTTAATAACCTCAAACTTTTGAAAAGTAGTGTGTTTTATCATAATAATATAGCTTCTAACATAAAGTCTGGGCTGATGTAAGGGCTTGAAAGCAGTAAAATAATTGAGTGAGTGGAAACAGAGAGACAGAGGAAGGTTAGAGTAAGCAGGTAGTGTTGAAGCAAGAGAAACTTGCCATAGTGTGAGACGCCAGTTCATAGTCACTGTCAAACTGACAGCCATCTTCACCAGAGTCCTGAGACTGAACACCGGATGCAGAAGAAATACATATTATGTGACAGAAAAGAAAGAAAGAAAGAGAAAAAGAAAGAGAAAGAAAGAACAAGTTTGTTAAAAAGTTTCTGTGGTTTAAGTGTCTGTTTTGGAAAGAGAAAGAGAGACAATGCGACAAAGATAATAGCTGCTCTTTAGGGTTGATAGGTCATCCTCACACAGAGACAGGAAGTGTGATTTAAGGAGGAAGAGAGAAAACACAAAAAACATACAGCTGCTCAGCCATCACTACTTCACTAGAAGATCTGAGCTAATGGCAACTAAATAATTCAAATGTGTGTGTTTAATGCTTATGATGTACAGATCTCAGATTCTTGATCTTCAGTCTTACCCTCAAGTTTGGCCTCCTGGATACCTGGAGATCACACATATACATCAGACAAAAACAAGTTCCAAACACATACACACACCTTCATGAACATGTAGGCACAAAGGCACACAGACTTAACACATTAGAATGAAATCTTAGCCAAAATGTCAAGAAATTTCCAAGTCATATTTTACCCCAAAATCAGAAGGGGAAAAAATTAGATTTTTCAAGGAAAAAAATGAAGCCTACTTTTAGGACCATTAATATTTTCTACTGCCTACTGTAATGTAAAAAAAATCTAATTCGCATTACTTTAATGTGTTAGAAATTATATGCTATTTAAATTGCAAAGAACAATGTTAAAGGGATAGTTCACCCAAAAATGAAAATTCTGTCATTAATTACTCACCCTCCTGTCGTTCCAAACCCGTAAGACCTTTGTTCATCTTCGGAACACAAATTAAGAAATTTCTGATGAAATCTGAGAGCTCTCTGACCCTCCCATAGACAGCAAGGGTACTACCATGATCAAGGTCCAGAAAGGTAGTAAGAACATTGTTAAAATGGTCCATGTGACATCAGTGGTTCAACTGTAATTTTACGAAGCTAAGAGAATACTTTTTGTGCTCGAAGAAAACAAAAATAATGACTTTATTCAACAATTCATCGACGTATTCGAGTGTTCTCATAGATTCATAAAATTACAGTTGAACCACTGATGTCACATGGACCATTTTAACAATGTTCTTACTACCTTTCTGGACCTTGATCATGGTAGTACCCTTGCTGTCTATGGGAGGGTCAGAGAGCTCAAAAAAATCTTAATTTGTGTTCCGAAGATGAACGAAGGTCTTACCGGTTTGGAACAACAGGAGGGTGAGTAATTAATGACAGAATTTTCATTTTTGGGTGAACTACACACACTACCTTTTTAAAAGTGTTGGGTCAGTAAGTTGTTCAAAACTTTTTAAAAAACTAAACGAATACTTTTATTCACCAAGAATGCATTAATTGACTAAAAGTGACAGTAAGATGTTTACACTGTTGCAAAAAAAACAACAAAAAAAAACAAAAACAAATGAATGGTGTTCCTCTACACTTTATAATAATAAACAAAATATTATATAAAAGAAATGTTATTATTAAGCCATCACAGGAATACATTTTAATACATGCTAAAAAACAGTTATTTTAAATTGTAATCATAGTTCACCATATTACTGTTTTTACTGTATTTTTTATTCAAATAACTGCAGCCTTGGAAGCATAAAAGACTTGATTCCAACACTGAAAAAATCTTGCAAATGGTATTTTACTTTTGCTGAATTATATAATTTTATTTTAAAATATTTTCCAGGCAGGATGATTTTCTCTACTGTATTACAGTAACAACCTTTCGCTAAGCACCGGCACCTGGGTTACTGCTGCTATTTCAGACAAGCTTTACAGAACATCCCTGAGCAATGAGCTGGAGATTTCTGTGAGCAGCACAATTTACTAAAATGTGCATATAATGTGGTTAAAACTGTATATTAATCTTACATTTAATTTCTGTAAAAACAGATTAAGAACTAGTCTGAAAATACAGAAGACAGCAACAATTGTATCTTAAAAACAGGCTTCATTTTTATGCAGAATATAGTTTCCCTTTTTCTGTTTTGAATATGTGATAAAATATGACAATAAGACATTTCTTCATGAGATTCATCATTTAACACCTTGATAAACCACAAAGAAGGGTTATGAACAGAAGACAAACACATAACAAAAAGACAGTATGCAAAATACCATACTAAGCACACACAAAGGTAAAGCAGACTAAGTGTGCACAAACAGTGGTAATATATTTGTAGTGTTACACATAATTTCTAATTTACAGCTCAAAGCAAGTCAAAGCATTGGTTCTATTAAAGCAAACTGACAAACACTACTTCCATCACCCTTACCCTGAAATCTATGTTCTTCCCAACCTGTCGATCGAAACACAATATCATATTGGCTCACTCCGAGACAAAAAAAAAAAAAAAAGTAACACTTGGACACATTCATTTTGAATACCACGTTTCTAAGCTTAAATATAACATATTTCATATAAATAAATATAACACGTCATATTTCAACTAACTTTCTTATGTTTATTTATTTGGTAAGCAGCAGGGTAATAAGTTGGGATCATGTACAGTCAGTTGACCATTATCACAAAACAAACCTGTTCATGGGTCCTTATCACTTCACATGGGTTTATTTTGTGGTAATGACCAACTGGCTGTACATTATCACTTACTTATTTTATACAATACAGGTCTGATTAAGAGTGAAAAACATTCTCTAACCTTGCATTCACGGGTAATGGCTTCTGGAGGGACACCGCCAGAGATCTGGCTGGAGATAGTGGCCGCTATCAGCTGTCTACACCACTCCACATGTGATCCAGAAGGACTGTGTGATAAAAAAAAATAAAATAACACACTCAAGCAAGTGCTTCAGTCAATGCATCTACCATTAGCTAATATAATGTGAAACTACAAGCTCCATAGTGACCATATGTACTTATTAATGTGCAGTGCTGACATCCTGTGGTCTGTGGACTAAAGATGACAGATGGCAATATGAGGTCAGAGAAATGTGTCACACTCTGATCTTTCATTGGTGAAAAATACAACAACACATATTGCACTACTTGCATCCTAGCTTTAAAAAAAATGCTTTTATGTCTTATTGTTTCAATGTATCACTTCTTGGTAACACAAGTGGCTACTAAACGTTGCCTTAAAATGATGATGGAAGGATGCGTGCTGATAGTTTCGGATGGATAGAAATCATTTAATAAGAAATGGTTTTGACATCAGTGTTATCGGTGTAGAAAGAAACTATAATATACAGTATATATCAGGCGAAATATCATAACAATAAACATATATAGGACGCGTCTTATCTCTCCATCACAACAGGCGTGTCTGTGTCGCGCGCGTGCTCACCGTAGAACGCTTTATTTATGAAAAATACACATTTGTAATTGTACATTTGAGCACAAAACCAAGTCTTGTACCTGTCTACTGAATCCACGCTGTCTTGTCGAGATGCAGGGACCCCTCCTCCCAGGTTTCTCGGTTTACGCGGGACAGGCGGCAGCACCGAACTCTCTGAACCCGACGAATACTGCTGTTTCTCCATTTCTCAGCTTCCCGAGCTCTGTCTTGTAAGATGTGGATGTATTTTAGCTTCCTCTAGTCTGACAGCGGAGTCTCTGTGTTTAGGAAGTCATCTCTCTTTGGCTGTTCGTGTGCAGCAGTCTGCGGTCGCCTCTCTGCTTCCGCTTCTGCTGCCGCTGCTGACAAACAGCGTTTCTCTTTATTAATGTCGAGGAGGCAGCCATGAAACCCCCCTGTCACCAAACCCATATTTAGATCGCTAACATATCGGCAGCGATGTATTGTGCGTATGCATATGTATTTTTCCCACCAGAAATGTTTAAACATAAACATTTTGTATACTTTATATATCTACTATAACTAAAAATAAACACTGTTCTTTTGAAATCTATATTTAACAAAGAATAGGCTAATGAAAACAATTGTATCACGGACTCCACAAAAAAGTAAGCAGCACAACTGTTTTCAAGTGATACTGTTAAAAACATATATATTTTGAGCATCACATCAGTATATTAGAATGATTTCTAAAGGATCATGTGACACTGAAGATTGATGGCTGCTGGAATTTCAGCTTTAACATCATATTTTAAAATGCATCAAAATAGAAAAGTTATTTAAAACAGAAAACAGATACTTCATTTCCAGCAATATCGTCGACTTGATTGCACAGATACTATTTATTTATTTTTATGCACAGATACTATTTGAACTGAGTGTTTACTATTGTCCTTTTGCATTATCGACACATTATTTTCCTGTTTAATACTGTAAAGCTGCTTTGACAATCTATATTGTTAAAAGCGCTATATAAATAAAGGTGACTTGACTAATAATATTGCACTAACGGTTTTTACTGTATGTTGGACTTATTTACATTTTTTGATTTTTCAGCAAAAAGTACATCGTAATAGATAACTTGAGGCTTGTACCTCATTAACATAACTAAGGAAACATCTGTTTGCTTTTAGATCAGGCTTGTGCTTATTAAATTGTCTGGAAATCATCTCTATAACTATGCTGTTTTCATATCACTGTGATAGTAGATACATTTTGGTGATTAGAGTATGCATTTTCATTGCAGTCATACATGCTTGAAGATCTTGAATAAAGTCTTTTTAAAAGGTGATCAGTCACTCTAGACAAAAAAGTAAATTGCATTGGTTGGTTTATATGCTATAAATACTGCATATAACAGTAATGCAAGTAACATTTAAAGCCTACTTTCATACAATCAGAATGCCTGGAAGTACAATAATGAGCATACAGTCTTTTCAATGTGAACTCTTTAAATTAATTTAATCAGCATTATGTACAGAACAATAGCTGGCCAACAAATAAAGGATACATGTGGGAATACAAAACACAAAGAGATCCCTCTAAACTACAATGTCTAACTTAAGATAATGTCAGAAAAAAAAAATCAGAGTGCAGCTTTCTTTCACGCAATCTCATGCGATGGGATTGACAACAAAAGAATTCCCTACAGAATCAGATCGTTTTCAGATCTTTAAAATGTTACAAAGCAAAACCTAAATGCCCATTAAAAAAAAAAGAAAAGAAATTATACATAAGAGGATGTCCAACAAATTAATTACCAAAACATTTTTTTCTAATTACTTTCCTTTTTATAAAACTGTCAAATTTTACACTGAATAAAATAATTATATTTTACAACAATAAAACTTTCAACAGTAAAATAGGTTTTTGTTTGAGGTAATTACATAGTTCTGGTACTTGTACAAAATAAAAAATAGATTTCTGTCTTTTTCCCCCCTAAAAACAACCAACCGCAAATGGTTTGTTTGTTTATTGAACTTGTTTGTCTTCTTCACACACTATGGTTTAAACTTCATATCCTCATTGAGGTCAAAGTCTTTAGAAGTTCAGTTTTCTGAGGCAGCATGAGCAATGACTCAATGAAGCCCTCCTCTATAACCCCGTGTCAGTCACCGCTCTCTTCCTCAGGAAAAGGCTGAATTTGGGACAGCTCAAACACACGCTTCATATCCCAGCCGCTCCGTCCTACCCAAAAGACTCTGTAGACTATGCTACGTCTCATTGGGAGGAATACTGTCAGCTCCATCAGAAACAAAATATTTGCTTTCCGTGGCAACTGCACGTCGTTTTACGGGGTAAAGCCACTAGCACTTTAAACTGTTCAACTCCAGAACTCAGCAGGAGAAGAAACAACCTGTTGCTCAAACGCACAGTGAATGGAAATCACTCTATTCTACCACTGATGCTGCCATAAAGAAAAAAAACATTTCGCTATAAAATATACACCTGAAAACCTCAGATATGAGTAAAGGCACCGAAAAGTTATCCGCGTCGCTCGCTTAAAAAACCCTGGTTCTGTTCAACAAGTTAATATTAATCGCTTCAGAACATTTTCCTACCATATCATACACTCACCTGAGCAGCGAATGACATTTACGGAAGAAAAAGTAAGACCTTTAGACAACATATCTGCCTCCTTTACCCTTTGAGGTCAGCCATTTGAGTTTGTCAAGCAGATAAACCAAGTATACTAATGAAACGATTGCTCTACCAAAGGTTGAGGACCCTGCTTGATACTGGATTGACAGGACACCATGCAGACTTCAGTTTACAAGACCAGGACTCTCTGAATGCCATTTAGATGCCATCTTACTAGGGCTCAACATTCAAAAATGTTCTTCACTCAGATCTAGACACTACAGAACCCTAATAACACACGTAACGCACTACATAAATCACATACGTCAGTCCGATTCGATCGCTTTCAGCTGTCACATGACCATCCCAAACAGTATCCAAGAGGAGTCGCACAAGTAACCTGACTCACTTTCATCCATGGTATGCGGCGTGAAATAAAACAGCGCTGTCACTTTAAGGCTTCTCTTTTCGTTTAACGTTTTTTGCGTGATGAAGGCCGTACTGTGGTTTATTGCATAATTGTTTTGTTACTCGTTATCGTCGACATCACTACTAATTGTGTTACCATAATTATCACTATTGCTATGTACAAATGTCCAACGTCTGTAACAGTTTGTGAGTGGGATCAAAACGGTGTTTGTAAGTGTGTGATGTGCTGATTGGGCGTGGCAGCGTTGGGGGTGGAGCTGTTTGTCAAGTGGGTGGAGGAGGGGGTGGAGTCTGAGATCTGCAGCTCCTCCAGTTTCTTCAGGTATTGATCCCTCAACGCCAGTAGCTCCTTATAGCGCTGCTCCACTGGACTCTGTTGCTGATATGCAGAAATATAAACAAACATGCACACATGTGAAGTGACAAATGCATCAAATAGCCACCAGAGGGCAGCAAAAACACTCTGACTTCAAATAAGGAAAACTGATCACATCTGCATTTTTATGATAAAAACGTTTTTTGATGCACATTATTAAGAATACTAGGACAAGCATTTTGTATTAATCTATGGTTAGCTGGATAATTATAAGAATGTCCAGTTTAATACTCAAACATGGCACTATGGTCTGTACACATTACATTTGAATGCATTTAATATGTAAATAATAAACAGCATTAATCTTTGTTATGACTAATGTGGTAAAATGCCTATTTATACCAATGCAGGAGCAGCTCCTGCAAAACCTCTGCAACAGAATGCATGTGTATGTGTGTGGTGATAAGGACATTCTGAGTGACAGTTCACTGCAGTGCCAGTCAGGACGTAATTAAACTGGAGAGAGAGGATTTTCTGCACCGATGAATCGGGTGTGCAGACACACACATAAACACTCAATCCCACCCAGAGGCAAAAACACCCACTATAAAAAAGGTGCACATGCTTCCCCCCCCCCCTTCAAACATCCGTTTGTATATAGCCTAAAAATTCAGCTTAAATAATGCTTATCACCACACAAAATGCTATAGAAACTACAACCTGATTGTGAATGTATATTGATACCTGGTGTTGTATGCGAGGGTTCCACCTGATGTAATAAGTCACCCAAAGCTCTAGGTGGCGCATGCTGGCTACAGGGTAAAGCACGCGACTGGACTCTGGTGTGTAGAATGGGTTTATATACAGGGATGTGTCATTATTGACAAAAGACCACAGAGACACCGTCTTCACCCGAACGTTCTAGTGGATGAAACAACATGGAAAGAATAGAAAAATCTGAAAGTTAGCATTTTGAGGAGTTTAAATATATACATTGCCAGCCAAAAGTTTGGAATAATTAAGATTTGTAAGAGTTTTTGAAAGAAGTGTCTTATGGTCACCAAGGCTGTGTTCATTTTTTCAAAAGTACAGTAAATCTGTAATGTTGTGAAATATTGTTACAATTTAAAATAACTGTTTTCTATGATTATATTTTTTAAAATGCAATTAAGGTGATGGGAAATCTGAATTTTCAGCAGCCATTACTTAAGTCTTCAGTGGCACATGATCCTTTAGAAATCATTCTGGTATGTCTTTTGAACTAAAGTACAAGTGATTTAATATATTGGTAATACAGAATCAGCGGTTAAGCTGTTGAATACATTGGTAATACAGCAGGTGAAGGTGCTGAATCCTTTGGTTAGCAGTAGATGTAAAGTGGGACTGTGTTCCCTAACATTGTTGTTGCAGTGGACGGCTCTAGAGGGCCACCAGAATGAATGTTTCATCTCCCCAAAGTGCATTCTACTCCGACTGAGAGTCAGTGAAGCATCCCTTTTACTCATGCTCTACTTCACACAATGAGCATAGAGAGAAATAAAAAGCAATGTGTACGTGTGAGAGAAAGCAAGCAAAGGCCAATATATCTCACTGATGACAAGTGGCCTCCAATAAGCAGTGAAGATTAGATTTCAGAGATTCAGAGACAAAGGTGTGATAAAGTTAAAGAAAGGTAGAGCGGAGAACATTTTAACAGATCCAGCCTGTTTCCACAATGCATGTAATAATTATAGATTAATATACAATGAGATCCAAAACTAATCTGAGATTAAAAATATAGTTAAATCGGGAAATGAACAAAGGATTTTTAAAAGTCATGTCAAAATGAACAAATATTAAGACATTAATATGAATTCATATTCATTTTTCAATTAAACTCAAATCCATTAATTTGTAATCATTTGCTGGAAAAAAAAAATATTAAATGAGAAAAATGCAAAAAGCAAACATTTTCTGCTGGTCACAAATGTTTGGTTTCACTGTATCTGGAAGGCCACCATTCAGCGGCTCTATGCAAAATCAGTAAAAAAAAAAATCTAATAACGGATTGCATTATTAACTATAACACTTTACTGATATTCAAGGTAGGAAGAAAATTCAAGGTTTGTATATTAATGTGGTTTAATGTTTGTGTGTTATTTCTTACATTGCTTTCACGGGCACTCTCACAGTTGTAGAGGAAAGTGCCAAAGCGGCAGCTGTACAGGTGATCCAAGATTACCACCAGGAGACGTTCATTAAACTCAAACGCTGTTGGGAACTGCAGATGTGGGAGAGAGATAAAAGTTAAAGAGATTTACTTGCATTAAAGCATTAAACTCTAATTAGCTGGATAAAATCATTTTACAAAACACATTAAGAAAATGCATTCCAAATCTATATGATTTGGTTTCTTTTGCTGTACAAAAAAAAAAGAGATGCTGAAATGTTATAAAAGTAGACGATGTTCAAGCTCAAATTAAGTACTTAATACTAATGCTGACTACATGCAAAGCTATCTTTAAGTTGTTTCTCACTCAAATCTTCCACAAGGTTACATATATTTAGTAGAGCATGGCGCTAGCAACGCCAAGATCGTGGGTTCGATTCCCAGGGAAAGCAAGAGCTCATCAAATGTAAAAACTGTAACTTGAATGCTATGTAAGTCGCTTTGGATAAAAGCGTCTGCTAAATGCATAAATGTAAATGTAAATGTAATATTTAAATATGCTGCATATAAGCATCCACAATGACCGAACACCAGCAAAAACAAGAAAGCCATACAGGTTTGGAGCAGCATGACAGTTTACATGGTTAGACAACTAGATCCATACCTGTTTAGTCATTTGCCACACGCAGTCAATAAACTGCAAAATGATAGGTGACCTGTCCTGATCTGCATGGTTTTTGTCTCCATGGCCGATTCTCTACACACACACACACACACACACACACACACAGAGTATCACGTAAATACCATGAGATAATGATTCTTTTTTTTTTTGTTTACACAAGAGCTAATACACTCAGATGCAGTTTACACTTATTTATGCTCTATCAACTCTATAAAAGCAATCACCCTGATAACATGGCTGACAGAACTCAAGGTCCATCACTACATGTGCGGTTTTACAGATGCAAGACTTTGTAAACTAAGTTGGAACTCACTGAAGCGAACTTGTGTCCGAAGCTGATCCATTCCTTCTCCAGCAGCACCTGGAAGCCTCTGAGAGTCCTGTAGTATGAATCCAGCATCAGCATGGCCAGAGAGGTGAGCTGTGCTGTGCGGTCCCAGCCGTCACTGCAGTGCACCACCACAGAGCTCCCAGAAGACACCTTATCAGCCACCTGGATGGCTCCTGATAGCACCAGCTAGAGGAAAATGGAAGGTAGTTACATTAGAACATGTTGAGATTTATAATATATTGGTATGCATGAAAAAAAAACAAACCTTAATATGCTCTAGCCAGTGGGTGGACTCCAGACTGGAGAGCCAATGAGACTCCTCCACATTGGGATAGACAATGTCCTTTAACTTCTTCAGTGACTCCCTCATGACATGGATATTATGGATATCCAGAAAGACGAGCTCAGCGTTCTGATATGCATCGTCGCCCTCGTAACCTCCTCCTGTGGCCTGGAGGGTAAAGATTGAGAAGTGTGCAGGTTAAGATATGAGATCATGCAGAGAAATTCTGCACACTTGCTTTCACACTTCATGTACCTAAACGCATTGTGCAAGAAAAAAATATTGGATCAATAATGCCATTTCAAAATGCTCTGTCAGCGGTGTTCAGTGTGGCGTAGCTTTCAAGCACCACTGTGTTCCACTTCTGGGTCCACATTGTGGTTGGTTTTGCTTTTAATTAGTTTTGCAACACACGAAAACTGAAAACATACTCATGCAAAAGCAAACAGTTTTATTTGTCTAATACAAACCAAGAGTCCAAGACTGACTGGAAAACAGAAATCAGCCCATACCTTCAGTGGATAAGGCCATAAGTTAGATATGAGGTAAACAAAGAGGTTTTTCATATTCAAGAACTTCTTGAAAATGAATTTGAATCTCTCAGGCCTGCCAATAACTTATTAGTAACCCTCAGGAATCTTACCTTGTTTGCCACAGCATTTACATTAGGCCTGGCGTCATAGATGGTGAGTTTGGTAGTACCATTGGCCTCGCGGATTAGGTCCAAATAACGCTCATCATCTTTGTTGCGCTTGCCGCTCATTCCCACCAAAGGCTGGCTACACCGTGTGATCACAGCATGGTTCTCTTTATGGAACCATGACAACACCTGAGAGGGGAAGGAAACACATCATCATTACAGAGGTAAGGTCATCAACAAACATAAAAAAAAAACACATTGCTGAATTGAAGATGAGGAAAACAAAAGGAAGCTTTATCATCATCATCATCTAGTGATGCAGAATATGTATTGGTACTATATTGGTTATCTGCCAATATGAGGCATTTTCTTTTTTATTAGTATATTCAATATATATTCAAAATTGGATATATATTGTTCATATTTAATTGCAGATGCTTATGTCAGTATCTTTACATTAAAATTACATTTGCCGTCATGTAATGCTCACTTAAAGTTAATCTTTAAAAACAGTATTAGTGTAATAAAACTGTTAATCACTTTTTTTCTTTAGCAGATCTCAAAATGAACATCCATTTTTCATACTGTGCATTTTAATATGTTGATGCGTGAATCCACTTGTAGCATTTAAAATGACTGATTGTAGATTTTAGAATTTTATATATATTTTTTCATTTAGTTAGTCAAACTAGCACAGAATTTTACTATTGGGTATTTATTGGTTATCAGCCATAACACAAAAATAATTATTAGCTTATTGCATTGGACAGAATTTTAATATTAGTGCATCTCTGTCATTATCATCATACAGAGATATATAAAGATCAAACCACATATCACAGTAAATATGTGAAAGTAAATATACTATTACATAAATCTGAAAAGTATTGCTTTCTTATTTATGTGCAAAAACTGAAATTTACATTCACCAAACATTTCCACTAAACAGCCTACGTTATGCAGCAGAAGCTCGAATATGACCTTCCAACAAAAATCACATCATGATTCTGGCCTTTCATATTGGTCATCTGTGAAAGAGCTCACCGGGATGCGGCAGCGGGAGCGGAAAGTAGCGACTTTTCTAAGATCTTCCTCTGTGGCCTTGTATGGAACAACAAGAACTGTGGGATAGGTGTCACACAGCTCGTAGTTCTTATTGATGAAAGTGACCCTCCACTCACTGTTGGGTATACCCTGACAACCAGAACAGAAAAACAACACAAAATCTTTAGTAAAAGTACACTGTGCAGTATTTTACGCAATTACATTATATTATATTATACTTGCAAGTGAATGGCAAGTGTGAGCAGGATGAATAAGAGCAGCATGACTGTTTCTACACTAGCACAAGTCCTGGCATCTGCTCCTCACCTGCCTCCTGTACTCTTCCATGGCCTCATAAACGTTCCAGCCATTCTCCTCATACTTCTCCTGACTCAAAAAGGCAAAGAGTTGCTGTGAACGTCAAAGAAAAAAAAGTGAGAGAGTAAGTTAAACCAGTATTTCATTATTTCTGCTACTGATGAAAGCCGGTTGTGAAATGCTGAATTGTTGAAACAACACTTAAAATCGCACTGCATAAAATGCACAGAAGTGATTAATTTAGTTCATTTCTGAACGAGCCAAAAATTAGCATTTGAGAATAAAGTTAAACACCAAACACTGACCATTCCATGAGACAGTGGGAAAGCATATTTGAAAATAATCTCGAAGATGTCTCTTCGACTGTGGCCTTCTTGCTTCAGAGCAAATCGCAGGTTCCTCATGTCCTGACACACACACACATAAAATGATTTGAGAATATCAGACTTTCAAAAAGGGGATGCTAGTTGCTGCTCTAATCTAACCAGTCACATTTTCATTCTATAGTGGTTTACATTTAAAGCAGAAGCTGTAATGAAGTGCTCTAAACACACATGAAGGTACTAATGTTTATAGAAAATATTCAAAAGCGTTTTTGGAGCTAGTGGTTATTAAACACTGTGTGATACTACACATTCAGTATGTCGAGTTCACATATGGCTTGCGATATTTCAGGATCCCACTACCACTTTTCCCCTCATTTGCTTTCCCTAACTTTAGCAGTTATGGAATGTGAATTTCTAGGGCTTTGTGTGAGCAATACCTTGCAGGTGATTTCAAGCCCGTAGGAGTTCTCTCCTCGACTGGAGGCTCCGCCCATCTTCTCTACACGGCTTATGACACCTAATGGCACGTCCAGGGTAACTGGCGTCTCCTTCAGACAGGAAATGACAACAATCTTACACATATGTATGTACAATAAACACCTCAGAAGTGACACTTTCAGTTCCTTGCAATTATAGTAAATATGTGCTAAAGCATGCAGTATAAAGTTTTTAATAGATCTTTGGTTCCATCTAGCCAGTCCACTAACATTTGTGTGACAACACTAGATCTACAATATAAAACATACGATTTTAAAACTATAGGCCTATCTTCAAAACAGTCACTGTTAAGTTTGAATTAATGTATCAATGAATTTCACAACTGTGTACACCTCGGGAATTTTTTTTCTTTCTTCCGTTTTACCAGGCTGACAGATCATGGCAACAGACCCCAGCAACGATCAAAACATCCACAAAACAGGGCTGCAGGTGTCCGCTACCATGTGCCAACCAAGGACAGAGCCAGAACTGAGATGAAAGCCTTTCTCTGATATGATGTGATACAAAATCCCTCCTTCTTCCTGTCCTCTCATATCCTTCTCTTTTCTCTTTTAATACAGGCTAACAGATGTGTTCTATAACTAAAGGTGGACACTAAAATTTGATCCAAAATAAAGAATGCAGTAACAAGCCTTTAAAGGAGAAATTGAGGAGGAAAGACAGAAGGAAATGGATAAGCTGGTTTTAAAGGAGCACCTGACATGGCCTCAGAATGACTGTGCCTGAACATGTACAGAACTAATGCGTTGCAATTTTGGGAAATGAAAATGAAAGTTTCTCTTACTGAGTCAGTGTTCTTGAAGTAGAGTCTGTAGTTGGTGATGAACACCTTTCCTTTGACTGCAGCATTAAAAGGGCAGATGTAGATGATGTCTTTATCTGAGGAGTAAAACAGAGTAGGAAATTCAAATAAAGATCAACATTTATTTGATCCCATAAAATCTGTTTTAAAATGTCTGTGTGAAACAATTAAATGTGCATGTTTTGCCAAAACGTTGTAGACTCCAGTAAATGAAGACTCCAGTCATATCAGTGGTCAAGACAAAACTATAGTATATGACAAAACAGCGGTCCCCCCTAATAGTGGCTGCCATTTTAAGATCACATGACCAACCAAGTACTTTATTTTGATAGCCCTTTATTATTTATTATTAACTATTATTATTAAATAATTCTTGCTGCATTCTTGATGTTGCATTACGGTGCCAACCACCGTAAAAAAGCCAGAAGCAGCAGGTGAACATTTCCACAGACTGGACTGGAGTGTGAAACACTGGATGGCACACAAATTAACAATGGCGTCCTGAATGATTTTAAGGTTAAAACAGTTTAAAAACTGGGTTGGTCTTCATGAGTCAGAGCACGTAGACAATGTTTAGTGTGCTACACTGACTTGACTCACTTAGGTGCTTTATTAAGCGTTTTCAGGTGCTATGCTATGGCATTGTGTACAGTGAACATAACAAATTTCATAGGATTTTCATGCATAGTAAGCAAGTACTGTATGCTCACAGCCTGATTTCTCTAACCACACACACGCTGTATGCTCAACTTGTATATGTGTCTTGAATTATTTTGCAACAATAACTTTAGGAGAGAAACAGAAGTGGACAAAGATGAAACTTTATCAAAGGGAGCATACTTTGAAAGGTAATGTGTTTGGCTATAACTATATGACAACTATACAAAGCTATACGAAAAAATTACGCAGAATTCTTATTATAATGTCATTTTTGTTAAACTTTTAATCTATTTGTTAAATTGTATAGGTTCCATGATTTTATTAATTAGACATGGTTTTTGATTAGTAAAATTTTATTTGAGTCTAGAAAAAGCTGAATCCACAAAAAAAAAAAAAAAAAAAAAATAATAACGAATCTGGGAAAAAATAAAATGCATTTCATAAGTCCCTGATAACCAGTTACTACTTTATCAGCAATCTTAAATCAACAGTTTTAGGACTAGCAAGTTATTTGAACATTACATTTCATAGTGTCAATATTAAAATGCATTTTAAAGTATACATGACCAAAAGGCTTATGGAGATATAATTTTAATTCTTATTCAATAAGAGCCCAGAAACACACATGCTCTCACTCACCGATCACTCTCTCTTCTCCCGGCAGCATGGCAACATCTGCCAGCGGCTCCATCTTCAGGCTCTCTCTGGACGCCTGTCAACACATTCAGGAACATTGAGTTGACATGGGCACATCTCACATGCACACACATGCTCTCACATAAGGATGATCACAACCGTTTCTACAACATTAATACACTACAGTTCTGAGCAGGCATGATTGTACTCGGTGGAATCTGATCAGAGTGGAAAAAAAAGCTGGGAAAAAAAATCTGAGAGTGATAGGAAGTAATGGAAGAGGAAGTAGTGAAGAGAAGAAAATAAAGAGTAAGAGGAGACTGTCCTCTTTCACCCTCTGTCTGTGAGCACCAGTCTGATGCTGTACGTATGTGTGTGTGATCAGGGATCCAGATTGTCTTTCCCTGGGCTATTTTCCTGCTGCCAGTTGAAGGTTAGTGAACTGGAATGCGAGCTAAGAGTGCCATTCGCTGCGGGTAGTCGTTTATTCTGTCGGCCTTTTGCTGCTGTTCAGTGTTTTGCACGTCGCAATCCTGTGGGCAGAGAGAAGCAAGAGCTTCTGGGTAATGGTCTAGCCCGTGTTCTCGAGATGACAAATGGAGCGGCCAAACACACACACACAAACAGTGATCCTAGCTGGGAAACTAACCTGGTTCACACAAATAAGAGGTAGTTGGGTAAACAGAAGAGGACAGATGAGGAAGGGGGAGAATAAAACACAGCCAACTAGTAAGAGGATTAAAAGAGACATTGTTAAAGACATTTTAAAGGTACAGTGTGTATTTTCTGCAACATTCATCTGCAATTGTTCACAGTCATCTGGGAAATTATAGTCGTTTCTGCATATTAAGCTGCGATAGGAGAAAGAAAGAAAGAAAGAAAGAAAGAAAGAAAAAGAAAGAAAGAAAGGCTAAGATAAAAGAGACAAACAGAGGCAATCACAGAGACAGATGGACGGTTCTCTGTACAAAATCTCTCTAGCTGTCCTCGGGGACCCTGGAAAAACAGAGACTCGGGTTCTGCTGACTATCTCCTGCCAGGTGTTACAGCTCCACTAACATATGTATGGAACAGCAGTCTCCTGGCTCAAACCCTAGCGATGTGCCAACTCCCTGTCTGCCTGGAATCCCCTCTGCCCAGAGAGGTTACATGTGCCAAGCCAGACACTGCATATGTATGTGTTTATGTAGGGAGGGGCGCTCTGCTTTTAAAGGAAACAATCTATTTCATGTGAACCACTAAGACAAGTTCCCATTTGAATTACTCAATTTTCACACATTTAGCAACATGCAAGCGTATTACTAATCACTCTATAAATGTACTGAATAGCTAAGCTGGACTGAGTGCACATTTTGGTCTTAAAATAGGTCAGCTAGATAGATGACAAATAACGTGGACATAACTTTCTTTTTTTAACATCATGACGCTATGTATAAAAATATTACATTTTAATATGTTGTATTTTATTATATTACATATATAATTATATTAACCCTATTCTAAAGTAAATGAAATCATATAGATTTTCACCAATAGTCCTGGACTGTAATACATTATTTTTAAAAATGCTAATACTACATGCAGTCTTGAAAACTCTGTTTAAAATTACTCAAATGTAAAAGAAGAGATGTCAATAAAACAAGTACAAGCAGCATATGCCTCTTCTATAGCATCTATATGATTGTTTAATACTATAGGAAAGCAGAGCAAAGAGCAGCTCTACTGATACCAGTGCATTATTAATTCACGCAGAAAACAAAAGTCTAACCCTCCTACAACAGCATTGCACACTTACAGGATAATGTAGTTTGTAAAGCAAAAGGGGAAAAATGAGAAACATTCTGTTACAGTCAAAGGACAGGAGGACAGCGCAATTACAGCATTACAGTCTGCACACAGGCTTCACTCACGTTTGGGCTGGAGCTGTTCACCAGAGGACTGGAGTTGTAAGGTGCTATAGGAGCCGAGGCCATCACTGGGTTTGCGTCTTCCACCTCCACAAGAGACATGTCATTTTTCTTTCAATTCAACAATAAAGTTTTTTTTTTCTGCTGTCTAGTAGTTCAGATTTGTAGGCTGTCCTGTCTACATTTTCAGTTGACTCACCATAAAATTATATATAGTTATTTCTAACATAGACATTTTTAAAATGTGAAACTCTATGACAGCTACAAATTCATTAACATGATTTTGCTGGCCAAAAATGGTACAAAGTGATTTTAACATATTCAAACAGATGCTTCAATGACTATTACAAATCATCAACACTATCATTCAAAAGTTTGGTATTAAACATTATAAAATACTATTACAATTTAAATTAACTTATTTCTATTTAAATAAATTTAAAAATGTATTTAACTGATAGCAAGTGATAGACTTCAGTCTTCAGAGTCACATGATCCTTTAGAAAGCATTTTAATATACTTTATTTGGTGCTCAAATAAGATTTTGTATTATTATCAATACTGAAAACAGCTGTGCTAATTAAACTTTTTGTGGAAAACGTGACCATTTTTATTTCAAGATTCTTTGGTGAATTTAAAGTTCATAAGAACAGCATTTATTTGAAACCGTAATCTTGTAACATTATAACTGTGTTTACTGTCAGTTTAATGCATTCTTGCTGAGTAAAGAATTGACTTCTTTAAAAAAAAATCCTACTGACTCCAAACTTTTGAAGATAGCATGTGTAAGCCAATTAATAACCATGGTATTAATTATTAATAATCACCACGGTAACATATGTAAATGAGCAGATTTCACAAGACCAATGTGCAATACAAACAGACAAATATTTAAATCTGCAAGGCACAAAAACAAGTTTATAAGCAAACAATGTCAGACAGTAGTGTCAGTTTGCTCCAGGCCATCAGTATTGTTGAACTCTCTGTATAGAGTTTTCAACGTGAAATTATAGAACAGTACGACAGGCAGCTACGAAAACAGAGAGGGGGAGAATATGGTTAGAAAATGATGCTGGTCACATGCAAACCTGGGCCATACAGCTCGGACTAATACGTCATTCAAATTGTGTATTTTCTACAATCCCTAAAGTTCTCAAGAAGCACAGTTGCTGTTTCTATATTCATATTTATTTTTGCAGAAACTACCACAGATGTGTCAGAGTGGAAGTGAGAGGAAAATATGAAACATACTGCGAATAACAGCAACACCACAGCTGTGAAAGTTAATGAACATCCTGACAAGTGATGCATTGTGGGACAGATATGCTGACAAATCTTTAATTGATTAAACTGATTTTGATTGTACCATGGCAAAGCCATACTCATTTGGACATGAATTGTTTCAATTAGCCAATTTTATCTGAAATGTATCATATTAACATAAATGAAATCATAACAACTGTTTGTTTAATAAACTTTAATTAATAAAAATATAAAAGATGTTTGTATAAAAGCCACCCAACAACCCAAACATGCCACAAGCTTTTTCATGTTGACACCAAACACCTCAGCAATATGTCTGCATACAGACCACATAAGCACCTCAGAGCCTATCTGGGCTAAATTTACACTTTTGTCATGAACTGTGATTTTGAAAACAAAAGCAAATACGAAGCTCTGAGGTTCAAATGGACACCTGAGGGAATGACACATGAGGTTAGCGGTCAGACAGACATGTAAATGATTACAGCACCAGCCTGTCTCTCTGTGTGTGTGTGTGTGTGTGTGTGTGTGTGTGTGTGTGTGTGTGTGTGTGTGTGTGTGTGTAAGAGAGAGAGGGTTATTTATAATGATGATAGGACTGTTGTGGCTCTTACATGACGATGCACATTTACAGCCTTCTTCCCCTACCTATAAAGAAAATGACTTTTAACTTAGAGATAAGAGAGAGGAACGAAATCAATCTGTCAAGAGCAGTTTCACTTCAAAACTCTCACCCCAAGGCTTTAAATACCCGGATCAATCACGACAAAAGTAGCTACACACTTTCACTAACTTATGTGATGATGTGATGGAAAATTATGAGCAGTATTCATCTGGCCCATATGTCCACATATCCACTTCCATTCATACACAATGACAGATAACGACATACACATCAAAATAAGCTTCTCAAGTGTCTAAAAAGTCCACTTTTATAACTTCTCGCGATTTCGTGGGAGCTCTTCCACTGTGAATGTATTCCAGCACAGGACTGTGACCAGGAAATAACTCGGGCCTATCTCTGCGACAGCTATCAAGTGCTACATTTACCCCTGAGTCCGCTCCAAGCAGCCCTAAATACAGACCAGCCTCACGCCGAAAAGTCATAACGTGTGACCCGAGCAATATTGGGTTTGCAAATCTCTTTACTTACCCAGAAACTGCAATTCTCCGTTCCTCAGATCGCCAGTCTGTTTTGCACCGCCGCAGGAAGCGCTCAGCCCGAGTCACGTGACAGCGGTCACGGCGCCCATTGGCTACTTGTCAAATCATGTACTGCAAGGAATTTAGGGAGTTGTATTTTTGATAAGGACGTTAAAATAAGAAGCTCTTTCTCAAAACATACTGTCAAACCTTAACGTTTCTGCATCCTACCATAACTTATTATTTCATCCCACAAAATGTATACATTTTGATACTAAATCTTAATAAATATTAACTGACAATCCTACATTTAGCTACATTTGTTAAAGTTATGCATTACTTAAGGTTCTATCTAATGTGTAAAATCAAAACAAAATGAGTAATTAATAAGATAAATAATTTAAAAAGAATGTTTGTCCCTATATTTTATGTCATTAGTGTTATTGATGGCAAAGAATAACTTTTGAAAATAATAAAACATTTGTGAAAAAAAAAATGTTTTAAGGTAAAAAAAAAAAAAAAACAGAGCAAGTTCACAACTTCACCCATATATAGCCTATATGTGTAAACGTTTGACAACTAGCATGAATCTCTGTGTTGTCAGTCAACATTGCTTGGAACTATAGGGTCAGAAATAGAGTAGCTAATTTGGACAAACGGTAGGCCTACATCTGTTTCCATCGTTGCCTGATAACAAACAACTTCTAGTGTGTTCAACCTGTGTCCCATTTCTGTCAAAGCTGATGACACCATTATCTCAGTTTATCATTTAGAGAAACACAAAAAAGTGCACGCCTACAGATTTTATTTTCCCATATAATTACAGATGACCGACAACTCTTTTACTCATCTCACATCTTTTCTTTACTTTTACCTGTCATTAATATTTGACACATCATGAATGCACTAGTTTTCTTGTATATTAAGCTGTCTGTATTCATATAAGACACTAAACTGGTTGCATCTTTCATAAAAGTGCAAACTAAAGAGTTTTGTTGAGTGAAGTCTATCTGATGGCTGTGCAATCTGATCCCTGCAGTGTCATATAGTCATACCAATCATTCCATTCACATTCCATTCACTACAGATGGCAGTTAACTGTACTTCATTAAAGCCTGTCCACACAGCATCTTGTGCACATTATGGCTCTGGAAAGCAAGACACAATTACACACAAAGTTTTTGCATTACTTTGAATAATTTGTGACTTTCAAAGTATGGGTTATCAAGTTTGATTTTACCCAGACTTCTGTTGTGTAGCAATAGCTCTGATCTGTAACTGTGATACATGAAGATATGAGTTTCTAAAACTATCAACTGCTGATGCAAAAACAAACGCCGCTTTTTATGTGGAAGCAAAACTGCTGATCTAAAAATGAAACAGGCAAAAACCATAAAACAGCATTAAGAGGAACGACCAAAAATGCCTATTTATATTTATCTATTTATAAGGAAACCAAGTGCAAAAGAACAGAGACAATATGTATGCAGAAGCTTTAGCTTGTACTAGAAATCAAACATTACAAACAATTGTTTTAGAGGCACAGCATTAATGTGTGGTCCTATATGGCTCCACTGTCTTTCCACTGTAAGGGAGGTAAAGAAATGTAGTCTGCATTACAAAAAAAGTAATCAAAGTAATGGAGTTGAAAATGTGAGCTTAAAACAATTTTAAAAGACTTATAGGCCCACAAGTATGACAAAAGGCTAAAGGTTTTACAAGATGAGTAATTGTAAGAAAATATTGCCTCACAAAATTTTGGAGCACCTTTATTAGACTAATTATTATTTTAATTTTCTCATTCTCATATTACCTCTAGATAAGAAAATAGTGATTTCATTTGCCACTATAAAAAGCTACACTGTGAAGGAAATTAAACAAGCACCAATAAAGACATTTTATGGTGTAAAAATTAAGAATTGTTCAAAACAGACTAGAACAGTGAGCAGTAGTGAAAGAAGGTATTTTTTCTCTCTTAAATCAATGTCACAAATGTGTTTACTTTATCCCTGCCTCGTGCTGATAAGCAGTCACAACGAGATATACTGGCCATGGTGTTCTTGTGACCCTCTGAGATCATTTTAGCACAGTAGTTATCAGGCATCTCAACACTAAATGAGGTGTGGTGCTAATATTTATCTGTACTCATAAATTCACTCTTACCACCAATGGAAACGGAAGTAAGATACATTGAAGAAGAACAGGTTAAAAAACACCATAAGGAGACATTTTTGTTTTTATGAGGTTTATTTTCCAATCTAAAAATATGAAGACAAAATATAATAAATCACAATTAATCACAAATCAGAATGTCTTAAAGTTCATGGCATCAACTACATGGTCATGAACTACTGGAAACCCAAGACTCTGGCACAAAGGACTGTGGGTTTTATGCACTTACTGTGACAGGTGTTGCTCTTGTATTACATAATAGGTGGTGTGATCATATATTTTGTCCCTCTGCTACATTGAGGCTGCCGTTTCAGTGTAGCTGGTGTGCACTTACAAAAGACATTCCTAGAATTGCTGAAAAGTGTCCTTGGTCCAGAAAGCATCAAGATCCTTAAGATCCTCATTTCGTTGGATGGAACAGATTATTACAAAGACACTGGTGTCTAGTGTAAAATGTATTATGCTATGGCAATATGACCCAAGTTAGAGAACCTTTAGACTGTGCAATTATGTCAGAATGAAATGCTGTAACAAGGCTGAGAAACATTGTACTCCAAACCTCCCAATTTAAAAACACGACACAAAAAACCTTCTTAAGCCAGACTGGAGTACCAGAAGTCCAGTTATGTCAAAAACATAACAAATTTTTCACCTTTGTAATACATAGTATTACTCCAAAACTAACCATACTGTCTTGCATAATACAAATTACAATAGAGTTTCCTAGTGTAAAATATTTCATTTGCAATTTCAATGTGACACTCATTTCTTTACATCATTGCATCATTGGATTATTTATTCTTTTAATAATTATTTACAAAGAAATTCTGAAGAATTCATCAGCAGAAAAGAAGCATAAATATGTGTACTTCTCTTTTGTATGTTACAGTTTAAGAAACCATATTTTACAAAATACTTTATGTACAGGACAGGCCTCTTTTGAAATACCCTCAAATAGTTTGTCACAGAAATGATTCCATATGCTTTTCAAATAGCAAGAATGAAAAGCTGCACATATGAGCCTGGTCTGGCATGAGACTGCCAACAATACTGTTACCACATTGCATTAAAGGGACAGTTCACCCAAAAATTACAATTCTGCCATCATCTATTCACCCCAAGTAAAGTAGATATGAAAAAGTGTTTTATCCACACAACAAAAGTCAGTGTTGTTATAAACCCCATTAACTTTCATTGTACAGACAAAAATTGTTCTTCAAAATGTCTTCTGTCATACAGCTTTGGAACGACTTGAGGGCAAGTAAATGATGACAGAACTGTCATTTTGGGTGAACTATCCCTTTATTTGAATGAGAACTTTCTTTACACTGCTGGGGAAAGCCCATGTTTTCATAAATCAGTGTTTCACTCCATAATAAATTTGAAGATAATTACAATATTATTAAAACAGCGCAGAGAGCACTGGAAGAGCAACCATTGAGAAAAGGAAAGGGCATCTTATAATATAAGCCAGTTTAATGATGGCCAAAGCCAGGCTTAGCAGTGCCTAAGCAGTGCCCCATTTCCACCGATACATTCTCACTAATGCTAGCCATAAGAAAAAAACGCTTTAGGACTTTAAGGTTCATTCACACCAAAGATGATAACTATAACGATGAACTATAAAGTTTTTTAACCAATCAGATACCATCCAAGCTTGCATGTATATAGGAGTCAGGACCCAATATACTTCATAATTTAGAACAAAATCAGCCCAAAACGAAGTTTGTTTCTGGAGCTCGAAACAGCTTGCCAAAGCAAACTTTCTGAAAAAATTCGCTCCGGCCGGTAAACACCTTGGAACAACCATTGGTCCATGGTTTTGGGATTTTCTCAAACAGAATACAGCTGCTTGCATATTTCAAACTTCTTTTTACTCCTAAGCGAAAAACAATAAAGAACTTTGCCAAGTATATCGGGGCATTAAAGCAGCAGACAACTGTGCGGTTATAACAAACAGAAAGTTACCATCTTTTGGTGTGGACACTTATTTAGTTCTTGTTATAGTTAGCGCTCTTGGTGTGAACGTGCCTTTACAGAGCGATGACCCCACAAACCCATTCTGGCGCTGTGTGTAGTGATTTTCAAACCTAGGACACTCTTGATCAGTCCCTATGAGTTTTGCTCAAGGTATTCATCAATCATGGTGAGATTGTTCAGCCAGTCTTCGTTGTTGCCCACCAGAGTGTCTATGAAGTCCACCTCCGCACCTCTGCCACCTCCTCCTCCAGGTCCTTGTAGCCCCGCTGCCATTGCCCCATTGCTCTGATGCTGTGGGGTGTAGTCATAGGAAGGCAGCTTATCTCCAGGGTTGTAGCCCTGCGGTGAACAGTGTTTTCCTGCGGATGCAGTCTGGTAACTAGGAGGCCCCATCCCATGGGCAGGGTGCATCATGGACGGACCTCCTGGTTTCATAACAGCTAGAGCGGAAAGCGGACCTCGCATTCTGAGGTTCTGTTGGGACATGGAGGATAGTGGCTGGGTGGTGGGCATCTTCTGGTCGTGTCTGGCAACTAAACCAGGGGCTACTTGATTAGGAGGACGGGAACCAGGGAAGTTGGCTGGCATACCTGCCATACCGGATCGCTGTGGAAACTGAGGACCGCCGCATCCAGGTAGGGCTCCTCCGGCGGGGAAAGGATGTTGGTGGTTCGCAGGGTCCATATGCGGTTGCATCCCTTGTTGGTGCTGCCAGAGCTGGGATTGTGACGTTGGCTGCTGCTGGGGAGGGAACATCATACGCGACTGAAGAGCTCCGCCTTGGTGCAGCACCTGCCGCAGGTGGTGGGTTGGCACGGGACCACCTGGTAGGTTGGAACATGGCATTCCCGGTCGTGTCACAGCATGAGCTGGGTGTAACGGCTGACGTGGAGGGCCACCCATTCCCATCATGCTCTGGCCAGGCTGCATCGCCATTCCAAAGTCTTGTGACGGGTGGCAGAGGGGTTGTTTGGAACCTTTGCTGCACACGTATCCTGCAACCGACGGGCCCATTTGGGAGACCGAGCTGGAGGAAAGACCCATTCGGTTTGTGGGTAAAGGACCACTATGTGAGAGCATGGAGGAATTCAGCTGTTGAGAAGTTCCCAGAGGATATCCAACACACTCTGGAGGGAGCGGTCGACCTGGACCTGCAAGACAGCAAAAATGGTTGACTTTCAGAATGCCTTTAGGTATACTACTGTTTAAAAGTTTAGGGTTGGTAAGATTTTTTTAATGGCTTATGTTTACCATGAGTGTATTTATTTGATTAAAAATACAGTAAAACAGTAATATTGATTACATAAAAAATAAGTGTATTCTATTTCAATATGCTTTAAAAAAATGTAATTTATTCCTGTAATGGCAAAGATGAATTTTCAGCAGCCGTTACTTCTAGGCTTCAATGTCACATGATCCTTCAGAAATCATTCTAACATGTTGATTTGGTGTTCAATAAACATTTCTACTTATTATCAGTGTTGAATACAGTTGTGCCACTTAATGTTTTTTTGGAAATGGTGATATCATGTTTTCCCAGGTTTTTTGATAAATTGAAAGCTTATTTAAAACTGAATTTTTTTGTATCAATGTAAAAGTCTTTTCTGTCATTTTTTATCTATTTAATGCATCCTTGTATTAAAAGTGTTAATTTTTTTTTTTTTATTAAAAAAAAAAAAGAAAAGAAAAAAGAATGAAAAAAAAAAATCTGGTACTAAATAAACAGTAGGCCTCATTCACTAACAATTTTATACAAATTCCATATTTATGTGCATCCAAAAGTTGCACCAATACGTAATTACACATCTATTAATTTGCATAAAACATGCCCAAACTAACTCCATATAAGGGCTTCTGTATTTTTATTTTTAAAAATGTATCATTTTAGAGTCAGTTATTCCATTTCTTTCTATATATATATATATATATAAAAAAAAAAAAATGTTGAGTCTTAATAAATGATTTGCCCCCTGGGAGCACTTTTGTGTGTGCGGTTTCAGAATTTTCTGTGTAAACTTGTTGATGAATCATGATTTCTGCATTTTGAAAAAAAATCTGTGTAGATTTTATGCAATAATGGTGAATGAGACCCAATATTTAGCAACGTCTATGTGGTACGATGATGATACTGTACCTTGAAATGGTGCCACCTGTTGGCAGTCTGTGATATGCCCTCCATTCATTTGCTCCATATGCCTTTGTTTTTCCTGTAAGAAACAGAAAATTATATATTAACACAATTAAGGCAATCAAAGTGCAAATTAAAAGGCCATTCAGATATTCTAAACAACAAAATTTCAATTTAACAGAATGATACATTCAACATGGAGTTTGAGCACTGACTTGTTGTTGAAGCTGTTTGTTTATTAGCTGATTCTTAAGCATCATGTTGTAGTTGCTGCCCTGGGGCTGCCGTGGCACTGCTGATGGAGGGTCCTGAAGAGGTGGCACCATTCCTGCACCTTGATCCTAGACAAACGATAAAAGAAAGAACACTATTAAACCTGCACTTACCTTCAAACTAAATTTTAGCTCAGCAACTCAATTGTGTCAAAACAATGGCTGCCATATTCACACAGACATGATCTCACCTTCACTTGACCCACACAAACAACTGTAACTAACTACGTATAATCTCACTGTGATCAAAGACGTGACGCCATTCGGCGTAACTCAACACCGCTAAAAAGGTCATCTCAACCAAGCCCACATGTTCTAACAGGGCTTCTTTCCTTAGCAAAGTTGTAAACATCTGTAAATAACCACAGAGGATTCAGACCAGACCCTGCCTTCCCAGAGCCACGGACGTTTGTTTTCGTTGGCTTTGTCTGAATGCACCTCTCCACCCGAACAGTCCAGCTAGGCATTCCCAAATTCCCATTCCCACAGAAGAAATGCTCCCCACCCTCTTCCCTCCCTACTCCCATCCAAATCCTGAAAACACATGCGTAACCGGAGTAGAACATTAATCACGGACCATTATGAAGACGTGGAGAGATAACTACTTCACGTCTGGCATACCGTCCATGGCAGAATGCAACGATCTGCTTCACGTCATAAAGACACAAACACGAAATGAAATTACTGGGTTTATTATGTTGTGTGAATTCAATTAAATCTCCAACTACGTATGCTTAGCTTCACACATAGCTAACATCATGCTCAAGAACAAGCAGAGGTAATCTGAGGCACTAACAGACACTCCTAGCATGAATCTGGTGTAATCATCTTTGCTTGTAGCAGGCAGGGTGGTGAAACGGCTTCCCAGGGGGAATATCGTGGTGCTTTGCAGTGGAAATGAATGGCTTGTCTGCAGCACTAGTGCTGGTAATGGATATTGATCCAGCACTTGGGTATGTGCAGCAGGAATGAAGAGATGGTTTAGATGCTTTTGTTGGTTGTTTTGTGTTAGGGCTGCCAAAGATTTGTCCATGCACGATTCTGTTTGCCATTAAGAACTAAAACTTCTAAAGATTATAAACGGCACTCACATCTGTTACTTCTTAAAGAAACAGTTCATCCAAAAATGAACATTCTGTCATCATTTAGTAAGCTTCAGTCACCAATCACTTAAAGTCATATGGGTTTGGAAAAACATGAGGTTGAGCAAATGATGCCAGGATTTGAAATTTTAGTCAAACTATCCCTTTAAGATATCATGAGTAATGGTTAAGGATTATTTAAACATTTTCTGTTTCGTCAGGCACTCAAATGCTCTGCAATGCCCAAGGAAAGAAAATAGTGAGTTGATTAGTATGATAATCAGCGACTCTCACAAATCCAACAGGGAGATATGAATAAAAACCTTGATTTCCCCTTCAAGCGAACGCTAGATGGCGCATGCGCACTCTCACTGTCCTAAACAAAAACAGTACGCTCTGCGCGTTTAACAGCTTGATCCACCTCAAGAGTTTACAATGAGCTTTTCTGTCGCCTGTCTTTATCGACCTTATTGTAGAAAACCCAGTCTGTTCTCTATCCAGTCAGCCTAGTGTATTGATATATATAAATGATTACTGTGCCCATATACGACATGTTTTAGTCTGTCAGGACGCAGCTTTGCGCTCCATCCGGGAAGGCTCGCCAAGTTAAACAGCGTTTCCGATTGTGCCCTCGATAAAAGACGGCCTTTCATTCTTTTCCCCCTGTCCTGAGCTACACCCCAACACCTCACAAGCTTTCCAGAGCCTCCAGCAACACACGCACGTTTATGGCAAGCCGTTTTAACATTTAATCTATAAACCGTACTAGTATCTATTTTCATGCTACTAGTACTTATTTTTTAGATACTAGTATTTTTTTCCATTAAGTACTAGTACTTATTCATTAGTTACTAGTGCTTATTCTTTAGCTACTAGTGCTTATTTTTTAGCTACTAGTGTTTATTCTTTAGGTACTAGTGTCTTTTGTAAAGTTACTAGTACTTATTCATTAGATACTAGTTCTTAATTATTAGATACTAGTACTTATTCCAATAATGACTAGTATTTAATTGCACACTTCTTGTTAAGCAAAAATAGAACTAGTTCTTATTTTTTAGTTACTAGTAACTTTTTAGACCAGAGATATCCTGAACTTAATAGATACATTTTAAATTTGCATTTCTGCCCAGTATACTAATCGTATGTTGAATATTAATGAACCAGCAACTTATAGGAGAGAGATTAGACAGGAAACGGAAACAAGGAGATAGATGTACTTTTTTTGAGGAAACCACATAGAAAAGAAACAATCATTTGTACACAAGCACATAGAAAACATATTTTTGTCAGTTTTGCAAACACCGTAATTTCGTAAACATAGTAGACTAATGTGTTTGTTGGTCATCAAGTGACCTCTAGTGGCAGGAGGGAGATAAGACACCAATTTTACAGTTTTTCTCAGTGGCTTTGATGCATTTCTCAGATCAGAAATGAAATTCTCAAAACTACTTGGTCAACCTCCACGTCATCTAGTCACTTGTGCACATCATAAAAGCAGTTTTTCATTCTTTTGAACGAGTTGCGATTGCTTTGGTACATTCATGCAACTGATTATGTACATTTGTCTGCGGTTTCCTACATTATCAGTTGCTATTGTCATGTTGCTCAAAAGGTTTATAGTTCTCTGTGCAATAGTCTTACCCCTCAAAACATCTAGTCATTAGTTCATCGTATAAGTCATTAAATGCAAAATGGCTAGTTGTCATAAACTGTCAAGCATATTTTCCACATATTTCTATTAGACTTTTTGTAAATTTGCCATGAATTGTGCAAGTGAATTTTGACTTTCACTAATGAAGAGAATGCAGATCAACCAATTATAAACTAGTTCTTTGAAATAGCTCAAAAGTGCATCTCATGAACCTTCAACTGGAAAGCATATACAATTCTGACAATGGATGAACATCCAGAAAACAATCAGGGTCAACAGCCGAGAGGAAGAAGAGGAGTAAGGATGCGTGGTGGAAGTGTACAGAGGCAAAACAGAGGAAGAGGCAGAAGAGGCCAAGGACAGAGATGCATAGCTATCAGATGAAATAAGGGCCACTACTGTGCACCATGTTGTCAATCATGGCCTTACAGTGGCTGAAGGGTGCAGCTACATATTGGGAGATCGACCATATCTTCAATAATTCAAACATTTCGAAACAGCCTCTTTCAATCAATATCCCACATACAGTAATGTGTAAATTTGTACTAAAAATGGACAAAGAAGACATTCAGCTTTCGCTGTTTATGTAGCATAGTAGCTGAATAACATGCAGATAGACCTTTTACTGATGAAACATGAAGAAAATAAACAATGATTGCGACAATATATGGTTTTATCTGTGTTTTTCCAAGCCATCTCGGGTATTTTTATAAGAATAAAGTATATTTAAAATGCTAATCGACATAGCCTTTATCACTGCATAGAATAATATAAAGTGGCATGATTTCTGCTTCATTCTGTTTAATAAAACCATGTCAGATCACAAAAGGAAGTTATTTCAAACGCTCGACTGATGTTATGCAGTTAATTTGGAATAAAAACATGTCAATATACTTTTGTTGGACAACAGGTTTGTAATCTTTCCTTGTGTTTTCATGGTAACCAATTAGCAAGGTAGGCTAACATACAAAGCTAGTTAGCCCTACTTAACAATCAAATTAATTCAGCATATTAATGTATTGTATTGCCATGTGGACTCTGATTGGACGGTTGAGAGGTACGCATGTTTATGTAATGATCTGTTTGAATTAAGATATCTCCAAATACATTCTCACTAGTTCTTTATGAGTTTGAAGATATCTCCAAATGAACAGGTAGTGGTAGTTATTCTGTTTTTGATATCATCTTTTAATTTCTGACTAGTAATTATTGCAATAGTGACTAGTATCTATTTAAATATTACTACTAAGCATTCATTAGATACTAGTACCTATTTAATAGACACTAATATCATTTGTAATTACTACTAGTAACAATTCTTATCTTACTAGTCAGGTCTGCTTTATTATTCATCTTATGTTATGACTAGTCCAAATGGCTACAGTAGAGTTCAATTAAAAAAAATTTACTAGTAAAATAAAAAATCTTACTAGTAACATTTCGAATAAGTACTAGTATCTAATTAATGTGTACTAGTATCTATTGAATAAGTACTAGTATCTAATGAATGAGTACTAGTTTCCAATAAATAAGCACTAGTACTATGGCAAGCCGTTTTAACTTTTAATCCATAAGCTGTACTAGTATCTATTTTCATGCTACTAGTACTTATTTTTTAGATACTAGTATCTTTTCCATTAAGCACTAGTACTTATTTATTAGCTACTAGTGCTTATTCTTTAGCTACTAGTGATTATTGTTTAGCTACTAGTACCTTTTTAAAAGATACTAGTATTTATTCATTAGATACTAGTACTCATTCATTAGATACTAGTACCTATTAAATAGACACTAGTACTTATTTATTAGATTCTAGTACTTATTCATTAGATACTAATACTTAATTAAAAGATACTAGTACTTATTCATTAGATACTAGTATCTATTTAATAGATACTAGTACTTATTCATTAGATACTAGTACCTATTAAATAGATACTAGTACTTATTTATAAGATACTAGTTCTTATTTCAATAGTGACTAGTAACTATTCTGTTGTTACTAGTAACAAATTTAAAATTTTGCCATTGATTTCTATGGTGATCTGTCATTGAGATATCAACTATTCAGTTTTGACTAGTATGTATTCCACTAGTGACTAGTACTTAATTTTTATGTACTAGTAGTTATTCATTATGTACTAGTATGTATTTTTTAGATACTAGTACTAATTCATTAGATACAAGTACCTATTAAATAGACACTAGTACTTATTTATTAGATAATAGTACTTATTATTAGATACTAGTACTTATCCATTAGATACTAGTACTTATTTTTTTTTTAGATACTAGTACTTATTTATTAGATACTAGTACTTATTCATTAGGTACTAGTGCTTATTTATTAGAAACTAGTACTCATTCATTAGATACTAGTACCTATTAAATAGATACTAGTACTTATTCAATAGATACTAGTACACATTAATTAGATACTAGTACTTATTCGAAATGTTACTAGTAAGATTTTTTATTTTACTAGTAAATTTTTTAATTGAACTCTACTGTAGCCATTTGGACTAGTCATAACATAAGACGAGTAAAAAAAGCAGACCTGATTAGTAAGATAAGAATTGTTACTAGTAGTAATTACAAAAGAATCTAGTGTCTAATAAATAAGTACTAGTACCTAATGAATAACTACTAGTATCTATTAAATAGGTACTAGTATCTAATGAATAAGCACCAGTATCTAAAAAATAAGTACTAGTGTCTAATGAATGCTTACTAGTAATATTTAAATAGATACTAGTCACTATTGCAATAATTACTAGTCAGAAATTAAAAGATGATATCAAAAACAGAATAACTACCACTACCTGTTCATTTGGAGATATCTTCAAACTCATAAAGAACTAGTGAGAATGTATTTGGAGATATCTTAATTCAAACAGATCATTACATAAACATGCGTACCTCTCAACCGTCCAATCAGAGTCCACATGGCAATACAATACATTAATATGCTGAATTAATTTGATTGTTAAGTAGGGCTAACTAGCTTTGTATGTTAGCCTACCTTGCTAATTGGTTACCATGAAAACACAAGGAAAGATTACAAACCTGTTGTCCAACAAAAGTATATTGACATGTTTTTATTCCAAATTAACTGCATAACATCAGTCGAGCGTTTGAAATAACTTCCTTTTGTGATCTGACATGGTTTCATTAAACAGAATGAAGCAGAAATCATGCCACTTTATATTATTCTATGCAGTGATAAAGGTTATGTCGATTAGCATTATAAATATACTTTATTCTTATAAAAATACCCGAGATGGCTTGAAAAACACAGATAAAACCATATATTGTCGCAATAACTGTTTATTTTCTTCATGTTTCATCAGTAAAATGTCTATCTGCATGTTATTCAGCTACTATGCTACTTAAACAGCGAAAGCTGAATGTCTTTGTCCATATAAGGGATTTCCTGGAACTTTATCAGTGAGTCTCACTTGTGGAGTTTCTGCACGAGGGCGCCCTCCAGCGACGAGTATGAATGAAAAAGAAATTACATAAATTGAGGACTCGTTATTGCTCACAACACTCTAATTATAGCAAAAACAATTAAGAACTTTGAGGTGAACATTTGCAAATCCTTATGTTTTTCTCCAGTGTAGAGAAGTGTACATTTTTTTCTTTTTCTTGCAGCTATATTTATTATTATATTTATTTTTAAATACTGTTTTGTATATTATAGTGAAATCGTGTTATTACAAAAGTAATATTCCTTATTTTATTTAATATGTTCATTTAGAAATAATAACCATAATCATTATTAGTTATATTGAAATGTAAAAACAACATTTTTGGCCCAATTGTGCAGCCCTACAAGTACAGCAAACCTGTTTTTTTTTTTGTTTTTTTTTTTATTATTTATTTTTGGCCTTTTTCCTAAATAAAGAAAATGTTTGTCTGAAAACATAAGGTTTGGATTTTGTGTGCCCTGTACAGAACATTAATGTAAAAATATTCAGTGTCTGTAGCACCAGTGTGTCCTGTTCAGAATATTTATGTAAAAACATTCAAAGTCTGTAGCACCAGTGCTATATGCAAAAAAGTTAACGTACAGCCCTGATATGATATTTATTGTTTTTACTGGAGGAAAAGAGGAAAATAATAGATAATACAGTTTTTCTCAGTTGCTTTGGTGCATTTCTCGAATCGTCCTTAATATTTGCAAAGAAGTATGTGCATTTCTCAATGGATTACCTGCAAAAGCCTGTAACTTACTCAAAATCTTTAGTTAATCTATCTAAAGGAAGTATTTATGTCAATGAACATATCAGTGCCATCAGAATGAAAAGTCCTTGTGTCATTGTTCACAAACAAGATAGTCAAAATGCTTAGTCATGTTGTCAATATAACAGTGCACTCTGTTAGCATTACCTGATGTAAACTACGGCAACAGTTTGGAAGACAGTTACCATACTGAAATGCAGAAGGCTGCACTTCTTATGCCACATATCCATTTCAAAAGTACAAATTTACACATAACTGTATGTGGGATATTGATTGAAAGAGACTGTTTCGAAATGTTTGAATTATTGAGGATATAGTCGATATGTAGCTGCACCCTTCAGCCATTGTAAGGCCATGATTGACAACATGATGCACAGTAGTGGCCCTTATTTCATCTGATAGCTATGCATCTCCATCCTTGGCCTCTTCTGCCTCTTCCTCTGTTTTGCCTCTGTACACTTCCACCACCCATCCTTACTCCTCTTCTACCTCTCGGCTGTTGACCCTGATTGTTTTCTGGATGTTCATCCATTGTCAGAATTGTATATGCTTTCCAGTTGAAGGTTCATGAGATGCAGCTTTGAGCTATTTCAGAGAACTAGTTTATAATTGGTTGATCTACATTCTCTTCATTAGTGAAAGTCAAGATTCACTTGCACTATTCATGGCAAATTTACAAAAAGTCTAATAGAAATGTGTAGAATATATACTTGACAGTTTATGACAACTAACCATTTTGCATTTAATGACTTATACGATGAACTAATGACTAGATGTTTTGAGGGGTAAGACTATTGCACAGAGAACTATAAACCTTTTGAGCAACATGACAATAGCAACTGATAATGTAGGAAACCGCAGACAAATGTACATAATCAGTTGCATGAATGTACCAAAGCAATCACAACTTGTTCAAAAGAATGGAAAACTGCTTTTATGATGTTCACAAGTGACTAGATGACGTGGAGGTTGACCAAGTAGTTTTGAGAACTTCATTTCTGATCTGAGAAATGCATCAAAGCCACTGAGAAAAACTGTAAAATTGGGGTCTTATCTCCATCCTGCCACTAGAGGTCACTCGATGGCCAACAAACACATTAGGCTACTATGTTTACGAAATTACAGCGTTTACAAAACTGACAAAAATATGTTTTCTATGTGCTTGTGTACAAATGATTGTTTCTTTTCTATGTGGTTTCCTCAAAAAAAGTACATCTATCTCCTTGTTTCCGTTTCCTGTCTCATCTCTCTCCTGTATGTTGCTGGTTCATTAATATTCAACATACGATTAACATACGGGCAGAAATGCAAATTTAAAAAGTACTAGTATCTATTAAGTTCAGGATATCTCTGGTCTAAAAAGTTACTAGTAACTAAAAAATAAGAACTAGTTCTATTTTTTCTTAACAAGAAGAGTACAATTAAATACTAGTCACTATTGGAATAAGTACTAGTATCTAATAAATAAGAACTAGTATCTAATGAATAAGTACTAGTAACTTTACAAAAGACACTAGTACCTAAAGAATAAACACTAGTACCTAAAAATAAGCACTAGTAGCTAAAGAATAAGCACTAGTAACTAATGAATAAGTACTAGTACTTAATGGAAAAAATACTAGCATCTAAAAAATAAGTACTAGTAGCATGAAAATAGATACTAGTACGGTTTATAGACTAAATGTTAAAACGGCTTACCATACTAGTACCTAATTAATAAGTACTAGTATCTAATGAATAAGTGCTAGTATCTAAAAAATAAGTACTAGTATCTAATAATAAGTACTAGTATCTAATAAATAAGTACTAGTGTCTATTTAATAGGTACTAGTACCTAATGAATTAGTACTAGTATCTAAAAAATACATACTAGTACCTAATGAATAACTACTAGTACATAAAAATTAAGTACTAGTCACTATTGGAATACATACTTGTCAAAACTGAATAGTTGATATCTCAATGACAGATCACCATAGAAATTAATGGCAAAATGTTAAATTTGTTACTAGTAACAACAGAATAGTTACTAGTCACTATTGAAATAAGAACTAGTATCTAATAAATAAGTACTAGTATCTATTTAATAGGTACTAGTCTCTAATGAATGAGTACTAGTATCTATTAAATAGATACTAGTATCTAATGAATAAGTACTAGTATCTTTTAATTAAGTACTAGTATCTAATGAATAAGTACTGGTATCTAATAAATAAGTACTAGTGTCTATTTAATAGGTACTAGTATCCAATGAATGAGTACTAGTATCTAATAAATAAGAACTAGTATCTAATGAATAAGTACTAGTATCTTATAAAAAGGTACTAGTAGCTAAACAATAATCACTAGTAGCTAAAGAATAAGCACTAGTAGCTAATAAATAAGTACTAGTGCTTAATGGAAAAGATACTAGTATCTAAAAAATAAGTACTAGTAGCATGAAAATAGATACTAGTACGGTTTATAGATTAAAAGTTAAATCGGCTTGCCATACATGTTTCAAGTAAAGCAGTCCGTCAAGCCGCCTCCCCTTTCCGTTCCGCGCGCTCACTCAGCTTTTCATGCAACTCACATTTCAGCGTGCATTTAATAGATTAGATATCACAGCAGCAGAGGTTATCAAAGCAATCCGCTGCCTTTGTTGTCGAACAGAATGCAACCGTTCCTGTGCGTACAAGACGGTAACAAAGAAAGAGAGATATGTTTAACCCTGTTAAATCCATCGGGGTGCAAAGAAATGTAAATTTGGATTGCTTGCTCTCTCTCTCTCTCCATTTGTATTGCAGTATTGTATTTGCATTGCAAAATAAGTACAATAACTAAGTAATAGTATCAATAAATAAAATTATCAATAATATAAAAATAAAATAATTTAAAAAAATGTGCAGAATATTATTTTGAAAGCAAATGTAAGCAAAATGATCTAAAAAAGAATATAATTAGAAGTGCAGAATATTATTTAGAAAGCAAATGTAAGCAAAATGACATTAATTAAAAGTTATTTAATGGTGTAATGATGAAAAACAGCACTAAATATGCCCTAAACCACATAAAAGAGACATAATTACCCATATCAAACTAACAAGAGAAATTATGAATTATGAACCAATTATGAATTTGCGTGCTGCCAAGCATGAAAGGATGTTCTCTCACTTAACCCAGAGCGTACATGTTTGACCTTGCTTTTGTCATCTGAACCAGGGTTATTATAGTTTTTTGACATTTCAAGTTTTTTTTTTTTCTTCTTTTCTTTATTTTGGTTTAGTTCATTTAGCAGAGTTCATTTAACATAGTTTTAAAAGATTTATATCCCCTTACAAGATCTTTATTTTTTTGCGGGTACTGATTGCAAATTTACTCACTCCAATACAGTCCACTCTAATACCTAACTCACAATCAGAGAGTGAATTGTGGTTGGTTGTTTTACCATGGACGCCCTCATTTTAAACTATTCCATTCCTCCAGTGTTGAACTTTTAGTTACATCCTTGGATTGAGACAGCAAATTAAACACCAAGTAAGGCTTTATTTGCCAAAAAACAAGTGGAAAGTCAAATCTCTCTATATTTAGGTCCATTCTCCAGGCTTTAGCTAATTGTCATGGGAAAATGTCTGAGAAGCAGCAGTGCAGGACTATAGGAAGGGGAAGAGAGCAAGAGAGAGGTTGTTGTTGAATGTTAGTAAAGTCGCTTTGTCATGCAACTCCAAGTGACCTTGCTGGGAGCAGAGAGGGGGAGGGACAGAGAAAGAGGGAAAGCTTATGACTGCAAGAGTTCGGAAAGAATGAGATGAGGATGAATGGAGTGGGCAGAAAGCGAGGAATAAGAAGAGAGAAAGGGACTGACTCGGGCGCACAACTTTTGCAAAACAGGTAGAATTAGAAAGCGCAGTGGATAATGGAAGCAGACACGAGACAGATAGAAAGAGAGAGCGCATGCAAGGAAAGCGTGTGAGAGAAAGTGGGACAGAGTTGTGTAGAGATCTCCGCTGTGCCGTCCTGGCGGAAGTCCAGCTCTCCAGAGCGCAGGCAGGCACTAAGTACTGCTTTTATCTCCAGAGTAACCAAGTTTATTTACGTCTATTGCCTTGATGACGGGGGTTAAATCGCTATGAAATGATGACCAACTCAATACCGACTTTCTTTACAAATGCACGAGCGTCTGCCTCGAATCAATAAACTCTGATTATATTTAATATGCAAGTTATGCATGCCCTGATTTATGCGAGTGTGATATGTACACGTACGTGTGTGTAATAGTGGGAGCGGCTCACATCATTGGGCATGAGAGGAGGATGTTAATGAATGTGATGCCTGACCTACTTCCACAACAACACATATCAGCTCTCTCTTTCTCTCTCTCTCTCCTTCTCTGTTTGTGTGGCTTGGAGACAAGAGCCAGTCTTTATGCCGGTCTGGTTAACCACATTGTGCCATGTCTACCATATACACCCCATCTCAAAAATCCAGTTCTTGGGGCGCCGAGGATATCCACGTGTTTTGTTCAGACATGTAAAAATAGATTTTAGGTTAAAAAAATCCTGTTATTGAGGGGGAAAGCGAATAAAGATCGGAGGTGTGTGGGTGGATGGATGTGAAGGAGAGAACAAGCTCCCCCAGTCTTGCTGCTTTGAAGCCTGCTAACTATCCTGGGACCCTTTGAAACACCGCCTCAAATTCCCGAACTGTTCCTGGCACGCACTTCTGCACACAGACACATATTCGCCCATCCCCCTACCAGTGCCAGACACTGGAAAGCGTAAGATGCACACACACACACTTGTGTGATAAAGCATGCCCACATACTACATTCGCACAAAACATTTGCACATTAAAAATTTTCTCACACGTACAGTACACACATTCACACACACCTGGGCTTAGAGGGAAAGAGCCGCTGCCAGGCTAGTGTTAACTTGGCAGAGTGCTTAATTTATTCAGCATTCATTCCTGCCGCAGCTGGGCTCTGTGTCCTCAACCTTGCAGAACCGCAGAACCACAGAACTGCGCGAGGCTACGATATCTTCGGTGCGGCTCTCACACCTTCGGCCCTGGCGGACGGTTCTAATTATTACTTAGTAAATTCTTGAATTGCTTTACTTTACCTTGGCTGTCTTCTAAGATCCGTCTCAGCAGTTCTGTAACAATGAGGCTCTCTTTCTCCGCGCTGGATGCAGAGGCTTATTTGTTTGCGCTTGTCCGAGCTAGGCCCCTCCGAAATACCCTGGAACCATATTCTCTACCATCTGTGTACACCCCCCTCCCGCCCCTCTCCTGTCCACCCTCCTCCCTCCATTCCACCTCAGGGCAAGGTCACTCGGGACGGGCTCTGCTTAGCCGCTACACTATAACACAAAGACAACACTCTCGGTCTTCAACTGCATCGGACCGAGTGTTTTATTAAGCCATTTTAGCCAATGTTACATCTTGTACTCTTAGCGTGAATATTATCCACACAGTGTCAGACCTGTTATAATCTCTTACTGTACACTGAATAATAATCCTAATTCAATGAACAATTATACTAATTATTGAAATAGTCTAGTATAAAAAGCAGCTCTATAGAAATTGAATCAATCAAAATTCTCAATGCATGAGTTCTCATTAGTAATAGACCAATATATCAGCCAGAAGGATATTGGGTGTTGGTTGGCTGACTAATATGTTAGATCAATAGATAATGCATATTTTCAAATGTTTATATTTTTAAATTAATTTATTTATGATTAAATTGAAATATTTTTAAATGTAATAAATAATGTACATTTAACAATTTATTAGTTAATTTAATTAAAAACATTTACATATAATTTAAATAAAATAAATAAAATAGGTCATAGAGGTTAGTACAATTTAATTAAAATTCATTCACATTTAAATATTTTAAAATTATTAAATTTAGATATGCTTAATTTATTATGTTGAAAAAATGTAAATAGAATGTTAGTAAATTAATTTAATAAAAATTTATTTAGTTGAATTCTATTTAAATATTTTTAATTAAATAATAAATGATTACATTTACATAAATTTAATAATTTATTACATTTCAAATATTTAAGAAAAATAGTAAAGTAATGAATAGTAAATGATAGAGGTTAGTATAATTAATGAAAATATTAAAGAACAAATATAAAAAAAGAATAAGTAGAAAAATAAACAAACTACATTATACCAGCCAGCGACTGGTCACTGTTAATTGAATTGAAAATTGAACGATAGTTGACTATTAGTTCACATGTTGCATTTACACAGTGTCTTTCACTTCCTCTCTTCCATGAAAAACGCTGGCTGCTGTGACTGGCTGCTCACTTTCCTGATGTCTTACAGTCCCCGATGGGGGACAGACCTCTGGCATTTCTTCTTTTTTGATCTGATCACATGTTCAGCCTTTGCGTTTCTCATCTACTGGGCAAACACAGTGTCTGTTTGACTACACAGACAGGAGGGCTGTGTTTCCAATGTAGACTGTTTACAGGGGGAGAGAAAGTTTGATTTCCATGTAGTTCTCTTGAGATACTGATACCTTGCAGGTGTATGTGTGTGTGTGAGTGTGGTGCAGAATACCAAGCACACAGGTCTGGTGGCTCATATCTAATAATGAGAAAGGAATGGGGAGAGATTATATGAAACAAAGAAATGAAGAGCAGTGTGTACTATTCGACCTCTTTTATTCAAAACCAAAAATACTTTCTTCAATTAAAACACACACCCTTGTTTTTCTATCATAGTGTTGACTTTTCATTGACTTCTACTGTTTTATACTGAGCTAATGATAATTTCTATACCCTTCCCTCTAAAAATAACCCTGACAAAAACCTTTTTTGTTTTTTTGTTTTTCGATTTTCATTAAAGGGATAGTTGAAAAGTCATTCCAAAAAATGAAAATTCTGTCATCATTTACTCTTCCTGGTACTCAGTGTTGTTCCAAACCTGTATGTCTTTCTTTCTTCTGTGTAACATAAAAGAAGATATTTTGAGAAATGTCCCAGTGCCTTTTTGTCCATACACTTTTTTCCCCCCCAAACATTGTACCTTTAAGGTTACAACAGCTTATTTATTAATTTTGCACTTTTTTCTGAGTCTACAGTGGAAGTCAGTGGTAACCAAAACTGCTTGGTTTCCAACATCCTTCAAAATCCTTTTTTGTCTTCCACAGAAGAAATGAAACCATACAGGTTTGGAAAGACATGAAAGTGATTACATGATGACAGATTTTTGGGTGCGCTAATACTTTAAGACCTTACTTTGCATGTTTCTTCAGCTGTTTTCTCATATGAACCTCTGGCTAGTCCACAAAATGCAAGTAAACCTTGCACACAAGGAAATAATTGGCTAAAGTTATTAATTTGCTCTATAAACCAGATATGTGAAGATGCATTCTCCCTATAAGGTTTCCTCACATCACAAAATACACAACATTAAACAACAAAACTTCAGCAAGGTTCAGCCTGCATCCTCTGGGATACACATGATAAAGCTAAATATCCACATTTTTGTTTAAAGAGCACTGAAGCACAAAAACATGTTTTAAACAAGCACTTCAGCACCATATCACAAACAGCGTATGTGCAGTTATTAGTGACCTAAGCTGAAAGAGTTTTTAATTATTCATCCTCAGTTTATAGTTAGAAAGAGAGTTGTTCGCAATACCACGGCGGTCTGAGAGATCTCAGAGAACATGCTGTGGCTCCTCTGGCTTTCAGTTTGCAAGAACAGTCAACAGCACACCAGAACTTCCTTCCTGTAGACCACAAGTGCATGTGTGTGTACAAAGAGGGATGAACATAAGGCAGTGCTACTTCTGTCTAAGCACCAGCACAACACCTTGCCTAGAGGTTATTCACACAGACACACACACACACACTTCCCTCATTCCCCCGTCATTATGAGACTCTTTTATTATTTAACTCTCTCTCACTCCATACCTATTCAATCTGCTCCATTCCACTGTTATTCTTACACACATGCCCTCTGAAACACACACACACACAAACACACACACACACACACACACACACACACACACACACACACACACACACACACACACACACACACACACACACACACACACACACACACAGACAGTCTGAGAGGGATCGTGGGGGGATTACTGCTGTCAGGATAGATCAGCTGCTTAGACCACTCACCCTTGTCTAAATCAGACTTGTAGAAGCTACATGAAACAGGCAATCCCTTACAAACACTTTATAAACACCTCAGACGCTCTTTCTAAACCTGTAATCATGGCTTATTAGCCTCTAAGACACTCTACAAAGCTACCATGACAGGTTGTTGCCCTAAAATAACACTCATTCCGTAAGGGTTTATCTTCCTCTAAGCACACAAATGTTTTTGTAATGCATTTAAGGTTTGGCTTCCATTTCAAAACTGGATGAGTGAAACACATTCAAGAAATGCAGAAATAGAAAGTAGCTATTTAAATCTTTGTGTTGATTTAGCTAAAAGCTGAACCATAAACCATGTCCGTTAGCTAAAAGCTCAAGGAAATGCTCTAAACCCCCGACAGGGTGGTCAGGTTCACAGTTGAAATATTTTAATATATTTTAAAATGTAATTTATTCCTGTCATGGCAAAGCTGAATTTTCAACAGCCTGATCCTTCAGAAATCATTCTGATATGCTGATTTAGTGCTCAAGAATCATTTGTTTCAGTTGTGCTGCTTTATTTTTGTGGAAACTGTAATACTTTTTTCTTCAGGATTCTTTGATGAATAAAAGTTTAAAAGAGAAGCATTTATTTGAAATAGAAATATTTTGTAACATTATAAATGCCTTTGCTATCGCTTTTGATCAATTAAATGCACCCTTGCTATATAAAAATATTAATTTCCTTGAAAAAAGTCTTACTGACCCCAAACTTTTAAATGGTATGTATATATGATAATGTTAAATATATGCATTTTACTTTAAAAAGCACTGAAGCACAAAAACTTGCTTACCAGGGACAATGTACAAATATACAGTTTACCAATTACAGTTTAACATTACACGGAAACTGACCCCAGCATGTCATGACTGACCAATCAGAATCAGTTATTCCAAAGAGACATGTAATCAAATTAATGCATGAGATGTGTATGTGTGTGTGTGTGTGTGTGTGTGTCTACAGCCCGTTCAAGGTACTTATTGGAGGGAGACCTTGAGATCCACCAATTCTTGGCTCTCCTCATGCAAGGTTAGCAATTTAAATCCACTGATAACATGGACATAAAACACACACACACACACACACACACACACACACACACACACACACACGTCCTTGAGTACTTTCTCCCTTTATTTATCTAGTATCTCAGTATCACTCCCCTCTCTCTTTTCATGATGCAGAAATGTGAGAGGATCTATAAAAAACCCATGTGTTTTTATGTGGTTGCTTATTCTACTCCTTTTTCCTAGTATGACAACTACAACTTCAGTTTGATCAGGAAGGGGAGGAGCTACCAGAAAGATGTGGAAAAAACACTAAACAATCGAAGCTTCAGGTTGTTACAACTTTTTTTTTTATCAATCAAATATCAAGTACAATAAAATCAACACTGATAACATCAGTGTTATTGTGATTTTCTAGGATAATTATGGGTTATTATAGTCATTTAACAGCTTCTATAGTGTAGTATAATGAGTTTCTGCTGTAAATGCCATAAAAAGATAAATGTCACATTTAGCTTGCTTGTCATTGATATATATATATGAAATAAAATGCCACTGCATGATGCTTTTCTTGCTGACAAAGTTCATTTTACCACTTTGACGTTCATGATACACATTAACTTTCTTGCTGAATAAATAACTAAAAGGTTAGTGTTAAAAAAGCTATTTTTAATGCAGAATCAACCTTCTTAATCAGCATCAGACATATTGATATTTCAAGATCGATTCGCCCATCTCTCTTCCTCTCTCATTCTTCCCTCCGTCTCTTAGTTTCTTGAACGTCTTCTCTTGTTTCACCCTCCATTGTTTCTTTAATAACACATCGTAATCCTGGATGAATGAATTAGGTTAATGCCGGGGAACAGGTCACATAAACAATATATTCTCTCTCTCTCTCGCCATCTCACTCTCATGCTCAGTAAGCATGGACTGTTCTTTTAAGCACTGCACACCCGGTTTCATTTGGTAAATTGATTGGGAGATTTGTGTGCTGAGTGGAAGATAAAGCCCCATGGGATGAGTGGAGGAGCCGCCACCATTAAAACTGACAGATGTCAAACACGCAAACACGAATTGCACGCTAAGGGGCCACAGTGGCATATCATTATGTTTATTTATTGTTATTTAAAGGAGGAAACCGAACGAAACCTCCTTTTCACCCTCTTACTCTGTCATTAGCTACTTGTATTAAACATCGAAACACAGCCAAGTACCTCATGTGCAATTTAAAAGGCATTATACAGAGCACTTGACTCATGTACAACAATTTAATGATTCAAGGAAATGTTTCAATGAGTAATTCTTAAAGTTAAGAACAAATCATGCTGGAAAAAATAAATGAGGCAGAATTAGAATTTTTTTTTAAACAAACTGGTGTTAACATGTTATTGGTGATCTGTTTAATTATGCATGCCACATTCCCGCCCATATGTTCCTCTGCAAGAGTGCGACAGAGGAGGCAGGAATGAACATCCATGTGTGTGATGATCCCCTGTTGGGGAGGGAATAAAATGGGATAGAATGGAAGAGATGGATTCACTTTAGTAACATTTGCTGGACTGCCAACTTTAATCCTGGTATTAATCTTGTCTAAATTATGCTGTAAAGTATGTTATTGTAATATGTTATTGTTATACTGAAATCGGTGACTTGCAGATTCATCCACCATTATTACAGACAAGCATTTTTTGAAAAAAATTCGACATACACTATGGTCAGTAACCTTAGGGTCAGTAAGAGTTTTTTTTTCTTTATTCAGCAAGGAAGCATTAAGGATGCAAATGACCAAAAGTGACATTATAGACTTTTGCATTGTAACAAAAGCTTTATATGTCAAATAAATGCTGTTCTTTTGAACTTTCTATTAATCAAAGAATTCTGAAAAAAATCATGTTTTCCATAAAAGTATTAAGCAGCATAGCTGCTTTTAATATTGATATTTTACTTAAACGCCAAATCAGCATATTAGAATCATTTCTGAAAGATCATGTGACACTGAAGACTGGATTAATGGCTGCAGAAAATTCAGCTTTGCCATCACAGAAATAAATTACAATTAAAATATATTGAAATAGAACACAGTTGTTTTAAATAATAATATATCACATTAATGTTTTTACTGTATTTTTGATCAAATAAATGCAGCCTTGATGAGACTTCTTTCAAAAACATAAAAAAATCTTACCGCTCCTTAACTTTTCAAAGGTTGTATATACGCGAATTGTCTAATGCTGGTTGTTGTATCTTTAAGAATGTCTAAGTATCTACAACTACATGTTTCTCTTTTCACCTACATAATGTATAATGAATATTTCTTTTACACAGGTCAAGCCTAGAGAGGTTTTCAAATAACGTCTGTCTAACCACTGACATAAACCATCCTGTGGTCTCTCTCTCTCTCACACACACACACACACACACACACACGTGTATAACAGACAGGAACAAACATATGTGGGTGTAATGTCTACAAGTGGTCAACTTGGTAGCTTAGTGGACCATAGCCACGCCCCTCAGTATGTTCCTCGGCCAACAGGAGTAAAGGACTGGGTGCGTCTACAGCTTGTGGCATTAGCTGAGTGGATTTCACAAAATAAACCACAGTGTTATGACTGAACCTTAAGTGTTGCACAACCTGAAAGAATTCACTTTGTACTCTACAATAGGCCTGTTAGAATCAATTCAAGTCGTGAGGAGGATGTTTGCATGAGTGTATAAATGTGGGTGTTTAAAGGTCGGTGGTTTGAATAGATGCAATAAATCAGAGCATTTATTTCTTCTATGCAAGTCTTTTAGATGGATTGTGTTAATGACCAGTGGATTTACCACAACCTTTCTAATCATCTGTGGTTACTAGATATGAAATTAAAATAAACAAATAAATAACAGTCTAATTTAGACTGATTTGCTAATGAACCATTAAGACCAAATTATAAACCAGATTGACAGATTCATTTAAAAGAATGACTCAAAGCAATGATTTGTAATGTTAAGACATCACTATGTGAGCGTGCTTTACTCTACAGAAGAGCAATATCCAGCTGATTAAATATTTAGAGCGGAGCGCAACTTCAGACATTTCCATGACTTTCCATTACTTTTTACTCTTTTGCATGGTTGAAAAAATGATTTTAAATTTCCAGCTACTTCCAAAGTACCCTGAAATTGCTTTTTTGGTCTAAAATAATGCTATACTTTGACATACACCGTGAGATGATGCTGTGATATTAGGCACTGAAATATTGGTAGCATACTACCACCAGTAAATGAACACAATTTTATAGATGCTTGTGGTTGTTGTATTCTACACCCTTAAAATAATATATTTGTAGCTGGGACTGCATTATTGGGACAGATGAGATGGATGGGGAGAAAAAACATGAGAGAGAGAAATCAATTATGTTGAAAGAGTGACACACTGCACTTGACTGATATCTTTAACCTGCTCAAGAAAACACATCCTTATTAAAGCTACGGCACACATTTAAACACACAAAACAGACTCAGATCTGGTAATTCTCTAACCGCACAGCAGCATTTTTCATTCCTGCTCAACATAAAAGTAGAACAAAGGCTCAAACGCTCAGTGCTAGTTTTACACCATCACCCTCTTTTTTTCCTCCCTCTTCTGTATTCTCCTGTATTCTCCTTCATCACTCTCTCCACAGGGTGTCTGGAAGAAGGCAAGGAAAAGACAACAACAAACGACTGCATGTCAGACAGAATGAATGGTAGAAGAGAGAGAGAATGTGAGAGAGAGAGAGAGAGAGAGAAACACACCCAAACAGGAGCAGGAAGGCACTGAGAGGAGAAAAGACTGAATCAGCATCCATCACAGCAAGAGCTGCTGTCTAGATCACTGCTTCTCAAACGCTTTGGCTTCAGGCTCAGATTTTACATTAGAACACCGAGTTGCAACCCAGCGCAGACCCAAAATTGTTTATCGTGCAAAAGTAAACGAGAATATCTCTGAAATACAACATTAAATTGTATTAATCTTAATTATAAATTGATCATTTGTTGCAATATATTCAGACTCTTCTTTGTAGTTTGGAGTGTTTGGTTGTCTTTTGAACTTTGATGGCCTTTTGAACTTTTGACTTTCATGCTCTCAGCAGCCAGTAATTCACTAAACAAAGCACCAACCATGTTTGTCCTCACTGAAATTGAACCCGTACCAGTATTTAATGTTGTCTGGGTCATATTTTCTTTTAGCTCGTGTAGTTTTTTTCATGGTTTCTGAGGATGAGGGCATTTGGATACATGATCCTTTGTCATACCGAACTATAATAAAAATATTAGACAATAATGACAAAAAGAACAGTCATAAACTGTCTGAACTGAAGGTTTTGCTACTCTAAAAGTACCTTCTGTGCCTCTGAAGCGAGTTCTCTTTTCTGCTGACATCACCAAGTTCATACCAGCTGGTAAAAATATAAGCCAATATCAAATCATGTCCCAACCTATATTATTTCCCACTCAATACACAGTTCCAGTCAGGAATATGTCATATTACTCAAGTCTAATGCATTTTTAAATGCTGTTTTTTGTCTTTTACTTTTACATGCAGAGGCACTGATATGAAACAGTGCTAGCATGGTCACTATTAAAGTTACATAGATTTGACAAAGACATGAACAAATATTAAAAAGCACCATGCATACAGGTAAATGTACTATATCTGGCAAGCAGATACACTAGACCTGTCAAACAGCCAGTCATCACTGTCAACACATGGCTTCATGTCAAGTTAGACTCAATCTGACATTTATATAACCCGCTGTAACACAAACACAGCGTCTAACTAAATCCAAAAGTCATCACACACGTGGCTGGACATGTAGCCTAGTTTGTATAAACTGATGTTAAATATACAAAGAGAGCAGTTTAGCAACAGCCGGGAATTATAGACTAAACAGGAACAACGATACAGAGTGAAACATAGTGGCATTTCGTTCGTGAATGAATTTGTGGTTTTGAATTAACCCTTTAAATAACTGGACAGTTTTCATTCACTTGTATGCACTGGTATTTTTGGTTCACATCTCTCTGGCTTTTCCTGCCTTCAAAGACTAACTAGAGCATAGGCCAATAGCATTTGATTACAGAATGTGAACATTTCATTGGTTTGAACTACTGAATAAGCATACAAATTCAAAGACTCGAATTGACAGTGAATGAGCCATCTTGGTAAACCATACTTGTAACAAACACGTATTAGTTCTGAGATAAAAAGTCATGATTATGACAAAAAGTCACAATTACAATATACAAAGACATAATTATCAGATAAAATGTAAAAATTATGACATCAGTTATAACTTTTTATCGCACTTTCAACTAATTTTAACTTAGTACGTCATAATTCTGGCTTTTTATATCAAAATTTGACTTAGTATCTCATAATTGCATATTTTAGTTTTTTCTTATATGGCAGAAACATGCTTTCAAAGATTATATGCTCATTTTGTTTTTAATCCTAGTAAAACAAATACAGTAGCATTGTAAACAGCATATCTACTGTTTTTACATTTAAAACCTAACCTTTTAAATATGTTTTTGCTTGAAAAGTATGCTCATGTTATATATCTTTAAAATAAACATAATTTGCTTTGACATAACTTCATGTAGAACACATCTTAAACAGACTAGAATGACTAACAAAGAACATCCAAGAGGCTGTTTTTGCCTCAGTCCTGAATAAATCTGTGCTAGTCCATTGATATTAAACAATCAGAGTTCTTGTGTAGGTGGATATTTTTTTATAGACTGTGTATATCACTCAGATACTTTTAGAACATGTGTGTGTGTGTGTGTGTGTGTGTAAAGCAGCTCCCAGAACTCAGTCGCCTAGACTGTCTCACTCTGTCTGCCTCCTGTCTGTCTCTCCCTTTCCGCCTCCACTTTCTCCCTCCCTCCCTCCTTCTCTCTCTCTCTCTCCTTCCCTTACTAAACTTACATACTCTCTCTTTCTCAGTGTCGCTCACACACTATTCTTTTTCTGTATGTCTGCCTCATTCTCCTGTCTGGAGTCAGACTCTCTCAGTGTCTTTACACTGGCACTCCTCTCCTCCCTCTCTCTCTCTTCCTCTAGCATCCGCCCCTCCTCTCTCCTGCCACAGTAAGATGAAAAAACGAGAGAATTAAACATGAGCTGCCTTTGAACAGACAGAGAGAGAGCATTTGGTGCAGATGGATTTAATCGTTGCCGTTCTTGCTAAAACAGCAACAACACACACACACACACACACACACACACACACACACACACACACAAAATAAAGAATCAGAAAGAATAGGTAAATGTGTTTGACATTGACTGAGAGCACGTCTGTAGAATCTGGCGGCTGGAAATGTGAGTACAAAGAGCAGGAATATGCATTTGTGTGTGTGGAAAACAGGCAAAACCCTCTCGTTCCCTTAATAAAATACTGATGAGGAGTTGGATTGCTGAATGTCCTCTCTATCTCTGTCTCTCTTTTCTCTCTGTCTCCTCCGGGTACAAAGCACAGAAGCTGACACAACAAGGCTTCTTTCTTAAACACACTGAATAAAATTAAAGGAGGCATTTAGTCTAAGACCTCCTTGTCAGTTTCATTACAATAAATCAAGATATCATTTGTGTCCCTAATATGAACTCTTCAGTAAGGGCTAAGCTGTAAGACACATAGTTAACACATCAGTTTTCCAGACGAAAATAAAATAAAATAAAATATTAAATTTTTAGGAAAACAGTCACTGCTGTGTGCTGTGATGAAATGATGTTTTGGTGTATATACTTAAGATTTGCTATAAGATTTATTACTAAGATTTAATACTGTAAGATTTAAATTATATAAACTATAGGGTTGTTTTCTATTTGTATTTAGTATAAATTAGCTTCAGTGTTGTCACTCTAGTCATTCTGATTGTATTTGTGCTATTTAGATATAAATAAAAAAATGTGGAGTTGATTATGTTTCCTACATGTTACCCATATAAAGTTCTGATGACATTTATATATTATAGAATACATTAATTAATGTATATACCAAAACTCTAAAGTGTCCGAAACAAAGGTGTAGCTACTAATCACAGCAATTGCTTCTATTTCATTTCGAGTTAGATATAAAAAAACAAACAAAAACAAAACAAAAAACACTTGCGGTTTAGTGAGGGAATCAGTTGTGAAGTCAATAATGGCTCTGAGGGATTCACTGACTCATTGAGTCTGATTCAAACCAGCAAGGTTGAGGCTGTTTCATGAATCTTTTTGACCGAAAAAAAAAAAGTTCACAGACGAGTCATCAGTTTGCGAATCGAACATCACGGCTCATGCTGAGTTTGTAGTTACACACAGGAAACAGTGGGGTGCACTCTAATCAGATGATATCTAAATCTCATATCGGATGCACAAAAAGATTTCCCAAGAAGACTTAGTTGTTTTTGCATTTGTGGCTGGTTTTGACACAGTCTGGAGTTTTGCGCATAACACGTCAATCAACTTTTTTGCAACATCAAGATCCTATGTTAAAATTTATATTATTCTGAAAGAGATCTCCTTTTTAAATTTCCCTTTAAACATCTTAAAAGCCTTATTTGCCTTCACTAGTTGATATTAAGAAGTCCTGTGATGTGACAACTGAATGAAATTTACAAAATTAAAGTCATAAAAGCTGCATTCACAAAAATTAATAAATAAACGAATTAGCAAATAATTAGAAAAATGCTGTTTACATTAGTTTTACATGGAGTACAGTATCACTCAGGACACATCAACTTTCCAAATCTAAAACACAAACACAAACACATGCATGGCCCAAAACCCTATAGATAAAATATGGGGAAATGTGTGGCAGCAGTGACCTGCCCTCCCTTTGTCTGTCTGTCTCGGCATTTCTCTCAGACACATTTATGTACAGCTGACCCACTTACAGCTTTTAAAAATGGTTAAAATCATTGAACGTGCCCAAGCAGAAGAGAGGCGCAAAACAAGGTTAGACTCTCCACACCCTGCTGGGAAGACTGCTGTGGATGTGTGTGAATGTGTGTGTGTGTGTGGTGTTGGCATGAAATATTTTCTCCCGTGTATATAGCCAACCCCCCCACCCCACCATTTCAGCCTTGAAGGAAGGACATGAACACAAACAAGAGAGAAAAGAGAGCGATACATACATATACATTCCAACAGGGCTGAGTGGAGATCAGTGTTGTTATTGTTAACTAAAACTAAAATGAATGAAATAAAGGTGTAATAAAATTAAAATAAAAAATACAAAATGACATAAAATTAAAATGAAAACTGAAAATATATATAAAAATACTTTAAGCTAAATTAATAAATACTATAATAGTATTTAAATAATACTACAATAACACTGGTGAAGATTATTAATGGTGAGAGACAGACTGTCTATGTGCACAAATACATGCTGTAAAGAGGGTACAATCAATACCCAGTATTAACATAACCCTTGAAATCCACTTATACAAAATCTTCTCAACTGTTTCTCTCAGATAACAATGAGATTAAATTGAGAACAAAATCGAGACACGTTTCCTATGCTTTGGGGAAAAAAAATCATATATCAACAATAAACGCATTTACATGGACTTCAAAAGTTTCAGTCAGACTAAACACAGTAATTCGTCATACAGTATACACTTTAGTCTGACTAAAATTCACAAATCAGATAGCACAACTGCACCTCGTCTTCGTCCAGCATGCATACACAATAATCTCTGAATGATGTATATTTAATCCTTCAAATGTTCAGTTATGCTTTGTGTCATGTATACTTAGAAATGATGACTGTAGTTTGATATGAAAAGTCTCAACAGACTTTTTTTCCATACACAAAAGTATCAACATTTCTGATTATATTCTTCCAAAACCAAATCATTTGATTGTCAACAACTCTATTTTAATTGACTTTTAGGAGAGATCAAAGCTGATACTGTAACAGTAGAGGCAGCACAGTTCCTGAACCCTTATAAATTCAACTCTCTCCAGAAAACCATGGATCCACCATGCTTTGACATTGCTCAAATGCTTTCCTTCTGACCTCAGATTCACTGAGTCACTTAAACATCAATTTAGCACTAGAGAAATGACATCAAAATGTCTCTAGTAAATAATAATAAAATAAATAAACCAATCAGCTAAATCCACACCTGAGGTTCTCCAGCAACCACTTAAACACACAAAGAGGTGGACAGAAGCAGCTATGCTTGTGATATGACAGCACACACCACAGACAAAAATCAGGCATGTTTATAGCCTGTAGGCTTCGTGTAAGATTGTGTGTATATTCAGTACATGTGGTCAAGTGTCCACTACTGCTGTGAGGGCAATTAAACATCTCTCTCTCTCTCTCTCTCTCTCACACACACACACACACACACACACACACACCTCTAGGGTTATCCAATCTGGCACACCAAGGCACAGAAGAGAGCAAAAAGGGGGAGAAAAGAAGCATAAAGGGACAGAGTGAAAGAAAGGAGAAAGAAAGAAGTAGAATAAAGGATAAAAGGATTTTTTCATATCTACATAACTGGAACTAACTACAAACAGACGTTAAGATGAGGAGAAAATGTGTTTGTTCTACAATCCCACAGAGAAATTTACTTTCTTGACATTTAACAACCCCATCCTCTTCTCTCTCTTTCTCGCTTCTTCCTGGTTCTGGGCTTTTTACAATAAATTAATCGCTCTAAAGATTTTTCTTACTTTCCCTAATTGAGGAGTGTCAGAGAGATTACAGAGATAAAAAAGGGAATCTCACTTCTGCTTCTGAGCTCACAGACAAACAGACTTCCTCCACAACTGTAAGCATGACAGAGAGAGAAGAGAGAGAGGTGTTCAGTAGGAGGAGGGAATCCCCACTTGAGTCAACGACTACGAGAAAGCTGCTCCTGCTGGGAAAAAATGTTGTTGTATAGAGTTCTTGTGAATCATGAGTCTTGATAACAATCAAATTTTGTTTTCTACCTGTTTATGCTCCTCAAGGAAATAGACGTGCATGGTGTGTTTATTATAATAAGCGTCACACAGTTTTACCAAAACAATTACAAACACTTTCTTATTAAGTGGTTTCTTGTGTAAATATATGCAGAGGTGTTTTTAAATAAGTTTACTCATTAAGTTACATATAATTAAACATTGTATATTTATATATAAATATATCATAAGTGTAATATTATATATATATATTATATAATTATACAAAAATTTACACTGTATAAATAAAATAAATAAATAACAAATATATTAAAATATCATTTTAATTTTAATTGTGTGTGTGTTTGTGCATATATATATATATATATATATATATATATATATATATAAATAAAATACATAAAATATATTTAGAAATGTTAAACTCAAACAATGCAACTTCAGTTAACTAATAAAGTTTAATTCAAAATGTCCAAGATCAGAAATTACTAAAAGACGGACAAAATCTAATCTCAGTTCAGAAACAAAAAATACTGTGAGTTGAGTAGTTAAATGTGGTTTTGAATAACATTGATTGTATGTGTGTGTGTGTGTGAGAGAGAGAGAGAGAGAGAGAGAGAGAGAGAGAGAGAGAGAGAGAGAGAGAGTGAGAGAGAGAGAGAGAGAGAAAGTTTGGGGGATATAAGTTTTGAGTCCCTCTTTAGTTTGCAACCATGCATGCCAAGACACTAAAGAAACCGGCCCCCTTTTCTCTTTCTTCCTCAATCTCAGTCTCCTCTAAAATTCATTATCTTTTATTGGTGTGATGAAAGAGGTCTACTGGGCTGAAAGAGGGGGATTCTGTCTTCAAACAGACCGCCACACAGGGAGACAGAATGCACAGCGGTACTTTGAAACTCTATAGTCACACACATTTACACACACTGCCTTTCTCTCTTTAGCATGGATATACAAACACAAACACACTCACACACACACACATACATACACACACACACAGCCACAAAGCCTTTGCTCTTTACTGCATCAACAAACACACATACTCTCACTTCAGAGCAAAAAAAAAAAAAAAGACAAAAAAAAAAAAAAAGAATAAAACTCAAGTTTTCTCTCAGGTTGCACAAAACAAATAACTTAAAATGTGGCTTTTTTCTCTTCTCTTCTTTCTTTTTAGACATGATACACTATCAAAACAACTAAAAAACAGTCATTTTGGCCCTATCCTAATTAACAGAAATGGACTGAGCATGTTCAGCCTCTTAGCATGAATGCTAATCACATACAAAGACTCACATTCCTTCACTCTCTGTTCAGCTGTCCATTCAATTAACCTTTGGAGCTTCCTGACTGCCCCCCTTATACACACATCAGAGTCGGAACACCCACTCCCCTCCCTTCCCATGGTACACACCACAGGGTGCCCACTCCATTTTTCAGAAACAGTCTCCCCCTGTATGAAGTAAGCATACCCAAAGCTCCACAAGCTAATGGAAAAACCAGAGATGTAATTCCCTCTTCTTGTATCTTTTGATTATTAATTGCGTAATTCTAGAAGCCCTGTCTAAGTGTAATTCTTTTGTCTCTGTTTCAATGCACTAAATCATCTGTCAACTCTATAAAACAAGAATTATGAAGACAACACAGATGCATCAAAGTCTGAGAAACTAACAACTACAGAAGTCATCTATTGCCTGTACTTAAAGAGTTAGTTCACCCAAAATGAAAATTCTGTCATTACTCACCCTCATGTTGTTCAAAATCTGTAAGACCTTCATTTGTCTTTGAAACAAATTAATATATTTTTGATGAAATCTGTGAGCTTTCTGACCCTCTGTAGACAGCAACGCAACTACCGCATTCAAGATAGTAAAGACATTGTTAAAATAAAATAGATGTGATATCAGTGGTTCAAATGTAATTTTATGAAGCTACGAATACTTTTTATGAAGTACAAATACTTTTTGTGCGTGAAGAAAACAAAAATAACGACTTTATTCAACATTCTTCTCTTCTGTGTCAGTTTCTACCACACATTCACGAGAGTACCACGACGCATGCGTGTGGTGCTGCTGATGCAGGAGCCGGCATTTTGATGTAGAACCTGGATGTGCTGCAGCTTATTTTTCAAAGAGAGGAATGCATTCGTATGCGTCATGGTACTGTCGTGAGCGCGTGTTGAAGTCTGACGCGGAAGAGAAGAAATGGTTGAATAAAGTTGTTATTTTTGTTTTCTTTGCGCACCGAAAGCATTCTCGTAGCTTCATAACATTACGGTTGAACCACTGATGTCACATGGACTATTTTAATGATGTCCTTACTACCGTTCTGGGCCTTGAAAGTGGTAGTTGCGTTGCTGTCTATGCAGGGTCAGAAAGCTTTCAAATTTCATCAAAAATAACTTACTTTGTGTTCCGAACATGAACAAAGGTCTTATGGGTTTGGAACAACATGAGTAATTAATGACAGAATTTTCATTTTTGGGTGAACTACCCCTTTAAAAGTAAAGTGTCAGTCTCGTGTGGCTAAACACATCAAGTTAGACAAAGAAACCACTAGTCTTGAACATAATGAAAATCCTGAAGCTCGTATCAAAAGTTGACTTTTATGCTAGCTGTCTGACTTGATGTTATTTGTGAAAATACGTTTTGCAATATATGACATTTTACACGCAAGTTTAGCAAGCAAGTAACGGAACTCACATCTCTGCAGTGAGGCACGATACCACCAGCAGGCATCCCCCTTTGCATGCGCTGTGGCAGAAGATGCCCATGTCCTGTGGCTGAGGTGGGCGCCGTGGGTTGCATGCTAGCATTGCGGTATCCTCCCACAGCCAGAGGACCCAGTTTGGCCACAGAGGGATCAGGGTCAAAATGTCGTAACGGCTTGGTGTTGTTGAAAGAGTATGGTTCTGGACCCATACCAGCTGTGGTGGTCTTGTTTAGTTGCAGCTGAGAGGGTTTTCCCTGCACCTGCATTAGGAGCTTGAGGCTACTGGGTGGCTGGTTGGATGTGATGGCCTTGAACAGCTGACTAGACATTGCAGGTGCTTGATTAGTTTGCGAGCTGAAAAGATGCCCTTGTGTGGGAGGTTGCGTTCCTGGTTGGCATTGCCCAGCTGGACTGGGATGTTTATCTGGTCGGTAAGGAGGTGATGGTCGAGTGTTGTTTGATGCTGGGGCAACACCAGGAAGATAACTTGCCTGAGAGCCTTGAATTGCAGTGCTGGAAACTCCTGGTGGGGCATTTACAGAAAGAATGCTGTTCTGGGGGCTGAAAGGGGGTTGAGCAATTGCTGGGCTGGCTAGCTTTTCTGGCCTGTAGGGTGGTGAAGGTCCAGTGGATGGGGCTGGAGCCATGCTAGAGATTAGAGAACTCTGGGGGCTCTGAATATTACCTGCTGGGCTGAAGGGCTGCTGATGAGGCGATGAGTTAGGCAGTTTATCCCCTGGTCGGTAAGGTGGAGAGGGACCAGCCCAGGAAGTACTCTGCTGGCCCAATCCAGACAACCCCGACTGTGCAGGTGGGGGACCTGCACTGTTGTTAGAATGGTGCTTACTATTTGATGCCATCTGCTGAAGCTGTTGAACCCGGGACACCTCGTGCCAGTTGGATCCGGGCCGGTTTGATAGGGCGGCAGAAAGCATGGGTGAACGTGCTTGATTTTGCCCTTGTGAAGAGGAGGAGGACAGGGGTGATGCTGAGAGTGGAGACGGAACTGGTTTGGAAGGGTGTGGTAGGGTATATGGTGCCCCAGCAGGACTTGGACCCACTTGAGGGGACCCAGCTTGAGAGAAACCAGGGGACTGAGTAAGGTGGGCTTCCAGGTGCGACTGTCTCTGTGGAGATCTTTTGGGGGTGCCATTACCTTCCGGGTGGACAAAACCTACAGCGCTATTTGCCTGGTCATCACTTTCTTTTCCTAAGATCTTCTCAATGTCAAGCTCTGGTAAAGAGGGATCAGGGTTCTTTGTAAGTTCATCCAAAATCTCTTGCAGTTCTTGTTCCACCGAAGGAGTGGCCGAACTCCCATTTGAGTTGAAGTTACTTGTCAAGACCCCTGAGCCTCCCCCGGCCCCTGGCGTTGATCCAGGACTAGCATTTGGGGGCACGGAATAGGGAGAGCCCAAATTGTTGTTGCTGCTGTTCAGTCGATTAGCTTCCAGAACACCCCCTTGGTTGCCCATCCCAGAAGGGAACGGGGGCTGAGGGTAGCTAGGGCCCATGGCCAGGGTGACATCTTCCAGACATAGTCGTTTGCCACCTCCCTGGGTCATAGACGTGTCAGAGACCCCGTTTAGTGATGCAGAACTCTCGACGGCCCCAGTCAATTTCCTCTTCAGGGATCCTGGCAGCTGTGGAGACACAGAAAGATACAGCCTTGTTATCACAGCAAGTTAGTTGCTTCAAGGAAAACAGAATGGTGACCTTCAAAAAAGAAGAAAAAAAAACAACACAAAAGATTGCTAACCAGAATTGTGTAATGTTATGTGATAACTTTTACTAAGAGTCGAAATCTGGACATTCATTCACATTTCTCAAGTATATATTTAGTTTTTTTTGGCAACAACTTGATTGTTACCACAAGCCAACTGGTCTGTTACTGCCCACAAATGGTCTGTAGGGATCTCAAGGCTCTATCTTTCAAATAGTACCAGTATGAATGCTTATTTCCAAAATGGGCTTTTTTGGGTTTGAGCCTTCCAAGGGCCCAGCTGTTGTCCAATGGTGCCAAAAGTGGGATCATTCAGCAGACCGTTTCCATTAGTGCGTGGGTCAGCACCCTGAATGCCTTCTCTCTTACCCCATCCTCCCCAATTCTAGCCCTCTGGAGAGCCCTCTTAGCGGATTAAGACTAAAGAGCCGCCAATCAAAAGCCGCTCATTCACATTCAGAATGAAGATGTTTGCAAACTTGCAAATCACACAATATAAAAGACACAGCCTATTTATTTTTTGTTGTTGTTGTGTGGCCTCCAAGGAACTCCTATTATCAAAGGAAAGCACTGAATGAAACTTAAAACAGAATGCTGGTAAACTAAAATATTAAGTGTTCATTCTGGTCTTACAAAATAAACCAGAAAAATCAGGTATTAGCAGTTTCAGATCATGAGAGCAACACATTTTTTTTTTTTTTGCCTTTTTTTCTTTATCGTTTAAGAGACTAGTGGACTCCCTAAAGAGAGGTACAAAAAGACAGAGAGAGTAAGAGGAGACAGCTGGAAAGACAGTGTCTAGGTGGATTTTAGTCCCAGTGCAGCTAGAAATCCTGTGTGTTCCATGGCACTTTTAACCTTATAGAAAAATTGAGAAAGAGATAGAGAGACGAATGAAGAGAGACCTCCAAAGAAATGGATTCTTGACTGGATGAATAATTTACTGTAACATTCCAGCTGCAGAAGAATGTGCAGTATTTTTTCATTCTTGTTTCTTCTTCTGCATTCTCTCTATTTTATGAGGATCTTGACACCATTATCCATTTTTAAGCTCTTTCTCAGACTTGTAAAAGCCATTGGGAAAACCATTACAGAATATTGCCTTGTACATATCATATAGAAAAAACATTCTTGACAGCTCCCTACATTGTATCCGCTTGGATACGATACAGGAATATATAAACGCTACACCTCACGCCCTTCCCAAGACGCTGGCTTGTGGACACTGCTTCCTACAAAAGCACTCTTTCCTCCTTTCTCTTCCTTCGTCCCCCCATTCCCCACCCCCTTTTTATCTAGGAGGTTTTCCACATAGATTCCTCTCTGACTAGAACAATGGAACTCTGGAGACACACCTTCCCCGGCATCGCCAAGCTGTCTGCGCAGTCCACCCTGCCGTGGATGTGTGTGTGTCTGTGTTTGAAAAAGACAGTGTGAACACGTGACGAAAAGGAAGAGTGTCTGTGCATGTGTAACAGAATATGAATTAATGCAGCCTTCATTTTAGAGCCTGTATTCTCACTGACACACACACACACAATCCTCTCTCTAATGGATGCCAATTTCACCCTGAGTAAACACATCAATACAGACACATCGACTGTCTCTCTCCCTCTCTCTCTCTCTGCTGGAGGGACGCCTTTCATTCGGTAGCGATCGGATTTGTCCCATTATAACTGACACAACCATCTGTCAGCACAGAGCGCTGGCAAGAGAGAGAGAGAGAGAGAGGGAGCAGACCTATCATCCACACTGCTGTGCATATTCCTCATAATTATGGCTGGTAAGGCATACATCTGATTGCATTGTTCTGATTCTCATTAAAGCTGCACTGAATACACACACACATACACACACATGCAGGATGCTAAACAAACAGAATGGTACCGTGATGAGAGGGGATTAGTAAATTAGTGCAGTCTGAGTGTGTGTAATGGTAGATTTTTAATAATTGGGTTGATGGATTTGGCGGGTATTGAGATTGAAATAAAAAGCATCAAATAGTACCAGAGACCAAAGTGTCAATTAGCACAGTGCCTAGTAAAAATACTACAGCCACCATCACCAATACTAAGAAAATTTACATCTTAGTATTTACTACTACTACCTTAATGATAAATCAAAACCAACAAAAATAACAAAAATGCACACCAGTATGTTTATTGGACTGGATACTATGTCAAAACCATGACTGACATTGGATGGCATGAATGACATTCAGTGCTGTTAGCAGTACTAGCACCTTCAATGCATACTGTGCTAAAAAATTCTCACAGAGTTCCCTGCATTACTTATTCAGTGGCACAGCAACACCACTACAAAACCTACAGCGTGACCATTGTAGTCCAATTTAAAAGAATTAATTCAGTTTGAATCACTAAAAAGATTTGGCTCATTAGAGTCATTCGTTATGTAGTGAATCAATAGCATACAACCAGTGTAGACGGATTCTTAAACAAATAACTCCAAGGTGTTGGGTCTTTTTAGTGAACCAAATAACCAGGACAACCAGGGATGTGTTTCCCATACAACACCATACACTGTTGGATATATAGTGATGGATAATAACTGATTACATGATTAAATTTTATTCACACAATAGCAATAAATTGTTCATAATTAATTCAATTAAATCCACAAACCCCAGTGTGGGAAAGCTTGACATAATGTAATGTTTAATGCACTTCATGTTGTTAATAACCATGAATGGAATATATTTCCTTTCACTTTGTATTTTTATATCAATATAGTACAAGATTTTCCTATTTAAATCAATGTGATAAACAAGTAAGGTCAAAAGTAATCTAAAAGTAATCAAAACGTAATCTGATTATAGAACAAAAGTGTGTAATGTAATGGATTACAAACTACAATTTTTCTGTAAACTGGAATCAGTAACGGATTACAATTTGTAAGTAATCTACCCATCTTAAAATGCATTTATGCTGCATCTAATAAAAAGTCAATCTAAAATATGGTACAAGATTATCCTATTTAAATCAATGTGATAAACAAGTTAGGTCAAAATTAATCTAAAAGTAATCAAAGTAATCAGATTATATAACAAAAGTGTGTAAAGTGTAAATTACGTTACAAACTACAATTTTTATGTAAACTGGAATCAGTAAAGGATTACAATTTGTAAGTTTAAAATGCATTTATGCTGCATCTACACTCTAAAAATGCTGGGTTAAATACAAGTACAGTACTGATTAGCAGTAAGTGGTTCTAGAATTTACTAGAATTTGTGTGTTCAAATTATTTGTTGTCTATTGTAAATAACAGGTCTTCATAGGGTTATTTCTAGGCTATTATATTTGTTTCTTCATCCTTCATTCCTCTTGCGTCTGGACCTGGCTGTCATGTCCACACACACACAGCTTTCCATGACGGCTGCTATCGATCCACCTCTGCAATGGCTGATTATTCAACCACTGTGTCCCTGTCTGTGCAGTCATCTGAAACGAATCAATGATTCAGAAGCTTTTGGACTCTTCACAGATGCCAAGACAAAGTTATGGAATCTTTGACACGTTATTATCTTATATGACTCACTCAGTAATCCAAATGACTGGCCAAATGACTATTCATAAAAAGTTCGTTTAACTTCAACCACCACCATTAATCAACGAACCGGATTTCACAGACTACCAAAGTTCTAAATAAGTAATGTTCACTGTACCATCATGAATGTGGAGTGACTAATTAGAAAAACATTAATTCAATTCATTTCAGAAGAGCCACAAATATATCCACTTTTGGCTTGTGGAGAGCAGAAGGTTATCTGAGCAATGATTAAGAGGAAGATTTTGAACAAAACTACTTCTACCCGTACGTTTCACTGTACAAAGAGGGTAATTAAGGACAGTCCCTCTTGTTAGAGAACACAGAAACAGGATGAGGAGTGTGTGTGCGAGAGAAAGAAAGCTAGAGATACAGAGTAGGGCAGAGAGAGGGTCTGAGCCAAGAGAAACAGAATGGGAGGGGTCTGGAGACACTTTTTGCGCATATACACAGAGTTTCGTCTCATAGACCAACATAAACACACCTAATGTGTGTGTAAATGTGTGTGCGTGCCGGAAAACACAGTCAACCTCTCATAAGCTCACAAAGACAAACACCCTCAAAGAGGTGCTGAGATAGAGGTACTTTACCGATCCCTGTGGGACAATTAAACCCAAAAATGTCATTGTTTAGTCAACTTTCTTTCCTCTGTGGAACACAAAAGATGAATTTTTGATTAATATCTTGGCCACTCTCTTTTCAAAATAATGAAAGTTAATGAGGATTGGGGGTGCCAGGATCTAAAAGGTCAAAAAAGCACCATAAAAGCATCATAAAAATAGCCCATACAACTTATGTGCTATAATTCAATCCTAATATCATACGATAACTTTGTGTGAGAAACACACTGGCATTTAAGATGTTATTCACTGAACATTGTGTTATCTGCTCTCCCTGGCACTGTAATAACTTCATAAGATAATAACGTTTGATTTGTTCTTTTAAGTCAGATGTTTTTAGTTAATCATTTGATATAGTTCAGATAACTGGTCTGATATAAAATTGGTAAATCTGGTTCTTTAGTTTGACTCACTGACTCCGACCAGAGTGGTTAACAGCTCATTGGAGAGGATGATTATTTGTGAATGATGACTTAAATTTCAGTCTGTTCCTCACATAACTGCTATCACATGACTTGGAATATAGTGACTGTGCCAGTTGGATCACTTTAAGGAAACTTTGATACATCTTTTAGACATTTTGTAGCTTGTAGCCTCAGTTCTCATTCACTTCCATTATATACACTACTGTTTTAAAAGTTTGGGGTCGATATAAGATTTTAAAATGTTTTTGAAGTCTCACCAAAGCAGCATTTATTTAATAAAAACATTAAAATCAATAATATTGTGAAATTTTTTTTTAAATTTAAATTATTATTTTTTAAATATTTTTAGTATTTATTTCTATTTTAATATATTTTCATTATACCTTCAGTGTCACATGACCCTTCAAAAATCATTCTAATATGCTGATTTGGTGCTCAAGAAACATTTATTATTATAATTGTTGAAAACTGTTGTGCTGCCTAATATTTTTTAAGGACACAGTGATACATTTCTTTTTCAGGATTATTTGATGAACAGAAAGTTCAAAATAACAGCATTCATTTGAAATAAAAATCATTTTTATTATTTTTCGATTAATTTAATGCATCCTTGCTAAATAAAACTATTAATTAAAAATGTATTGACCCCAAACTTTTGGACAATAGTGTGGAAAAGACAGATCAGGATACTCTTCAAGCATTCAGTCTGAGTTGCACAGAAAAATAAAGAAAGGTTTACAGGTTTAGAACAACTTAAGATAAATTATAGAAATAACATTTCAGTAAATAATGAGAGAATTTTCATTCGGGACATACTTTTCCTTTAAGTACAAAACAGTGCTAGTGTGAAATGTAAAAGTCACAAATACTCAGGGAGCAAAAGTAGACTTTTAGAATGAAATATGATGAGACACTTAGAGGATAGAGTGTTTTAAAGCAGTAAAAGCTAGGAGAGGTGAGACGGGGTGAAAGAAAACCCCTCCTTTCTGAATAAGCCATCTCAAAGAAATCAGTGTGCTTGTGTGACAGGGAGGGGAAAGGAAAACAAGCGACTTCCAAGCAAAAGTAAACGAGCTGGCGCTTATTTACACACAGGCGAACAAGAAAGCAAACACACACGTGCACACCCACTCACAGACCCGCATGCACACTGAGGTAGTAGCCCTGCTGAGATTAAAAGAGCAAGCTTTCTTCATTTATCTCTTTTCCCACTGCACTCTTTTTCTCTTTTCCTCTCTCCCTCCCTCCTTCCCTGTGGCATGTAATGGTATGCCAATCATCATTACTGTTTTCATTGTTGTGCCCTTAATTACCGCTGCCTCTGCGATGCCACTGTCATCTAGATATGCTAATAAACAAAGAATAGCTCGCCAGCCATGCGCCACTGCGCTAGTGTGAGCGTGTGCCGTGAGTATGTGTGTGTTGGCGTCTTCTGCTCAGCTCTGGTGATGCTTTCTGCCTCAAACTCTGTTTTTTTGCAGCACGAACACAAACGCTCATCTTGCACACACATAAACAGGATGACCTTGCAGATAAGCATTTGTTCAGACGTGACCTGTCTAGTTACATAAATGTTAACCAAGAAAATAAATTACTAGATATTTTTGTTACTGTATTAATAATAGTTTGTCAAGTGAAGTGTAGTGGAGAAAGTTACATTCATTTATATATGCATTAGGCAGATGCTTTTGCATAAAGCGACTTACAGTGCAGTCAAGGTATATGTTTGATCAAAACTGAACTTGTGATATTGGTGTTGCTATTGCCTAAGCTATAAAGTAGTAGAAATACTATCATCTACTAATTAGTAAGTCAACAGACATAATGAAAAGCAGACTTTCTCGATTATAGTACGTCCACATGAAGCTGGAAATATATTATGGCTTGATTAGTAATTCATCTAAACAAGGCAAATGGAACTATTCTCTCAACTCTCTGCAAATAAACTGAGGTTAAATGGATCATACTGATTTTGTTGACTCTTTTTAAAATAAAGGCAAAATTTGTTCAATGTAGAATAATTTTTTTGTTCTATATTGGAGATAATAAATCTCAGCTATTGGTGTATTGCACTTGTTTTTGTATTTTAATCCTCAAACTATCCTATGGTGAAACATCACATATTCTATAGAAATTCAATAGGAGAATAACTGCATTACAAAAATTGAAATATATACAGTACCATTCAAAAGTTTGGGGTCAATATGATTTTGAAAGTGTTTTTAGACGTTTTATGCTCACCAAAGCAGTATTTATTAAATCAAAAATGCAGTAAAAACAGCAATGTTGTGAAATAGTATTGAAATTCAAAATAACTGTTTTCTATTATATATTTAAAAAATGTCATTGTGAAAGCTGAATTTTCAGCATAATTACTCCAGTGTTCAGTGTCACATGATCCTCCAGAAATCATTCTAATATGCCGACTTTGTGCTCAAGCAACATTTCTTCTTATTAATCAATGCTAAAAACAGTTGAGCCAATTAATATTTTTGTGGAAACTGTTACTTTTTTTCAGAAATCTGATGAAAAGTAAGTTCCATAGAACAGCACTTATTTGAAACATAAATCTTTTGTAATACTATAAATGTCTTTACTGTCATTTTTGATCAATGTATTGCTTTCTTGCTGAATAAAAGTATTTAAAAAAAATCTTACTGACCACAAACTTTTGAATGGTAGTGTAACTAATATAAAATGAGTGTATATGAACACTGCATTGTCAAAGTACATTTCTAAAGAGAAATACCTTACAATCACATTTTACTATTGTCATTTAGGCAGACATGTTCTTACCCAAAGTGACTAACAGCACATTGACTGCAGGGATTCTTCCCTTTGGAGCAGCCCAGAGTTAAGCTCCTCGCTCAAGGGCACACTGGTGATGGGGGATCCCAATAATTCTGCACTTCATGAACCACTAACCGACAGATTATTAGCCCAGATCTTCAATCTTAAAGCCACCAGCATCCCCATAACACACAGAAACCCGCACTGCTGTTCAAATCTTAATTAGGAAGTGATAATTGTGTGGATAATTGAATAATGAGATGAACTGATTACAACTTCTGTGCCGTCATTTATCTTGAATATAAACACTAAAGTATGACTGATTTAGCAACTGTCTCACCATATGATTGAATATTACACCATATTATGATAATTATCTCATACATTTCATGTATTTGTTGCCTATTTGGAATCCCAATTCCCACTGCCATATGCCAACTATATACATTATATCTTTAAATCTTAGCTATATATCGCAGTGTAGAATCTATATGTATAAATAGGACAGCCTGGATACATAAACCATGTTTTGTACAAACAGCTTTGTTCATACATCATTTATAAGTGCAGTATGTATATCTGTACAAATAACATATTATAAGAGCTTGACACCTTAAATGTATTTTAAGTACGTATGACTGTGTTAACACATACATAATGCATGTGTGTGTGTGTGTGTGTGTGTGTGTTTGTGTGTCCAGATGTGTAACGACAGGTGGGGTAGGTTTCAGACAGGATAAAGAGGATTAGGAGAGCAGGGAGTGAGCCCTTCCCCAACACCCCAGAGAGCAAGAGAGAGCAAATCACAGCTAAAACAAAGAAAGACAAACAGTAATTATTTTTTAATCTGTCAAATCACATAGATCACATCCAAAAAATGTCCAACAAGTGAACTAATCGGCCCAAATAAAGATATTTTCACCCCTCTCACACTTGTATATCACCTTAAAATAATACAATCCTACATCCTTGATATTGATTAGTCAAGACTACGGTCGGCCTACAGGTCATGCTGACCGTATGACCAAATCATGCTCTGCTCAATGGGTTTACTTGTTGTTCATTCCCACCAGTGAGAAAAAGTCAATGTCTATATATTACAGACTTGAAATGAGCATGCAGCAGCAGTAGGGCGACACATACAGTACAAGATCGTGTGAGAAGAAGTCCTTAAATTGTCATCAGGAGAAAGAGAGAGTGAGATTTAGATAACTGGGGCACTTTTATTCTGAGTCACTGCTTGTTTTTCTTTCCTTTCTTGATAATCACTCTCATACGACGTGCGAATGTTTGTTTGTGCGACTTTAGGATGTTTTTCCGGTTTTGATTTCAGTAAATGACGAACAACAAGTAACAGAGAGATCAGACTGAGGGAATACCCTAAATGCACTTTCCGCTCACTTTCTCCACACCGTTTTTAATGCGCATCTTTGTCGTGATTTCCAGTAAAAATATCGAAACATTCGTAAAAAAAAGATTCATTCACCTGATAAGTGACATTGCATAAGATATTATATATATATATATATATATATATATATATATATATATATTTAAAATACATCTTTGACATATATTCCAGACAAAAACACAGCTTTTAAAAATGAGAATTATTCTTAAATTCACCTGATAAGCAACACTACATAAGACATAAATAAAAACTATTGCAATTTTTTAAATGAATGTATCACCTTGACATTTTCTAGTAAAATAATTTTTAGAAGAAAAAGAAAAGTTAAATTCACCTGACAGGCAAGACTGCATTGCCAAAAAATGCCAAATAACCTGCAAATAAATAAATAAATAAACAAAATCTCTGACATTTAAAATGATCATTTTAGAAGATAAAAGTTAAATGCATCTGAAAAAAAAATCATCTTTTAAGCCTTAAAATATTAAGGCTTAAAACAACTTTTTAAAAGCATAGGCAAGTGAAAAACAATTGGAAAAATGTTCATGTAATGCAATATCTAAAAAGTCTTAATATCTTGCAGTTTTATTTATTAGGTGAATAATCTTGTTTATTATGTAAAAAGATGTTTTACTGAAAAACAAGACAAAAATACTCATTAAAACATGAACATTTTCCAGTTCAAACACACTAACAGCAAACCAAGCGGTTCCATCTGTTATTTTTCTCTAAGAAAAGCGTGACTGTGATTTAATTCACTTATTGATACAGAATAACAATCCTAATCACAGAGCTAGAGCGATGAACACACACACAAACAGTCTCTGAGTGCAGAGTGCCGGAAGGTCTGAGCGCTCTGTGTTGTGTTCAATGAATGTCAATGAACTTGCGAGGAGTGAGCGAGCGAGTGAGAGGAGAGAGACAGATGCACAGCCTTTTCATAGTGAAAGATAAACGCAGGACAAAGACAAAAGGAAACGGAGAGAAAAGAAATGCAAGACAGCCCGTCTTTGTTTGGATATGCGTGCGTGTAGGCACATCTGTGTTCGCACAGATAGGAAGTGTTCATTCAGTGATTTTTTTTTACTGCATTTGCTAGTCATCTTGACCAGACGCACAGCGATCCCAGTTGTCTTTCTCAGCCCGTTTTAACGTCCATCCGAAGCACTTTTATTAATAAAACAGGAGAGAGATAGAGTGTGTGTGTTTGTGTGTGGCTATATATAAGAGCAGCTGCAGGGTAGGGCTAATTTAGCAGCTCTGCTAATCTCACTGGACACTCCAGCTGCATCAAAGCAACGAGACACACACTCTGACACACACACGCAACTCAGTTACTTGTCTTTTTCCTTAGTCTGAGGGGTCTGACATTGACAACACGTGAAGATGAGACCTAACACAGCTACAAACATGTAGTATAGATACTATTAGATTAGATAACCCAAAAGCTGAAAAAATTCAGGCAGTATACAGATGTAGGAAAACAATCGGAATCATTTTCCAATCAGATTCAGATTCAGTTTGATTCACTTGTGACTCATTTAGGTATATTTTAGTTATAATGTTCATTTATGTTCTGCTAATGCTATAAATCATGCATGGCAGCATTTCAGACTGATTCAGTTCCTGTAACTCAAACAGCAGATCATGGCAATAGTAACAACAAGGCCATGTGTTCGATTCCCATTGCTAAAATTCCAACCTTGAATGCAATTTAAGTTGCTTTGCATGAAAAATCTGCGTCAGTATGAATTTAAACAGATAACTCATCTTTTTGAACTATTCATTAAAAGAACCAGCTCATTAGTTTCTGGAATTGTTCTACTCTGGTCATGACTCATAAGATTCAGACTACAGTGGGCATGCTGCAAGTTTTTGATTCACTAAAAAGAACTTACTCAGAGTCATTTGTTCATGAATTAGACAACTCTCAATTTTGCCGCTTGCCATTTTACATCAAATTCAACAGAGAACTTGCCTTGTAAAATATGGTTTCTTTTGCTGTAGCACTGGAGTTTCAGCATCAATTCTGAGCAATTCTGTGTTTTGACATATAATTGTGGGCGGCCAGACACAGACTGTGTTTCTGTAATCAGTTCAATTGCATTCGCCACCAGCACACAACATATATGCACAGTAAATATGAAGGGATCAATACTTAAAATAAAAATATCAATTTTTCCTCACTCTTTCACTCTGCTAAAAGGCTGCGTACCAGTGTTAACCCTCTGACATTTTGACCTTGTGACCCTGTAAACCAGAAATCTCCACCAATCTCCTCTCTCGCTGCCTCTACAGTAGCGTTTCATCCTCTGACTCACACACAGAGTTTATCCCCCTGAGCAGGAGAGAAAGAGCAAATAGACTTAAAGAAAGATACTCAGTTTTGTATGTCTTCCTCAGATAAGAAAAGGCTTAGAGAGAATCAACTTGCCAAATCTTCAGAATCTAGTCTCCAAAACACACAAAGGAGAGAGACGGAGGAGAGCGAGAGAGAGAGAGAGAGAGAGAGAGAGAGAGAGAGAGAGAGAGAGAGGGAGGAACAGAGGGAGTGAACATATACTGTATTCATTTCACACTTGTCAGCTGCGAGAGCAGAATCAAAATGAATACAAGGCTGAATGAAGAATGACAGACAATCTGATAGCAGTAAGGGAGAGAGAGACAGAGAGGATGGAAAGGGAGGGGAAACTGCTGATCCTGCTGAAGAAAAAAAAAAAGAACACACTCTTCCAAAATAATAAGCAACCTACCATTCATATTCAGCAGGTAGTCAAAGCCATACTTTCATAGTTTCTCATTTTTATCATTTTATGTATTTCCTGAGGTCTACTTAGAATGATAATCAAGTTTTTAGTAACCCTTTTTGGCTGTTGTGCCTTTAAGACTTCTATGTAAAATAATAACCTAAAAAACAGATATAAAAGACATGGACACATGTCTTTTCTATTTCATTTTTATTTCACAGTGACTCATGGGTCAAGTTTCTGGACAGGGTTGACATCTAAATTTGGAAGGTTACGTGTTGATGAATCAGTTCAACATTAGAAGGCTGCAGAAGTTTCAATAAAATACATAAGCTGCATATAACTTATATTTTAGAAGGTTCATGCCGTCTCAAAATGAATAAAGTTTTGGATCATTAAGATTTCAATTCCTCGCCAAGGGTGCATTTTTTTTTAGATCAAATATAAATAAAAAATACAATAATGTTATGAAATATTACTAAAATTTAAGTCAAACTGGACCCAAAACATTTAAACAGCAGTGTATATGAAACAGGATGGAAAAAAATACTATGCTGTTATCCTTATTCAGCAAACATGTGAACACAGAAACACATGCGAAACCAAACAGTAAAAACATCAAAAGTCAAAAGTCATGACCTTTTGAACTCCATAATGAGCTACTACACCAAATGTCCTCATTCACAAATGGTAGTAAGTGTATTCAGGCATACAACAGAGTGTTTTTAGTGAGTGTGTGTATGTGTGTCTATGCCCAGCTGCTTTACTGTAAGCCCGGCCCTCAGGGAAGGCCCCTTGAGTGTGACTGCCCACTCCTACCTCCATCTCTATCCCTCTCCCTCTCCCTCCCTCCCTCTCCCTCCCTCTCTCTCCTCTCTCTCCCTCTCTCTCCCTCTCTCTCCCTCTCTCTCTCCTCTCTCTCTCTTCCTGCAGTAATGGTTTAATGGCAGATTACAGAGCCTCTGAGGGCTGAATGGAAGAGTAATAAAATAAATGGCTTTGTAAGGGCCCTTCCCCCACAGAGAGCAGACCACCGCTGAACTCTACAGTCTAGAGGATCCCTGCAGGACTGGCCCAATATCTACAAACCTGTGCAGTTAAGGACACAAATGCATATGTCTCTTTCTCATTTTCTTCAAACTCGTTCAAATGGATAGACCTGTTAATATCTTTTATGTCTCATTTATCAGTTCATATTGCACTTCCGGATCCATTTTCATAATCTGCCAAATGTCCACCAACTCTCAGCCTTAGAAATTCAATTCTCTTCAGCCCCAATCCTTTTAGAAATGTACTAAAGCGTATCATTGTATTACCATCATGTTTTTTTTTTTGACAAGATACCATGGCACTACTGTTTTTTTGTTTTTTTTTGTATACATGGTAATATGTTTTTGGACACAATGCCAGGATAATACTATGTTTTGGATATACATACCATGATATTACCATGCTATTCTTTATAAACCAAAAAACCAAAAAACATGGTTTATAAAGCAAAAAAACAAAAAACATGGTTTATAAAGATGGTAAAAAACATGGTTTATAAAGATGGTAATCGTTCATAGCCATAATACACACACACACACACACACACACAAACCCACAAAATCCATCATAACGTTTTATATGAGTTTTGAATTTGAGGACATTCACATTATTGCAACAGCTAACAAGGACTTGCTTCATAAAGATTTAGTTGAGTTGAGTTGCTTCAACACCTGCCTGACTGACAGCAAAACTGAGCAAACTTCGGGTCATTGTTCTCTGGTGGTCAGCATTTTGTGACATAATAAATGTCTTATGGGTCAATGACATTTTTTTGGACCAGATCTATTAATTTATTAAAATAACACTAAAATGCAATTCATACAATCACTTAAATACACCTCTTACATGTTGAATATGTTTTGAATTTCTGAACTAAAATTCACTTCATTTTTGGGGGCATAAACTCAAAAATATCACTGAAGAAAAATACTTTTCTTCACCATTATCTGGACTCTCTTATTTGTCACTGACCCATTATTTTCTCACCTATGGAAGAATGGGTAAAAGTGAGTGTCTGTTTAGAAAACTCACACGGTTTATTCCAGATGTCAGGATATTAGTAGGGCGGATCGGCTTGACCGGAGGAAACTCCCTTTCATAAAGACCTCATTCATGCCTCTGAAACACTATAGGGCAGGGTGGCTGCGTGTGTGTGTTATATCATTCACAGCCAACAAAGTGCAAACAAAAGTGCACACATGCACAAACATTAGCATTTAAACACATACAGACACTGAAAATAGATGTATATTCACACTTCAACCCACCCAAGAGTCACCTTCAGGGGAAAAATAATAAAAGAAGCAATAAAAAGGAGTAAAAGAGAGCGAGACAGGTGACTTTCACAATCACTTCAATACTATTTCCGTTTTCATTGCTAAAAGTTTTCATTGCTAAAAGCTCAATCTACCATTCACCTGTCTTTTGATCTGCTATCATACTGTGTTCTCCCATCAGGTGTCAAACTGCTAATCAGCATTACGACCGTCTGCGTGATCTGGGACAGGAAGAGACGTATCAGATGTGTTATGAAAGTGTCCCATGTTTAGTGGCTAACGGCATCTAGGTAAAACAATGTAGACACTCCTCTCTAATGTTGCATAAACACACTAACCTGAACTAACCTGTACTGAGCCAATTACAGTAGCCTGTATGTGTCAGAGTGTGTGTGTGTGTGTCCAGAACAGGTGTACGTCTAGCTTAATCTCCTGTGCGGTTGAAGCCAGTGTCACGCCATGATCAAAAGACAGCACTGAAATAAGGGTAAAAAGACATTCTCTATCTCTCTCTCAGACAAGCTTGAGCACAAACTCATTTGCTGCATGACTGGAAAACGGACGGCGATATTGCCAAGAAGTGAAAAAGCAGGGGTAAGCGAAAAAGACAGAGACGCTAAGACTGAGTGCCACCTGCAGCTCTACGGCCACCAAGACGCAGCTGCTCTCTATTCCCCCTTCCTCTCTTTGTTTCTGTCCATCATCCCTGGCTCTTCCTCTGCTTATTGATCCCTTCAGCAACCCCTATTCTTATCTTTTTCAGGTTTCGGGATTGTAGACCTAAGCAGTTCTTTTTTTTTTAAATGAAAGCTTCATTCCGCCTCAGAGTAATAAAAATAACATTTTATTAGGGTGATTGCAAATGTACATTTCACAATTGTGTTTATTTTTCGTAATTACGAGAAATAAGTTCGCAATTGCATGAAATAAACTCACTTTATTTTTGCAATCGAAACTCTCGTACTTGCAACTTCATGTCACAATTGCGACTTCATTACTCACAATTGAAACTTTGCTTCTTGTAATTGCGACTTTGCTTCTTATAATTGACACTTTATTTCTAGCAATTGTAACTTTATTTCTCATAACTGCAACTTTACTCCTTGTAATTTCAACTTTATGCAATTGTGTGTTTATTTGTCATAACTGCGACTTTGTTCCTCGTAATTGCAACATTATTTCTTGCAATTGTGACTTTTTCCCTCATTATTGCAAATGTATTTCTTGCAATTGTGCACTTATTCCTCATAACTGTGACTTTGCTCCTTGTAATCGCAACTTCACTTCTTGCAAGTGTGCCTTTATTTCTCATAATTGTTACATTGTCCCTCATTATTGCAACTTCATTTTGCCTTATTGCCTTTATTTCACACAACTGCGACTTCTTGCTGTTGTGCTTTTGTTTCTAGCAATTGTTAATTTCTCATAATTTTGACTTATATCTCAATGGAGCTTTATATCTAATAATTATGCCTTTATTTCCTATTTTAAACTTTATCTTACAGATTTATTTTTTATCCTGTGGAGGGAATTGCTTTCCATCTTTTGTTAACTAAGAACGTCAGTAACTTTTTCTAAATCATAGCTTAAATATTTTACTAAATTCACTTTTCTAAAAAGCAACTGAATCTCTGAGTAAGTTAGCAATGGACACACAAAAACATTCTTTTTGTTTTTTTCATCTTTAATAAGATTTGACAGATGTTAAACAGAAGTAACCTGAGGTTACTTGGTGACCGGTTTGGATCGGTAGTCTAGGCTGTTACACCACTGACGTAAACTGTCTTGCTTGTGCGTCAAGTGTGCCAGGACTATCAGCAGACTCCTTTACCTCTTTACCATGAGTCCCTGGAGTCTGTTTGTGATGGATTATGCTGTTCTCTGCATGTCTCTCTCTGTGTGTATATAAAGAGAATGAGAGAGAGAGAGTGAGTGAGAGAGAAACGTCGCTGTAATAGCAGGCACACTGTCCTGACCTCACTTACAGAGAGTGTCAAATGTACACACAGACGCACACACACACAGTGTTCCCGTCTGTTCCGACCTTCACTGAATTCTCGTCATTCATGATGTCACAGGCTCATAGCTTCCAACGTAAGCCATCTTAGTCAGCCTTAGTTTATATTTGAGAGAGATTCATTGAAACTGACAAACACCACATGTTTTGATATGGCTACATTCAAATAGTTGTGCAGTAATGCTGTATCTTACAAACCTTCAGTGAATGTAACTGCAGTAGGGCTGCACATTTTTAAACAAAGTTTGGATACTATAATTGAAACAAGCACTCTTACAGAGAAAACGTTAATATAGGGTTAAATCTTTGCTATAATTTATCACACTACCTTTAAATTACAGCTAGACGGTGGCAAGTGTGTACAACATACAAAATTTCTCATAATTATCATAAATAAATAAATGAAAAACTTTCTTGTAATTGCAACTGTCACAATTCCGACTATTTCTCGTAATAACTGGATGAACAATTGGATGAATAGGCCTACCTCACTAACTGAAACTTTCACGTATATGCTGCTGTCAAAATTTTGACTTGATTTCTCGTAATTGTGACTTTGCTTGTTGTAATTGTGAATTTTTTTTTCATGCAATTACAATTTTTTTTCTCGTAATAACTGCAGTAAGGATGCATTGATATTGAAATTTGATAACTATTTTAATGGATAACAGCCTATAAATAGCCAATATTATAAAGCTATACATTTTCGTAAAAAGAAAAAAATTAAAATGCACTAAAAAGCTAGCATGCTACAAGTGAAACAAGACCTCTTAAAGATAAAGCGCTCTTAGGGCCAGATTTAACAAACAGGGCAAATTAGCGTTAGAGCGCAATTCTATAAAAGCGCAGATGGGAGGGGAAAATTCTGCGTGTGATTTACTGACAGTGCGCACATTAAAGAACACAGACGCAGCCAGATCATTTGACCAGCGCAATCCACCAAGAGTAGCGCAAATTACCACCGGCTTTAAGACATGCTTTTTTCGGGCATTAAATAATGGCGCAAATACCAGTAATTTGATGAGCGCAAACATAAGTAAATCACGTTGTGTGATTCATTTTAATACTCTCCTCCCGTAAATTTTGCGTCTGAAAGGGAAACTCCTACAAATGCATATTCAATAAGGTCAGGCGCAAAAATAACTGTGTCCACGCCTTTTCAACGCTAATTCTTCACTGCATGTCTTTAGTAAAGCCTGACAGTACTATTTTAACACCAAAAGACGGTTTGCGCTGGAGCAAGCTGTTAGTAAATCTGGCCCTTAAAGGGTTACATTTTTGCAAGATTATGGCAAAACCGGCAAAATCCAATATCTAATATCGGTAGATACTGATAAATTCTGATATTATATTCACCCTAGATATGCACATTCACCCAAGATACACATTCACACGCACCCTACAGACTTTTAAAAGATTTCTACTTCTCAGGAGTGTTGAAACGCAGGTGCAAGGGGTGAAAACATGACTCAGGGGGCACTTTCACTGGAAGACAGATCAAACACAAACACACAAGCTGCCGCTCAATGCCTCTTACAGGAACCTGGATATACATTAACAGATACATGAGTACATACAAAGAGAACACACCCACTAAACAAACACACATGTGTCCTGATCAGAGACATGCAGTAGCACTGTGAGTATGTGGGAACGAATGTGTGTGCATGTCTGATTGTTTCCGACAGGCAGGAGAGATGAGAAGTGGCAACCATGTGCACATATGTATGTGTGTGTGTGGTGCTTTGGAAATAGGTCAGCTTAGGCTGGGTTTAGTGGCACTAGGCCCAGCTCAAGCAGAGAAGTGCCCTGGGGCTCACTCACACACACACACACACACACACACACACACACACACACACACACACACACAAACACACACACGTGTACAGATAAACACACACAAAACTCCCTGCAAGTAAAGACAAAGACATACAGGCATATTCCACCAATCTACACAAAATAATTCAAAAGGAAATACAGATCCAACATATACACACAAAGAAATAATGGATTTTACATGCTGAAGGCTGTTCAGAGTTAATCTCGCCAATTAAAGCTACAGACGGAAAAAAAAATGTTAGTCAATGATAACAAACTGAAACAAAAATGCACATTAAGATGATAATTAAGCTGTTTAAATGAAAAAAAAGAAAACCTATGCAAGATATCAACAATGCAGTAACTCAAATTATATATATATATATATATATATATATATATATATATATATATATATATATATATATATATATATATATATTTTAAAGTAAAATTTAGTAAAATTGACCAAAAGACAAAAATAACAAATATGTCTTGACAAAATATTGACCACATTTAAAAGATATTTTCCTCAAAAGAAAAAAAAAAACAAAAAACTGTAAAACAAAAACAAAGGCTGTTTAATTATAAAGATTACTTAATTATAATGTCTATATTATTGACCACGGGAGCAGCTATGAGCTCAGTTACACTGTGATGGTTTAAACACAAAATACACACAAACTCTCTAATTACCAGTGCATGGCCAGTCTTCTGAATGTGAGGAAAATAACACTAATGAGCTTCACCTCACTGTGACATTAACACAACCTGCTGTCTACCATCACACACACACTTGTGCTCATAACTCATAAACACACACCTATAAATCAACAGGATGGTTATACAGACAATCATAAAACGCATTAGAGCTCACACACACACACACACACATGCACGCTAAACATCATAAATCTTTATTCCTACAAACATTAACCTAAGTAACCACATATAATCCGTAGATGAAAACACACTGCGTGCGAGTGCCTTTTAAAAGTGTCCACGAGAGAGCTTTAGACTGTGAGGATAGAATGTAAAGAGAGGAGCAGATGAACAGATGATAAATGAAAGGAAGTAGTGAAGGATGGAGAAAAAAAAAAAAAAAAGAGGAAGTGCTTGTGTCTGTTGTACTGGCTGCCCTTAAACCATTACTAAGGGGATCTCCCAACGGACACACTCACACACACACACACACACACACACACACACACACACACACACACACACACACACACAGAGTCAAACAAAGGACAACAGGAACAACGAGTGAGAGAAAGACAGAGAGAGAAAGAGAAGGTGGGTGTGAGGTTTGGTAACCAAAGTATATTACACATATACGTCCCTTTCTTCTTGAAGAAAAGCTCTTTTATGTAAACGAAACCACATAAAAAGTTAAAATGAAAATTCATCATTAAATGCACTTGCAAACCCATAAGTCTTTCTTCCTTTAGAGGAACACGAAAGGAAATGTTTTGAAGAATGTTAACTCTACAGTCTTCAATACAATGAAAGTGAATGGAGACAGATGCTGTCAAACTGAAAATGTGAAAAAAACAACAACCTGAAATCACCTGTGAATCATATTCCAATCTTCTAAATCATATAGCATCTTTGTGCTTGATAGAGACTGAAATCATATAGACTTTAATCATATAGACATAATATACTGTAGACTATAGACTATTTTTATAAGTTTTATTGTGCTTTTTTTGATATTTTAATGTTCTTATATACATCTGATAATATATAAAATATATAAAAGTGTGTTAAAAGTTACCAAGGGAGCCAGGATTCCATAAAATAAAACAAAATAATAAAATAGGGGGGGGGGGGGGGGGGTGCTGAATATTTAAACTGCAGCAGTTTAAATATTATTTCAGTTTAAATATTCTGTTAAACTGCTGCAACCAAACGAGCTTATTAGACAAATAAGTTTCCTTTTTAGTCCAGGAGGATGTTTTTCAAAAGGCTTCGGCAGAAAAAACCTGCAAAACTCGCCCACATACATATGAACAAACAAATGAAAACTACTGAAGAGAGTGGATGTTTGTGTGCACGAGTGAATGAGCAAAAAAAAGGGAACTACGAGCAGGAATTCTGCACCCAAGGTTCACCAAATCCTAGTCCAGCCAACGAGAGAGCAGAGGGAATAAAAGCAGTGCAAATTGCCTGAGTTAGTGCTGGAACACACACACACACACACACACACACACACACACACAGAATCACTGGGTGTCTTGCTGGTCTCAGCCATCCTGTGCTGGTTGTTAAAGCAGTATTAATATTCATGTCGAGGGCTGCTGCTGTCAGTGAGGCAGTTTTAAATGAACACTCCGACCTTGATCCAATCCATGGGGTCTCTCCTTATCCAACTCACAAGAATGAGTTCTTTTTCTCTCTCTCAACACACACTTTTCCTCCATTTTTCCCTATCCTAACCTCTCCCCCTTTCACCCTTTCTTTCCTGATTATGCAGACTTGGAGCTGGTGCGTGTGTGTGTCTCCAATCTCTGTTTGATTTTGCTCACAGACAAGAACGGATCTGCCTTGATAAAGATGGCTGTTCAGAAAGAGCCACAGAGGGATTCAGATTACCTTGATCTCTCTCTCTCAGTTTCTTTCTCCTTCTCGGTTTTTGTTGATGAGGTGGGTGTGATACATTTTTAAACCTGATATTGAGAGAGAAGAACAAAAACCCTGACTTTTCCCAGTTCTGTAGTGAAACAAATCTGAACAACCTGCATGTGAAAAGCAACATACAAATACACACTTGACTGGGAATATCTGTTCCATTGTGTTATTATTTGGAGTAGCTTGATCTAATCATGTTTTGTAAGATCTAACTTACTCAACAACATTCTCTTTGCTATGACAATAGAGAAACTTGACCGTGCAAGAAGACTCAGGCGACGCTGAGAATGCAACACATACTTGTACTATGAATTACACTCTGACATGGAAAGCAACAACACATGAAATCAATCTTGCATAGCTGGAAGCGTCTGTTTTCACACTCTTATGCAGAGTATGGCTAAATTCAGCATTGAATAGCATTGCATATCTTTATTGAATAGCATTGCATATCTTTATGATAGCAACAGTAAGAGAAGTGTACTAGTGTGCTATTCTAAATTCAGCCAATGTTTCAGGCTTAAAGATAAAGAAAGGATCGAATGTGTTGAGTAACTTTGCCTCAATACACAACAACTAAGTTGTTGTGTATTGAGGCAAAACATTCATATTATTATCAATTAATTCCAAGTATGATTAGCTTTTAGTGTAGCTGCTTTGAAAGAGTGACAGGTTGTGAAAACCAAAAGCCTCTAAAAGAATCGTGGGAACTAGCTAACGGTTCGCTCAAGAGAAATATACTAAATAATATCTTATGTTTTCATTAACAAACTATGCATAAAGGTTTGAGTAAAGGTTAGATGTAGTGACAGAAAATACTGTCAGCTCACTATTAAAGCAACAGAAATCAATGGAAACCCCCATGGTGTGTATGTGTGAGACTATGAGCCACAGCAGAAACAGTCTCTAAATGGAAAACAGTCCAGACAGAGAGTGACAGTTGCACAAAGCTCGTTCTTTCTCATTCCACACACACACACTTGAGTAGACACTTGTCCTCTGCGGTTAAGGTGTATCCCTCCATTCCTCACTTAGCCGTCCACCTCAGAAGCCTCCTGTCTCTTTATCTCTGCAGGCTAAATAATGGACCGGCATTAGTTGGGTTGGCCTGCTCTAGAGCAGAGATCACTCAGATCAATGTCCGCCAGCTCAAATGGACAGAGTCCACCGCTCATTTTATTTCTCAGATGCTCCATCCCTCCTTCCTTTATCTCTTTCTTTTGGACTGAATGCGGTCATCTGTTCTTTTTGCCTCCTGTTCTCTACCTTTCCATCTCACGCTCTCTTTCTTGGTGGACCCTCTTTTCTAATAAATCTCATGAATGGTTCTCTCTCAGTAGCTCTCCTTTAAACGCGTCACAGCAATTACAGCACTCGTAAAACGGCGCCATATAGACCTAGACCCTGCGTATGTGTGTGTGTTTGTGTGTGAGATCACGTCCTTGAGGGGGCAAGAGAAGAGCTGGTTATTGATTGGAGGTCCCTGTACGACACATAGGCTTTTGATTTCTCTTGTAGAGCACTGCCTCTGCCTTGTCCTCCCAACAGTATTCTACAAAGTCAAATAGAGTGGACTATTGACTGCTGTTCACCTATACCATCAAAATGACACACTCTTGACGGTTTCTATAGTCACATTAGATTGAGTGAAAAAAGCACTTTATTACATTATGAAACTGGTCAAAGCACCACCTATATAAAGGTCTGAGTTTAATTTTCAGTCAATACATACACACCAGACCTGCGTTAGGTATTTGGACAAATAAAAATGTATCGGAAATTACTGTTTTTGTTACTTTTTGTCACCAAAAGTCCTTTCAAATGGATGAATGTTATCTCTTTTGGTGAAAAAGTTTGTAAAATGTAAAACGAGTGTAATGAATTATCAAAAAAGAAAAAAGTCGGGTGAAGATTTGGTTCTATTCATCAGTTGTTGATTGGACTTTGAGATGTTGGCATTGCACAATGACTGCAAGCTTGCAGTTGATTGTGGAGGAATGGGTTTAAGTGGACTAAATGATGGAGAAGTCCAGCACGTCACTTTTTCACCAGAATATTGAGTTTTGAATAAACATTACATTAAGGTAAAAAAAAAAAAAAACACTTAAAGATTTCAACATGCATGGATGAATTGTTCACAATGAGATTAATAACATGCATTTTCAAAATAGACAACTTTAAAATAAATGGCACTTGATAATATGATATATAATGCAAAGACGTTCACTTTTAAGTATGCTTAAAGTTTACTTTAATTCTGCAAACACTATTTGAGACCAGGTAAAGTGAATTGTTCATATTATTCCACATATGTCTACTGGAAGTAACATTTGTTAATAAAAGCTGCCAAAAGACTTTTTTCCATTACAGCAGCCAATCAGGATGTACATATGTCTCGCAGCAGATGTAGTGTGGGGCCCACGCTTATTAAAACAGCAATAAAGAATGAGCTTTCATCATGCAGCATGCAGAATATGCTTGTGTCAAACAGGTATCAAAAGATGGTTCCTATTATGAGTTGACGAATTTAGATTTCTTTCAATGGGATATAGCTGATATAATCCGATATATCTGGCTAATGTAATTTAGATGTACACATACGCTAAAATATTTATTAAAAATTCACAAAAAATAGAATATAAGCTAATGCCAATTACAACAATGTCAAATGACCAAATATCAGAATGCCAAAATTTTGATAAAACACTAGTCAGTATTAGTGGTCAATCAATAGGGGTTTCTTTCATGAAAAATCCTGATGCTGATATCTATATAGCACACTGGCTAAATAAAAATGCTCATATCTGTATACAAGTGGACAGTTAATTGGCCTAGGCTGACATATCTGGAAAATGTATTACGATAAAGCTCATAGCTACTCATAAGCTACTCATGACCGTATTTACATATGTTGGAATATTTATTGATATCTACACGCTTATTTGTCAGCACAGATAGGTTGACATTTATGTTTGAAAGCCTGAAACACATCGAAAAATCACAGCAATAAGGCAAGACGAGAAATAAGGACCTCTCGAGTATGAGCGCACACAGACTTGAGACAGCCACACACAGTTGTTAACTCGTGGGATAAAATAAAATCATCTTCTTGGTTAAAGAGAGGTCTGATAATCTGTATGAAGAGGGATTTGATGGAATGAATAAATGCATTAATACTCCAGGCGCTTAGTGTCGCAATCACCCCATTTCAATGCAGAGAGAACTGTGCCCGCGCCGCAGCATCAGCGCCACTTCCAATGTGTCAAATGTTAATGACCTGCCAGGGAGAGGAATCTATCCACATGTTCATTTGTCATTAAGAAGGAATATTTTAACACCAGACGCTCAAGCGCTACAGTGTCACAACAATTTAACACAGTGGAGAAAAGGAGGAGGTAAAGAGAGGGAGGAGGGGAGTTCTGACAGATAAAAATAGGAGGAATGTATTCCTGCAGCCAGCAACTCTTTTAAGGGGGATGGCGAAAAACAAAAATGCTTTGTATCAGCACAAACGCACACACCGACTGCACCACAGCGCTGCTGCCAATATTTTGTTGAGTCAGTAGGTCAGAGAACAGGGAGCATTATGGGGGAAAGTGCCTCTATTGCTTGAGTGGCATTCAGTCTTGTTGTATAACAGAGAGAGACAATGCTACTGTTCCTGCGTGCTGGGTGGTTGAAGGGCCAAAGATGGCATCTACATATTGCTGAAGAATAACACATGTAGCTGTCTCACTCATTGACTCCTACACAACCACATGTACTCAGAAAGTGATGTCATTACCCGCAGCTGCACAAACATCCACTGGGAAAATCAATGAGCGTATGGCACATTTATTAGGTCCTGATGTGGCAGCATAGAAATGCCCGGCCCAGCTGTTATAATAGAAAGCAGTGTGACTGAGAGACATCTAGAAAGATCTAACCTAACGAGACACGGAGAAGAAGTAAGCTAGTCCTAAAGCTATGCTCCCAAAACAGACTGCCTTGGGGCGGAAACTCAATTAAACTGTTAGAAGACATACTATTAGCAGAAAATATTTAAGACATTCAGCAGGAATTACCAAACAGAGTGAATTAGGGGCTTGTCCAATGTTAGAATACATAACTACAATGTTAAACAACCCTGACCATATACAAGGTTATGTAATTTTGCCACAGTCTGACCTGGCTACCTTGAATAGACACAAATTTGTGGTCAAACCAATTTGGTTTTTAATTGTAGATGCCAGTATCTAGAAAGCAGGGTTTCGGTTTTCATTTACCCACACACACACACACACAAACAGTTCTGTTCAAAAGTTGGGAGCCAGTAAGAAGTTTTTTTAAAGAAATTAAAACCTTTATTTAGCGTATCAAACTGATCTGAAGTAAGAGTAAAGACATTCAAAATGTTACAAAAGATTTCTATCTCAAATAAAAAAAATTCTATTCATCAAGAATCCTTAAAAAAATGCATCACCATTTCCACAAAAATATTAAGCAGCACAACTGTTTTCAACACTGATAATAATAAATGTTTCTTGAGCACCAAATTAACTTATTAGAATGATTTATGAAAGATCATGTGGCACTGAAGATTGGAATAATGGCTGCTGAAAATTCCATTTTTCCATCACTGGAATATATTGCATTATATATATTAAATATGATACATATAAAATATATTAAATATATATTAAGTATATTATAATAGAAAAAGTAAGTTTAAATTTTAATAATATTTCACAATAATATTATTTTATTGTATTTTTTAAAATCAAATCAGCACAGCCTTGGTGAGCAGAAAAGACCCAAAACTTCTGAACAATAGTGTATACAGTATATGCTGAAGATGATCATTTAAAATGGCCAAAATCTGTCCATTTAATCGGCCAATATATTGGTCTAACCCAGGGGTTTTCAAACTTTTTTGTCAGCCGAACCCCTTTGACATAAATTATTTACTTAAAGTACCCCCTGATATTTTAAGTATATATTTCAATAATTTAATGGCACATTTGTGTGTTTAATTTTAAAAACATTTATTTTTATCAGTTTTAAATACTTATAATAGCAATATTTATATAGCTATTGTTATTATTACACTCAGAAAATTATAAAAATTCATATTAATTTAATTTACAATATATTACATTTTTTTCCACAATAATTGTTTAAATACAGGGTTTTCCAAAAAGAGAATTATTTTTATACATTTAAGATTTTACATTTACATGACAATTGTATAAACCTGTAACATTTATTAGCAAAAACGTTTTATTTATTTATTTTATTACTATTATTAATTCGCTAAAGGTACACACTCGTAGGCACACCCTATACCAACTCACGAACCCAATGCAATTCCCTCACGAACCAGCAGGGGTTCGCGAACCCCACTTTGGGAAACCCTAAACACTTGTTTATCATGTCTTTGCAACCTTGATCCTCAAAGTTAGTAGTGGTAGACAGCACAGACCTGACTTTCTCCTCACACATTCACCTAAAACATTATATCCCTTTATTTCTTTCAAAATCTTTCCCTACCTTGACTGAACCTCTGGAAAAAAGCTGTCAATAAAGCCCCCCATCCCTATGTCACCTCAGTTCAGACAGCTGTTTAGTTAGGATTAGTGGATGTCCTGCCAAGCAGATGTAGTGGGGGAGCTTTACAGAGCTAATATTATTTACCCCCCTCCCCATCATTCTTTCCCTATGCTGTCCTTTCGCTGACCGATGATTATTAGCGGTTGTCCTATTGAACATATACAGCAATATCTCTTGCTATTGCACCAGAACAAGGTGCACAACTGTTGATGTTGGCCACAGAATCCCTTCAAAACCCCTTTGAAAAAATATTTAAATCTCAGTGAGAGAGGGAGAGAGAAAGAAAGAGAGTAATAAGATTCCCTGGCTGCGTGGTAGCTGTGGAATTTTGGTCCTAACGGAGAGTAGCTCCAGCCTTCATAGCGCTGTTTGTTTTGGACGTCTGAGAGAGGTAGAAATATGTTCCTGTTTTCCACCCACAGCTCTGTCGCAACAGCAAACAACAGCCACACTGAAACGCACCACGAGACGCCACTTCAGAGAGCGTCGTCTCGCGTTCCAACGGCGCGTTTTCACAGACACGCTGTTAGCGTGGATATGGCTTGACTCAAAGCCAATTACTCGCGGAGAATAAAGCCGACTCTGAGGAGATAAGTGCGAGATAAGCTTTTCCTTTCGAACAAGGAAATTTCACCTGTATCAAGACAGATATTGATCTTACATTTGACAGCCAAGTAGCTGAAGTGAAACTCGTCTGCGGTCGTCTTCCCGGGCTGACGCGGTTCTTCGCGCGTAGGGTTTTGACACAAATTATGGGAATGTTTACCGTAACACAAATGATAAACTCTTTATGAGCAACACGTCAAATTGATAGCAGATAAAACCGAGTGCTGCCTCATTCCTAAAAACTTGCAAAACACCACCGCTGACTTTTAGATACACTAATTTCTGAAGTGAGAGCGATAACAAACGCACAAGAAATCCTCCACTTTGATGTCTCGCCCTATTTTGTGGTTTCGGCAGGGTCTTTAACGATTTAATTTAACGATTTAATTCATCTCAGAGCTCTCCGGGGTTTAGGAAATCTGGGCCAAACAGTGATTGAAGCCATTAGAGCAACCCCTTCAAAAATACTTTAGGGTGTGCATGATAAAATGAGATGAAGTAAGGGATGGAAAAATAAGAGGGGAAAAAAAGAGCATGACTGACTTACTGTCTTTTATTCACAACAGTTTGACCCCTTCAACCAAAAGGTGAATTGTTAGGCGTTTATTTGGACTGTCTACATTGATGAACTCCTTGCATGTTGGCTACAAAAAGAGAAAACATGTTCATTGCTGTGGAAATCCATGCTAGAGCATTGGCAAACCCAGCTTTACCTAATGACCCGACTCTCAATTACATCATCATCTGTTTGTAGGGCTCATGGGACAAGAGGTTAAGATACTTATAAAACCCCTCTAACCGCCACCTGCAGATAACAGACACTTTCACACAAGCAATCAGATTTACAGTCATTTTACCAGCCTAATTAGGAATTCTCAGTTTGCTTCTGGAAACAAATGTTTTAATATTCTGGTAATGGCTGAAGGATGCAGAAGAGGGAAGAGAGTCAGACAAGTATGACTGATTTTTAAATGGTTTTTGTAGTGAATGATTCATTATCTCACACACACACACACTCTCTCTTTCTTTCTCTTCCTCGCTCTGACTTTCCTGTCACTGGCATGCAATCACAGTGCGACACGAGCTTGCCCCTCCACCAAAATGAGCATCTCACGCTCTCAGTTCCCATGTTCTCTAAAAATAACTAAACAGTGGAGGAAAAAAAGACGCATACACATACACACACGAACCACAGAGACATAGTGATGTGTGCAGAGTTTCTCAAACATAAATGACTGCAACAATAAACAGTTTATCTACAATTGCTCTTTGGTGTCTAGGATTTTCAATGATAGTGCATTCTTTATCTAAGATTGTCTATGCACATTTAAAGCCAATTAAATCAAATACAAAGTATAACTTGGCTCTAAGACAATAGTCTCTTCTACTTTTCTTGTGTAGTTTCTTAAAACAACAATCACATTTTTTGCCATTCCACATGGAAAGTGCACACAAAACTTTGCAGAAAGCACTACAGATTTCCACAGAACAGGAATGCCATCATTCACACAGTTCTACTGAATCCCATCTCAGAGTGTGTGTCCTTTTAAATAGTTTATATTAGAGCTTAGAAATATGTAATTTTCTGCAATTATAATGTGGACTGTTTAATGTGTAAAAAAAAAAAAAAAAAAAAACACATTAATGGCACACTTCCTGAAGCTAATGTTCTTCCCCAATTTCTTTGATAACATGATTACAATCTTTAAATCTATTCCACATACATTACCATTCAAAAGTTTTGGGTCCATAATATTGTGAAATATTTTTATAATTTAAAATAACTGTTTTCTTTTAATATATTTAAAAATGTAATTTATTAATATGCTGGCAAAGCAGAATTTTCAGCAGCCATTCGTTCAGTCTTTGCTAACACATGATTCTTCAGAAATCACTGCTTATTAAGGATGGGTCACGATTTTCGAATATTCGATTAGTTGTTTTATTCATAGAATATGAAATAGGTTTTGCAATTATTGCCTAAAAAATTCCCCATGTTTTCAGTGCTGATGCGGTGGTGACGCGTTCATGTAAGCAGAGGGTAGCGACAACAGAAGAACACATTGTCTCACGCACACACTGTAGACTTCCAACTAAGAACGATGTCAAATAAGAGTTCTGTGCGGACCGCAGATATCCCCGACTGGGTTAGAGGTCTGCTGAATCCGTACTGGGAAAGGCACGGAAAACGAATAACGCGTTCTACGGAGCCGCTAAAGGGACATATGGTCAGCCGCAAGTTAGCGGTAGCCTGTTACATGCAATTTCCCTTACCAGTAACAGAGTAAGGAGAGATGACTGATAGGACGATGTCGAATGATTTGCCGATCCTGAGCACCACTGACAAACATCTAATCTTGTAAAATGTGTGGTAAGTAGTACTGCCGCTCCATAGTATAAACATGTGATCGCGATCTTGAAAGTGAAAGTAAAACGGTCGCGCATGCGCGTTCAAAGGCGGTTTAAATGCCCCGCATATTCGGCTCACTGATGCCCGCAGTTAATATACTGTATAATTACCCAGCTATAGAAATGCGAGAGAATGTATTGGAATATATTTTTTGAGCAGTTTAATACCTTATGAGCAGTTGATTTATGCTAATCAAAGGACTGCTATGTTAATAAGTGCCATCATTTGGTTATGTTTATTATATTAATATGTTTCAGTATGTTACAGTCATTATATGGCTTGAAAAAAGATAGCCTATCTTTTAATAAATTAAACTGTTAGTTATCATACAGATTAAAAGTGTTAATGGACTCTCTCTCTCTGTTTATGGGTGTGTAACCTTAGCCTAATGCGTGCGTGCATGCGTGCGTGCGTGCGTGCATTCGGGGGAGGGCTGCGATTTTTCGAATAATAATCGAATAATGCCCAGCGATTTTCGAATATTACTTTTGCTTGAAATGCCCATCCCTACTGCTTATATGCTGATTTGGTGCTTAAGAAATATTCCTTATTACAATTTTGAAAACAGCTGTGCTGTTTAATTTTTGTGGATTCTTCAATGAATATAAAGTTAAAAAGAATTGGAAAACTTTTTAACATTATAAATGTATTATTGTCACTTCTGATTAATTTAATGCATCCTTACTGAATTATTATTATTATTACTGACACCAACGTTTTGAACTATTCAGAAGTAATTTCCCCCCCAAAATTCAGCAGATTCCATCTGGGCCTTGCAATTACTTCATCTTATTGTTTCACTGCTACACTTCTTAAGGCAGACATAAAACATTTACATATACTGATGCACTAATAGTCTACGCTGCATTCTCATCACACCTCTTTACTTAATTACACTGAGATGCAATGAAAAGGTGTGACACGGACAGGACAGGCCCTCATCATTAAGTTTAGCCTTCTGAGAGGCTTCAAGTCGACACTAAAATGAAAAGGCAATTATGTTTAAATTGAACAGAGCGGATGGAGAGCTATTAATCACTTATATCAATTACGTAGACCCCACCCTTCTACTGGCTGGGATCACCGGGGTCAAGAAGACCATGCTCTGTGGATGGAGATGGCTGGAGACGCCTGTATGTGTATGTAACCCGAGTCACTGGGCAAACCACAGCCAACCATGGTAAAACATGTCTGGATCAAGTTACTCAATGAACCATGCGCCGCAATCTGTTACTATGGGCTTGCAAACGGACACCAACATATGCCCATTACTGCCATAGTGGCACTCTCACTGACCTCACCACTTACACGCACAAACCGTTACAAAACAATATATGGATAAAATAATAAAAGGAAGGAAGGAAGGAAGGCAATGAAAAGAAAAAGAAAATGTATGTGGGTGTATTTGATGAAAGTTAAGAGGAACAATGAAAAAACCTAGAAAAATAGGTGTCTATCCATCTTCACAAAAAGGAAGTACATGAAAGTGGCAAGCACACACTTGTGATCAAACGTAGACGCACACACACACACAGGCTCTGTTAATAGATGACACAAGGGAGGAGGGAGGAGGAGGGAGTGACCTAGAATACCACTCGCAGACAAGACAACAACGAAACAATGCAGAAGACAGCCCATAATAATCACTAATTCAACACCGTTACCAGATAGATCGTTACCAGTCACCTATGCGCACAGTCATAGATCATTTTAATTCCGCATATATTACTTTGTAATATTTACATATATTACTTTCATTGAGTACACACACAGATAAAAATGTCTTTGTGTATGAATAAATAAAATCCTTCCCTTACCATCTCCACTAATTAATAATTTACACCCTATTCCATTTGTATCCCTTAGAAAGAAGTAGGAAAAAGATCGCACTTGTGAAAAGCTGCCAAGGTTACTACGACAACTGCTTCTGGGAATGAGTGCATTATGAAGTGCCAGGAATTCTGGGTATTTTTACTTTGGACCGCAGATGAAAGCACGGCCGTTCGCATGTGTGCTCTAGTGGGCATGATCACTGTCTTGCAGGACCATTCATCACGGTGTATCGTAGTGACACGTTCAAACGAGAAACATTTACTTGCTCTTTTGTTGCAACATGGGCTCTTTGAAGTCTTGTGTGAGTCGCAGTACTGATTAATCTTCAGTCACATCTGTGTTCAGCTGCACTCTTGGAAGAACACTCAATGAGGTTGTTAAAGTTTTACATTTCTCTAAAAGTCAACATTAAATCAAAACTGACCCTATTTACATTCTTGGCAAGTTTGTGGTCTTTACTTTTCAGATGACAGCAGCAAACCCAGGTATTTTTCAATCAATCTCCTCCAAGCACAAATCCCAGCTTGCATTTTTTTGTCTCAGTGAATATTCGGTTTAACTCAGAAATATGTGATACATTACATGAAGTAACATGGATTTTGCTTGTAGCGCCATTTTGACTTAACTCCAATGCACACTGTGTGATATATCTGGGATCGTAAAGAAATTCTGTTGTCGTAGTGCAAAATCGTGAGTCTTTGATCGCCTAGTGTTCAACGATGGCGAAGTAGCTGCGATGAATCTTAGCCTTCGACAAAGTTCTGTCAGCGTCAGTAGATTAGGCTAACATGCAACGAAGAAACAATAGGATCACATTGTACAATCTGTCATTGCATTGTTGTACAGGATTCAAAAACTTAAGTATAGCGGGTTTTAAAGTTCACCCAAAAACATCCATATCCCTATAAAGAATACATAGTCAGATTACATAGATTAGACAGTCAGATTGTAGATTAGAAAATGTGGTTAGCATAGAATTGAAACATGAAAAGTAGCAAATTGACCAAGTGCTGAGCAGTGAACATACTCAAATACAAGACAGAAATTTTGTAGCTGCTCTTTATGCCACTTATTCAATCGCCGTCTCATATTGCTTTTTAACAGCACACACACTTTTTGCAATGATGTTCTGGGAATGCTTTCTGGACTGTTCGATATTCTCAATTTATGTCTGTCTGATCAAAGAACGGTTGCAGTTAATTTCATCACCGCTAGCGACTTATAGGGCTTATAGTGGAAGGTAAAACAAACTGTATCTCATCTACCCTGAGCACATGCCTACATTCTCCAAAAGGTGCCACAGGTTCATTACAGTCTGAGTGTGTAATGATGATGCAAGTGGGAAGCCACTGCTAGTGCCGAACAAAGACCTGTATTCCAATGCGGTGAGACTATAGACAGATGGTGTTGCAACACAGTCTAATAATGAGAGGAGAGGGAATCAGATGATCTTGAATGATCTTCTATATGCAAACTATTGAATTAGACATGCAAATGAGACAAAATGGATTGCTAAACATACACACAAAGACTAAAACAGCTACTTAACCACATCAACTGTGCTGTTCCTCCAGAGCTACACAAATAATCAGAACAAACTGTGTCCGAGCAAATTTGTAGGCATGATGTCATTCAGTGGGTACGTGGAGATTTCCATTTCTCATTGTTTTGTTTTGCTTTTTCCCCCTTGACTTTTTCACATGCGATCTTCCCTTTTTTATTTAAATCCTTCACTTATGAATATGCTGTGGGCTGTACAAACTAAACACTACTGAACTATGCTGAAAAACAAAACCAACCTAAGATTGCCTGGTTTAAAACAGGTCTCCCAACCTTGCCAAGCTGGTGCTTAGCTTGTTTAGCTTAGGTAGACTCCCAGCTAAACATTTCTGTTCTAAACTCATCTAAAACAAGACTGAGAGACAAAGCAATTTCATCTGACTTCAGATGGTGTTTTGTTAGGGAATGCTAGATTTTACGTCCTAACATCATTTCTGATTTGCTACTGAGCTCTAAAGATACAAGTTCAATTTTCCCAGTGGTAAGAAAAACTAGCATAAGAACTGAACTTTGGGAACTTTTCATTTTTAATATTTAAAACAGTTTAGCCTAATTCAGCCTCAATGAATAAGCAATAACTAGAGAAAGAAGAACAACTCCACTCAGAGGCCTGGAATCAGTCATAAATTTCCCACATATCTGCACAGAAACAGAAACTTGGCTGCGGTTGTTCCCAAATCGGTGTGTGGAGAGTAAGCAACTTTTTAAAGCATTTTAGTTGCTGATGCAGCTAAAATTATGCTCCAAATGAATGATGTTCCTTTGGGCTCTCGAGCCATAACAGATGCCGAGTTCACAGGGGGCTTTACAGTAGTTGATTGTCAGAGGTAAAGTAAGCAGTCTCTATCTTTGTAGCCATCATATGCTCTGACGTTTTCTCCAGAGGCAGCATATGTTTACTCGTTGCTAAGCTCTGCTTCTCGAGTTCAACCAGTAATTTGGGCTTAAGCATTTACACTTCATCTTCTCATTCACTGCTGTCCCACTGATTTTGCTTTCACTTCTGACAAAAATCAGGTGCTTGTAAGCTTTCTTCCGTGTGTCAGAGAGATGCAGGGGTTTCCAGGGAGAGTCATTTAAAGCTGGCAAAGCTCTGAGGTGAGTGTTCTCCAGTCTAGTACCTCTGAGTTTTTGTGCAAAGTGTTGGAGACAGGAAAAGAAATTACTCAACCCAATATTCTGTACGTGCTCCTATTTGTTTTTCATCCCTAGGCAACACTGTTATTTCCTGGTGAGGTCTTGCCTGATCACAGTGACGCAGTTTTTCTCTCCGTTGCTCACCTTAAATTGCTCTCTCTGTCCTTCTCACCAACTGACATTAAATCAGGAAGCCAGAGCGATAACAGAAACACATGAGGGTTTCCCTCCACGGGCCGAAGGCTCGTGCGTTTTTCCTTTCGTTCACCCTTTCGTTTTCTCAGTTCCCTTTCTTTGAAAAGAGTCAGTACCAAAGAACTGCTCTGGAACTGACAGGGTTCCTCTGAATATGTCTAAAAAAAATGTTTGTCGTTTTATTGTTTGTCGTTTTATATGTGACTAATGTGGAAACTTTGAAGAAAAGGTGTGTGCTTATAGACCACAAAGTATGTGTGCATCCGTTGTGGTTAAATGTATCACGAAAGAAGATGCTACTGGACTTTGATCAGATGCTTTGAAGCTGAGAAAAGAATCACCAGCACACTCTCATTGCAATTCGTAACAATTTTACATTTTGGTGAACTGGTGGCTTATTCATATGAATCTCATTTGTACATTTTCATGCTCACACTCCGCTGCTGGTTAGGTTTAGGTGTGGGCCATCATGCTTACTTTTTTCCTAAAAATGGTATGTTTTCGGGACAAATCACATCATACGCATTCATGCAATCGCCACCTCATAAAATGGTTGTTTTATGACTAGACTTGGTTGGAATCACACATTTAATGCAATTTTATGATTAATTATTGACTTCACTTCCAAGTACTCAGATACTCATGCCCATCCTGAGCATAAACACTCATGACAATGAGGACGAAATGTCCATCAACCACCACAACAAAACATCTGGCCTTGGATAGCACAACCTCTCTCTCTTTTTCTTTGTCTAGCTATATCGGAATCACTTCAACACCCTGCTATCTACATCTCTCCCTCCCATCCTTATCTGTCTCCTCGATCCACCATATGGCTCCTCCTGCAAATCAGCACAATTTTATCCTTGTCTTCTCACGAAGGAACAACGAGTCACTCAAGGTGATGCACTGAGCACGATTCTTAGTTAGCGCGGGAAAATGACAGAGCGATAGTTTGTGGTATGAGGGTGTGCTGAGTCTCTCTCTTTGAAGACTGCGTTTGAACTCGCAAACACCGTCTCTCTACAAAGAAAAAAAACCCCTCAGAGTTAAATTCCTTCGCACAAGCCCTGACTCAGTGATCTCATCCTAGAAACGTCGGTAAGATAAAAGTTGGATGTGTTGTTTTAAACTTTCGCCTAACTTTGAGGTGAGATCCAAGTGTATTCACGAGCGCTGCTCGCATTACAGTGAACCGCTCTGTGCGTGCACGAGATCTGAAGACTAGCGCGCGCATTCCACTCCGGCCCTTTTATTCATCCGTCAACAGCAGCTTCAAAGCGCACTGACTCATTTGGCCACAGATCAGTTCAAATCGAGTGGAGCAGAAAGATCCGGAGCGGGAAATCTACAACTGTGTTATTGGATTCCAGAAAAACAACAAGCTTAACACAGAGGAACTTTAAAAATATTTATATTTAAAATGTAATAATACATTTATGTATTTATATTTAATATGACATACATATAATTATTATTGAACATTATTTTTAATTATTCAATTTGTTTTTTTAACAATAATACATAATAAGAAGAAAAATAAACTTAATACGATAATAATAATTCTTATTTATTTATATAATTACTTTTATTACGGCTCTGGTTTAGCTTGGCTTGCCTAAAATAACATTTATTTACTGAGCTGCCTGGTCTTAATGACCTACTTAAAGATCGAAACCCTTAACCTGGGTTAAAGAGGTCAAAGGGGTTACGTGGGCGGGACCCGCTAAAAAATGAATATTAATAATACATGAGTGACTGTGATGTCAACAAACAGTCTCGCGAAAATGATTGATATATGCCTAGTGTAATCCAAAATTGCATTTTGTTCATATTGTATTCATAATCATAAACAATTCTTTGTGACAGGCACATCTTGCCAAAAAAAAAAATGCTTTATTCTCTTATTTCTCAATAGTCTCATCTGTTACTGCTAGTCAAATGTTACAGAAAACGATCCGAGGAAACTCCCAGTTGAACTAAAGGGAAACTTATGATACTGAGAATATGGGACTGTCCATCGTGGGTAAACGTGCTGTATCCGTAGAAATACAATAATAGCTTTCGAAAATGTGTTTGGGCAAATCCATGACAAAGCGAAGGCGAAGTGGGGCAGCGCGTAAATCAGGCTCGTCATTGAACGTTCTCCTTTAGTTTATTGATCTACAAGAATCTGAATTACATGGGATCTCAGGCGTGTTCTAGAACATACAGACACTCTTCGCTTCGTTTATATGAAAACCAGTGATGCAAGCTGCCTTCTAGTCTTTCTTATTCTGATGGTGAACGAGCCCTCCGCCACCTTTATAATCCCATTAGGTATTCTGCTATAGCTCGGCTTAATCCTGGACACACTGGCAGTCCTGTCCCGCATTTCAGCCACCGTCTGTCCCTCTTCTCTCAGCAATCCACATTAACTGTTAAACACTAGGCTTAAACGCAGCCGCAATTCCGACAGTGAAAACTCACATTATCGCTCATTTTGAGATGATTTACACAGCGCCTGCAGCCCCAGAGCCGCGCTCTCGTCCAAGTCCCCAGTTTTCAGTCTTTTGTTAGCGAGCGCAGCACCGCTGAGTGTCTGATAAATGCCATTTCATTCCAACAAGCAGACCACATGCTGCTTTAACAGTGTGGGGCTTTTACCTCTCTGACTCTACATTGCCTTCAGCCGTATGTATAAAAACAAAGGTTTTATCAATCGTCAAGTTGCGTTACATGCATCGATAAAGCAATCCATGCTACCCGTTTAAATGACTGCGCTGATAGGATCTCGAGTCCCTTTCAACCTGCTGTTCCCTCTGAATCAGAGTTTGTCAAAGCAGACTGTGAGCGTAATGACAAGGCTTTCAAGTAACTAGTACTTATTATTCATGTTAATAGCACATTTTTTTAATTACAAGCAGTCACACTGATCTATTCATCAAGTAGTACTTATTCCAGTAGTGAATCTATTCAATTAGTCACCAGTACTTCCTCTGCTACTAGTCACTATCCCAGTAGTGACAAATAACCATTCTATTGCTCATAGTAACAAACTGTACCTTTTTTTTAATCACTGAATTCTATAGGGATCTGTCATACAAATAACAACTGTTCACTGGAGACTAGCTAATAGTATTTTCGCAGTAGTTATTAGTTTATATTGCATCTTACGTATTTAAAAGATCATCTCCTGTCTAGCTCCACTGCTACCAATAACATTATCTCATGTTAAAATAGCCTTCCTACTTGTCATATGGCTAGTCGGAATGACTACTTCTTAATTCAGTAAAAAAATACCAGCAAAATCAATATAGCAAATGGAGCTTCCTCGGAATGTGTGCGCAAATGCGTGGGACAGCGCCAGTTAATCTTTGATGCAGTCTTCTTGTCATCTAATCTCTGTCTGCCTTATCTAACACACACAAAACCCTGGGATTTATCCACTCAAGTTTCCAAACTTCACTGTGGACCTCAAGCATAACAGTAGGAGTGTTACAGTTTAAAAAGCATCTACTGCGTAAAAGCCAGTGTGGTGGTGTATGTATGAGATGCGCGTACTGACAAAGTGAAATACATAAACGGGATTTACTTGTAAACACCAAATGATCGTGAGCCACCATTCAAAGCAATCCAATAATATGAAACTCATAAACTCACTAATGGGTCCATGCGAGGTGAGTCTAGCCGCTGGGAGACCAGAAGCATCTTGGAGTGCGGGTAAACCACGTAGCCACTGTTAAATCCACTTTGTTTCAGTATGTGTAAACTGTCTAACAAAGAAAAGCCTGATTGGGAATCTAATAAAAGATGGTTAATATAAGTATGCAAATTGTGCTATCGCCCAGTTGTGTGCGCGACAAACTAGGAATGAGGATTGCGTCCAAATGAAAGCTAATCTGACATTCCGCTCAAGCGCCAGTCATGTTGATTCTCTTGAACAGGGACTAATAACACAAACGTCTGTATCAGCTCTCGCTCTACACGGCCACTTACGACCAGAGAGCCCTGTAGCTTCCTGATTGGTGGGCGGAGTCAGGCCGTCCATAGGACGCTCCTCTGCGCGATGTCACAGAGGAGGAGACGCAGATGTTCCGCTCGCCGTCTGCGCTTAAAGGGACATTACGTCTCTGTGCTCTAGTTTACACGCGAATGGGCTTTTCACAGTAGTGCTGGGGATTTTGCTTCATCCCTGTGACTCGAATCGTTTAAATCCGTTTTCTGTAGGTTGTAGCGAGGGTCTTTTTGTGTGTTATGAATGAGTCACTGAACAATTTACTCAATCGAATCATAAAAAGTGAATATAACAGTGCAGACACACATACATGCACAATTATATATTGCAGTGGTGGTCTTTAACCTTCACTTGTTGTTCATGTCAAAGGTCATGCATCCAATTTATGCCATTTTGCTGTAAATTCACGTTTTACTGGTAATGTCATGAATTAAAAACACAAATACAGTATTTATAATAATGTTTGTTTAATGTGTTAGGCGGGGGAGGAAATTATATAATTAAACTGGTACATTAGTTGCATTGGGAAGGTGTAGAAAAAAGCAAACACACCACAATAATAGACCAGTGTAGGGAAAATATATGAACACATTAATATTCTTACAATAATGAAAAAAAAAAAAAAAGTGGATTACACAGTTTTTTCCCCCATGTAAAACTGGTTTAATTGCTTCTAAGTGGCTCCAAATAAAACTGAGTATCTTCAAAGATTTAATACCCACAAATGTGGAAACTTAGTTCTTAGGCAAAAGTGCTCATCATATCAACTTGCTATTTTGTAAGCATAACTTTGTTTCCTAACAGGCTGATGGGAAAAACAGTCCAGTAATGGCTTTTTCCCATTAAGACATTATTTTCTGCTTATTTAGATATCTACATCATCATTATCATTATGAACCACACACCTGACAATAGATAAAGTGTCCATTACTATTCTAATGGGATTTTCCTTGTCCAAAAGTAAAGAATTGTTAAGAAAGTACAAAACTACATCCAAAATTACTCATTGCACCGGCTCTTATTCAAAGAGAGCCAGATAGGTGAACATATTTATATATAACTTACAAAAAAAGTCTCATATCAATGCTGGCACAAATAGAAAGAGAGAAAGAGTGCTCTAATCCTCTACTCGCACCTGGAGTCAGGAGAGTTTAGGTTACAGAGCGCTTCACACACACACACACACACACACACACACATAGAGGCGTCCCCTCTCCCAAGCTCTTTCACACACAATGCACACATAGAGAGGAGCCCCCCCACCCTCCTCATTCAAATACAAGCTTACAATACAAAGTTAATCACTTTTCATGTTTTGACAAGCATTGGGAAGATACGGCCCCTAGAGCGTGAGGGTTCAATATCAGTTAAAAACAGTTTCAATTGTATATGCTCGTCTTTATCGCCGTTCTGTATTTGTACTTCAGATATAATGCCGCAACTCTCATGGCAGTGCATATGGTTAGACGCACACACAAACATACACAAAAAGCGCAATCCCACAGTGATAGCAATCTCAAGCATTCAGACACTCCCTGCAACTCCTTCATACGCATCAGGTTACAAATGTGCTAAACCTCTTCTTCACCCTCTAACCCACCCCCTTTTTTCTTCCTGTGTCCAACTACATTGTTGAGCGTTCCAACTCATACATACTAAGGCTATCACAATGTCCTACACAGCCAGAGAGAGAGAGAGAGAGAGAGGGTGCTGCTCGACATGAGTAGTCTTAACAAGAACGCTCCTTCTATCGACTTTGTGTTTATGCAGTGATGTCACTCATTCAAGTTAGGCTGACATGAAGGTTAAGGCCTCACTGGTTTACGTGTTAGGGAGTTCTCCAGTTTTTTTCCACCCTTATTTTCTTTGTCTTTTCTCCACACGTGCAGTATGTGTGGAATGGATGTACAGTGTACACACATAGGCTGACTCTTTCTTTCTGTCTCATTCATCATCTGGACAGCTGATACAGGCAAAATGCTGGTTACATTTTCTCCGTTCGATGCCTTGCGAATTCAATTAAGCTGATGATTGCTGAGTGGAGTCTTAGAGGGCCGAAGTAACACTTTAGTGCAGTCACACACAATGCACATGAACGTGGAAAAGCACCGCAAGCGCCTCTGAAGCACAATGTCCCAAAAGAATCATGGTATTACCATAGTTTTAAGAACATGGTACCATGGTAATTTTACTGTACTCTTTTATGTACAGCAGAGTAACAAATACCTAAGCATTAAGTAGGATTATATAAAAATGTAAAAAAAAAAATTAAAATTCATTTGTAATTAAATTTTTTTTAGAAATAAATCATTTATTTTCTAATAATAAATTAATTTGTAATAAAATAAATTGTATATATTGATACACAGAACATTAACGTTAAAATGTTTTTAAAAGAAGTCGCTTACACTCACCAAGGCTGCATTTATTTGATCAAAAATACAGTAAAATAGTAATACTGTGAACTATTATTACAATTGAAAATTATAGTTTTCTATTTAAATATATTTCAAAATATAATTTATTCCTTATTAATTCCTTATTCCTTATTTATTAACAAATTTGAATTTTCAGTAGCCATTACTCCAGTCTTCCTCCATAAATCATTTTAATGTGCTAATTTGGTGCTAAGTAAACATTTCTTATTACTAGCAATGCTGAAAACCATTGTGCACATTATATTTTTGTGAAAACAGTGATACATTTATTCAGAATTTTTTAATGAATAGAAAATTCAAAAGAACAGCATTTAACTTTAACAAAATTTGTAACGTAATATTATAATATGTCTTTACGGTCACTCTTGATTAAATTAATGTGTCCTTGCTGATTAAAAGTATTCATTTCCTTTAAAAAAAATCATACTGCCTATAGATGTTTAAACTGAAATCACCTAAATTATGGGGACCAGCCAAAGGTAAATAGCTTAATAAACATACTAAATAATAGTCTTAAAAGTCACAATAAAACTGTTTAAATGCAGAAAGGTTTGTGTGAGGGTGGGTCAAGTTAAGGGTTAGAGTCTATAAACTATCATTAGCTCAGTATTAAAATAAGTCAATAGAAAACTCCTCCATAATAGAAAAATGAATGTGTGCACGTTTAAGTGTGTGTGTATTTTTATACATGTCATGGGATATATCATTATTGCTTGGCCAAAGTCAGTGCTTCCATTTTCCCTTGTTATATTAGGAAAAGAATAGCAAGTAAATTCCACTAGAATTATCATAGTCTAGCGACAAGAAAAAGAAACGAGGAAGAGAGACAGAGAGCGTGTAAGAGAGAGAGAGAATTTTTAGAAAAAAAAGTGCACCATGAATATCTTCCGTATTAGTTTGGCAGGAACTTTCGGGAACATTGTGTTAATGATTAATATGAAGTCCATGCCTGGCAGCCTCTCTCTCTCTCGCTCTCTCTCTCACTCTGTCTCTATTTCTCTCCCTCATACAAACACACTCACACATAAAATAACTGACTCCTCACCATCTCTCTCTCTCTCTCTCTCCCTACTTCCCCCTCTTTCCTTTTCCCATAGGCCCAGAGATGGCCAAAATCAGCATAGCCAGTTGTCAAGGTAACCTCAATACAATCTATTTACCCACCTCTCCTCTCACTCGCCAAGGTCAGCTCTCTCTCTCGTTCTCTCTCTCCTCCTCTCTCAGTTTTGTTCTTTGAACAGCAGGGTAGAACACCCCCTAAAACCATCATTAGCACAAAACCAAAAGAACTGACAAAAGAACAAGAACTGAACTTTCCAAGCCACCAGTCTGCCACTGCATTCAACTCTGCTCTTAGGCCTCCCATTATTGAATTGTAATTTCCATCTTCCCCAAACACACACTCAGACACACACACAACCTAGAACTTTTCTCTTAAACCAAAGAGAGATTAGCGATTATAAAGACCCCCTGCTATGAGGCAGCTCTTAAACTAAAATAAATGTACCATGGTATGCAGAAGTACACCTTAGATCTGTTCTTTCTTTCTTTTGTTTCTCTTTTTCTTGTTCAACTTTATTTTGACATACATATAAATGTATGCATGCTTTATGCTATAAATCCACTAAAGCCCACCTATAGCATTTCAGTATGTTTTCCACCATATCTAGGAAATGAACAATACATCACTTCCCTATCTGCTTAAACATTAAACAGTACCAAAACCCAAGAGCTCCAAATGTAAAAGACTACAAAGACAGCTGTCCCACACTGACCAAATAGATAAATCCCAGTTTATGTCATCAACACCCTCCTGGAGCTCTACACCAACAAAACTTTAAAGTAGTTTGGCTTGATAACAGTTTTCACGTTCTCCATTCTCTGAATCTCAGCACAGTTGAGCCAAATATGTCAGTCACAAAATAATTCATAATCTAAAAGGTCAAAACTCAAAATGTGTTGTTACAGTGTGTTGTTATGTGTTTTGACTGCTGGTGCTTCCTAGGCATATGTGAAGAAATCTTCAGCAGGAGCAGCACTGCTGTTCAAAAGTTTGGGTCTGGTAAGATTTTTTTTTAATATTTTTGAAAAAAGACTCTTATGTTCACCAGTGCTGTGCTTATTTAATCAGAATATAAACAATTATATTGTGAAATATTATTACTCTTTAAAATAGCTTTTCTGTTTTAAAATGCAATTTTAAAATGTAATTTATTCCTGTGATGGCAAAACAGCCATTAGTCCACATGATCCTTCAGAAATCATTCTAATATGCTGATTTGGTGCTCAAGAAACATTTCTTATTATTATCAATGTTGAAAACAGTGCAACTTAATATTTTTGTGAAACCAGGATTTTTTCCCCTAGGATTCTTTAAGGAACAGAAAGTTCAAAAGAACAAAATTTATCTGAAATATAAATCTTTAGTAACAATGTTAAAGTATTTATCACTTTTGAACAGTTTAATGCATCTTTCCTGAATAAAAGTATTAATTTCTTTAAAAAAAAATCCTACTGACCCCAATCTTTTGTAGAGGGAAGGCATTGTATCAAATCCATTAGCACACCTTCCAAGTTCACCACCAGAGGTCCTTGTCTGCATAATGTTATTTGTGTTGTCATGGTTTCTGTTCTTTGTTTGCTTTATTCTGTTTGACAAGTCACCTGTAATATAGCCTGCTTAATCTCTTGGCTGCTTGTGAAGTCTGGAGTTTTGACTAATGACTAATGACTTTTCCTGAGGTACAGATGACTGTTGACTTGCGACACATGGATTTTCAACTCTTTATCTGGCTCCTCTATTATTGTTTAATGTGGTGATTCAAAGTGCTTTAAAGGCTTTCTAAGCATTCTTTGCAACAAAGCATTATTGATAACATTTACAACAAGAGATCACACCTGTTTCTGTAACAGCAAAAAAAAAAAAAAAAAAAAGAAAAAAAAAAAGAAGAAGAAGATGGCCTACATTCTTTTTCAACCAGAAAACAGCCAATTATAAACACTCTTTGCATGTACAAATAGTTCAAACTGAACAATTTGTGCATTTAGGTTTGCTGTCATATCTTTGGAAGGTGTTTTTTTGTTGATGTTGTTGTTTTTGGAGCGAGGGAGTTGTTGTAATTATCAAAAGAGCTAAAATTGCTGACAGGACACCTTTCAGCAATAATAGCACTTCCATGCAAAGAAAATATGTTTAGTTTGAACTATTTTTTAATTGTTAGGGCTCCGATAACTGTCATTGATTAGGATTACACTCTTAACTGGAGCCATATTTTTGAAAATATACTTTTACATTTGTTTAACAGATGGTTTTATCCAAAATGACTTGCAAAAGAGAACATTATGGACGAAGCAAGCAACAAGAACATGTATTGCTATGCTATCTAATTTCAGTTGAGCCCTAGAATGTTACTTTTATAATGTTCTATGATGTACATAAATAATGTTTCTATGCACAAAGTTTCATCTGCATTAATCAGGATATGCTGGGGACTGGGTTGCATGGTGTGATTTTGAAGTGTAAGTGTGTGCAGTGTTTTATGAGCTTACTAGAGGAAGCTCCCAGTGTTAGCAATAGGTCAGTAAATCCTTTGTGCCCTGCTGGCAAAGCTGGCACTGCCACACTGCAAAACTCACTGCCAACAACTGAGTAATTAGAGAGAAAGAGAGAGTGAGAAAGTGAGGAAAGACACTGTATGGTAGAATGAAACATGTAACTAAATCTGTTGAACTGCCTCACCTTGTTAACTTTTGCACTCATTAGCCAATGTGAGTCAGTCAGTAGGGTGTGTCAGAAATCACAGCATGAACTTTGCTCATGTACATGCACTAGTGCAGGCAAACACATACATACATCAGTTAATAGGTCTGAATTGTGCATTAACTCATTTTAAGTCGACGTGTGCGGTTATGCAACCCACTGTAATTCTGTAACGTGATATTTTTAGTGAAAGATGATATTTAACAAGGAAAAAATATATTATTAGAAATTCTGGGGATACCAGAATGGAATGGTATACCAAAAATAAAATAATCAAATAAAATAATCAAATAAAATTCAATTAAATTGAATTGAATAATAAATAGTGGTAACTACACTGGTTGTTTTTGATTCACTAAAAAGAACATATCAGTCATTTGATAGGAAAATGGACTACACAGGTTGTGCTCTATGTTTTTAATTCACTAAAAGAATTTACTCATCAGATTCATTTCTTTGGGAATCACACTACAATGACTCATGTTGCGTTGTTGAGGGCCAGAAGGGGCGATTCACACAGAATGCTTTTTTTTTTGCATTTAAAAACATTAGTGGTAGTGGGACGAAAAAAAACCTGCAAGGTCTGGAGTCACGTTTTTTGAAAGTTGAACTTCCTTTAACTTGAGCATCATGTTTTTAGAATGGCATGTCATGCATAAGACGCAGCAAAAAATGTGAGTCAAGAACGCAATGGCCAAAGATGCCTATCTAGTGCATGTTTACACAGAAAAACAATGGAAAAGCAGTGCAACAGTATGGCCCTTAAGCAGTGTTGGGCAAGCTACTTGGAAAATGTAGTGAGCTAAGCTAACAGTTACTCCTCATTAAATGAAGCTTCACTACACTAAAGCTACAGCCTTGGACATGTAGCAAGCTAAGCTACAGCAACATGGCAAAAGTAGTTTACTACATCTAAGCTATTTTATTTTTTTTAATCATTTTTATATTGAACCAACATCATACCAAGTCAATGCTCTCTCAGTGATCAATAAAACTGTCAGTCAAGATAGATAGACAGGCATTCAGTTAAATTGTTTATTCAACAACTGTTCCAAACCAATTTGGCAACAAAAATCACTATCATGTACAGGGCCGGATTTACCTCATATTGTGACATAGGCAAAATAAATTTTTCCTGTCGGCCGGAAACCTCCTATTGATCGTTGGTACTGTGGCTTTATTATACACAGATACATTTATATAAATGGTAACACTTCACAATAAGGTTCATTAGTTAACTTTAATTAGCTAGTTAACATGAACTAAGAATGAACAATTCTTCTGCAGCATTTATTAATGTTAATTTCAACATGTACTAATGCACTATTACAGTTTTTCTCAGTTGCTTTGGTGCATTTCTCAGATCAGAAATGAAATTCTCAAAACTACTTGTTCAAGCTCCACATCATCTAGTCACTTGTGCACATCATAAAAGCAGTTTCTCATTCTTTTGAACAAGTTGCAATTGCTTTGGTACATTCATGCAACTGATTATGTACATTTGTCTGCGTTTTCCTACATTATCAGTTGCTAATGTTATATTGCTCAAAATGTATTATATAGTTCTCTGTGCAATTGTCTTACCCCTCAAAACATCTAGTCATTAGTTCATCGTATAATTCATTAAATGCAAAATGGTTGATCTAGTAGTCATAAACTGTCAAGCATATTTTCTAAACGTTTATATTAGTCTTTTTGTAAATATGCCATGGATTGTGCAGGTGAATCTTAACTTTCACTAATGAAGAGAATGTAGATCAATGATAAACCAGTTCTCTGAAATTCCTCCATACAGTGCTACATGCAAAAGCAAAGCTCTGCCTGTTTGTCTTTCTAATTTTGTATTTTTGCCTTTGTGCCCATATTTATTTTTCTTTTCTATATCACAATGACGTTGTAATGTTTTTTGTTTGTTTGTTTGTTTTTGGTGTAACTGTGAATCCCATCCAGTCTCTTTCAATCAATATCCCCACATACAGTAATATGTAAATTATACTTTTGAAACGGATATGGCAAACATAAGAAGTGCAGCCTTCTGCATTTCAATACAGTAACTGTCATCCAAACTGTTGCCATAGTTTATATCAGGTAATACGAACAGTTTGCACTGTTAGGCCTATCTTGACAACATGACTAAGCATTTTGACTATCTTGTTTGTGAACAATGACACAAGGACTTTTCATTCTGATGGCACTGTCTGATATGTTCAAGTTCAAGCTTTTGACCAGCATTTCCCCCCGTCATTACCGCCACATCAAAGGCAGTACGGGCATCGCATTTACATTTTCATGAACTTTGCAGGTCGACAGTTTTCTGTCGCTATGTGGGCGCTCAGTTTTTTCTGTTATTTGGCCAAAGCATCATAAAAGATTGAGCGCTTCGCACGAGCTATTTGGCTGTGACTTGACAACAAAATGCTAGACTAAGACACTCTTCTCCACTCCTCAAATACAAAAAACATTAGCCTTTATAAATATAGAGTAAAGAAAACGCTGTACTTATTCAATCAACAGTTCTTTATTTACCTTCAGACTGCAAACAAGCTGAGATGCTCTAAACTGCGCGCCGCACTTCATTGACGAGAGAGGCGGGAGGAATAATGAGGTTTGATTGACAGGTTGAGGAGCCAATGGCGTTACGAGCTTTAGTGGCGGTGGCGTCACTTACTGATCCAGGATCAGTGATGCGTAGTAAGTTATATTTCTGATTTGAGCTTGAGTTTCAGAAATGCTTTGGAAAATGTAACGTTAGCTTTTGTTGACGCTATTTTGATCAAAAATAGAGCTTCGCTACTGAAAAGCTATTTGATTCAGAAAGCAGCGACGCTACCAGTGATGGGAATAACGGCGTTATAAATAAACGGCGTTACTAACGGCGTTATTTTTTTCAGTAACGAGTAATCAAACGAATTACTGTTTCTCCCGTTACAACGTCGTTACCGTTACTGACAATAAAATGCGGCGTTACTATAATTTATTATAATATTATTAGCATTTTATTTTTCAGTTTATCTGAATGGATGCTCAGTGTAGCTGTATTTGACGTACCGTAAACTCTAGTGTGAAGGCGTCACTTAGTCTCACACGCGCAAAGAAAGATACAGAACAAGAGAGTCTTTCATAACATGCAGAATTGATGCGCTACATGTAAACAATATTCTTTGTTGTATTTTTCTGTCAAATTAACAGCGTTCCTTTGGAATTCTTCAGCTTTTAAGAAGGTTTCTCTTGTAGTGGGCGGGACTAATGCGCAAACGCAATCTCATTGGCTGGCGCTCAGCTATTATCATTCCTGTTTTGATTTTTCAATTCGAGCGGACCTGTTTTTATACAGTCTATGGAGCGAACGCATACAACGTGATTAATATTCATGAACCCAGCAGCTCATTAATCCTTAGTGCGTTTTATACTGTTAGTAGAATTCGTAGCAGTTTTGTTATCAGTATTATTTTTAGTTTTTTTTCTTCTTTTTTTATCGAAACACTAAATGACAAACAATATCTTAAGCACCACCACCAGTCTTAAGTTCAGTCAACATAACAAATATGCATTCATGGTTATTATAATTACTAAAGTTCTGTCATCATATAATGCTAAATTATTATAATATCATATTATAATGCTTGACTAACTGATGCTAAGTGTCAGATATTAAAAAAAAACAAAAAAAAAACATAAGCTTTATATATATAATTGGTTGATAATATTTACAATATATTGAATTTGATAGGTGTCTCTCACATTGTCCCACAGAAATATTAAAATAGTGTAGATTAGTGTACAATGTTTTCTAATAATGATTTATTCTATTTAGTGTCCATTTCTTTCATTTAACATATTTAATATTGGGGGCATCCAAGTTATTTGTTATATTTGAACATTTTTATTATTTTTTTTAAAGTAACGCAATAGTTACTTTCCCTGGTAATTAGTTACTTTTATAATGATGAAACCTATTCAAGAGCTGATAAAATGTAGAAACTGTAACTTGAATGCAATGTAAGTCGCTTTGGATAAAAGCGTCTGCTAAATGCATAAATGTAAATGTAAATGTAATGATGTAACTCAGTTACTAACTCAGTTACTATTTGTGAGAAGTAACTAGTAACTATAACTAATTACTTTTTTAAAGTAACGTGCCCAACACTGCATACTACTGAGAAATGTAGTTAAACTCCTAGCGCTACTGCCCATCACTGCCCTTAAGTAGAGCGGGGAACTCTGTCAGAGTATGCCTACATCTGCGAAAGTATGAATGTGCAAAACTGTTAATAGAATTTATTTACTTTTTTTTATTTCAATTTGAATAACGATAAATTGTTTACAATTACAGAGTTGGGACATGTCCAAAAAATAAAATGAGGGATAAAACATGTTTCAATGTGTTTGTATTCTCTCCAAAGAAACTGTTGACAAAACTTTTGCTTTTTGGTGCAAAAAAAATTGCGTTCCCCTGAAAACAGTTTGAATTTGCTCAAAAAAACTTTGTGATGGATAAATAAAATATATAGAAATATATATTTCAATGCTTTCGCTAGAGAATGCAAAAAGTTTTGTGAGTGAACACAGAACACTTAATTTTTTTCTTGAATCTCATATTTTTTTTTCTATCATCAATGTCCCCTTGGGGGATCCATTGAAACATAAGCAAGTAGTGCCAATTTCATTTTGGTTTTAATAGTACTAAGTCTTGTGTAAAAGCCAATAAATGGACAAGCTGTTAACCTGCGTGCCAATTTTTCCACGGTATTCATCCTTGAGAGATTGAAGTGTTATAAATGAAAGGTCATTTTCACTAGTAACTCTTGTTGCTCGGATAGACAAGACAACTGCAGTGAGAAGACCCGAGGGAAGGAATCAGTGTCTGCTAGTGTGTGAAAGAGCAGGGAGAAGTAGGTGTATGTGCGAAGGAGAGAAGAAAAGGGACACTTTCTCCCTTCATTCTCCCTGTATCAGCAGAAAAAAAGGAAAATTGAAAATTAAAAAAAAAAAAATGCTGGCCTCTGTTGACACAGCCCTGACCTTCCCCTCATTCTGCTCCTCCAAGTGTGAAATTGAATGCCTGCCAGAAAGAATGAGGGAAGAAGGAATAGAGAGAGTGAGACAGAAAGAGAGAGGGAGAGTGGGGGAAACAGAGAAAAAGAATGGGAAAGAAGGATCCGCACAAAGCTAAGAGAGAAATCCAATATCACATGAATCAAATGGTGTAGATTGTTGCCGTGCTTTTCCATTTATGGAGAGTCCTTCATATGACGACCACACCAGGGATCTTTTTCTTGACGCATGCTGATCTATCAAGAGAATAGAATTGAACTTAAAATTAGTTAGTGTCTCATAGAGAAAGACTGTGTGGAAACACGGTCAGTGTTTTGTTTATTTGACCTAGAATCATATTCAGTGTTTATGGAATGAACCGTCTGTGATGTCATGGGGGGCGTGTTGCCCATGGCCACCAGTCTCCTGCTGACTCCAGACATTTCTGCCATTCCTACGAGACCAGCTTCCATTGTGCTGCGGGGGACCTTCCATTCATTCAGCTCAGGAAAAGAACAGGGAACAGGGAGGGAGGGAGGGAGGGAGGGAAGAGCAGAAAAAGAAGAGGGTGGGGTATGATGGGATGTTCTAACATTCTGTAGTCGTACAAGCTGTTGAGAGGAATGAAATAGGGCTGTTTATGAGGAATTAAGAATGTTACTGTATTTGTGGAATTCAAGAACTGCTGTTATCTATAGTTAATTACTTTTTATATACTCAAATAATGGCACAAGCTGTTAGAGTCAACTAGAGACAACTCCATCATGTGTTATTATATAAAAATATCATGTTATTTCTTGCACCTTATCATAACTACTGTTTTATAGCAATATAAAAGATACATATAGATCATAAATATGAATCTGCTATGAATATGTCATTAATGAGCCAAAGCGGTTGTTCTGACCTTCTCTTTTTAATGTAATCATAGCACGGGTTTAACAATTGCGTTGATCAGAGTTTACGTAGTAATAGTCCACCATCTAGTGGCTTGTTTGTGAAATACAGTACGATTTTAAAGGAAGTTGATACAGGGTGAATATTCCGAAATAAACACAATTTACTGGCCTATATTATTGTAAAGCTTTTAATTTAATGAAAGCATTTCAATAAAGATAAACTGCAAAGTTGTCTATATCAGTTTTTTATTTTTAATCCCACTGCATATTCTGTTGGCGTATTATTGTTGGTCTCCAAAACCGAAAACCACTGGTCTCTGCCTCAGGATTACTTTTTGTGTTTTCTCCATGTCAACCTAATAATAAGCAGTAGCTATTTTCATATAAAACGAATTAAGAGAACGAATTAATAAGTCGTGACCGCGATATCTAATTTTCTTCCACATTTCTTGTGCGGGGCTCTATACCAGTGGTTTTCAAACTTGTTCCTGGGGACCCACAGTTCTGCACATTTTGCATGTCTCCCTAATTTACACACCTGATTCAGATCATCAGCTCATTAGGAAAGAGCTCCATGAACTCAAATGAGTGTGTCAGATAAGGGAGACATGCAAAATATGCAGAGCAGTGGGTCCCGAGGAACAGGATTGAAAACCACTGCTTTATACGCTCAACGCTCAACTGACTTTTACTATTTACAATTCGTTGCGCTGTTCTTCAGGACGGGACGATAGACGGAAGTGCACAGAAAATCAGCTTACCCAGTGAAGACTGCCCAGCCGAGGGAAGCTAATGTTTGCCTAACCAAATATAAACATTTCGTGTTCATTGGTGCACTAAACGCCAGCTTCTACACTGACTGCGTCTCAAAAACAGATAACTCCCTTTAGACTTATTTATCGATGCAATCATAGGCTTTTATGCAGCAGCACTAATTGATGAAATGAACTACTCACCCATTGACTTTTTGTTAATTAACTGAACTGAAACGTGGGAGAAAAGGGATGAGGCCTGTGGCCTACGTTATTGGGGTCTCTGTACATGTCCCATAATACAGCTTTGAACTGATTTTATATGAGATGGTGTGTGTGTTTGTGTATTTGCACTTCATCTTCAGTAGATAAATAACTTAGTTATTTATTTGTTTGTTTGAGTAGCTCAAATAAAATGTCCTAAAGAGTCATTTTCTGTTGAAAGTACTGATATCATTATTGTTAATATTTGAATTTTAAATTTTTGCTTACTTTTTGCATTTACACATTAAATAGGAAACATATTAAATATAATTTTTTCTGTGACCTAGAACAGAAGGACCAGCATTACTCTCACTCCTTTTACATTCACATGATTAATCCTTGTCCTCCACTGGCCACTTTCAAGTCCCAAATGAATTTTACATTAAAATCTACTTGAGAGACCCATAAGTCTAATACCATGTGGCAACTGATAAGCTAATTAAGTCTCAAAACAAGTTAATCATGTGCTTTTGACAAACCTAGTTAGCTCTTTATTGTGCAAATTACAAAGGTTGGTGTCTCAATGATTTCTAAAGGTTGGATGAAGGTTGTTTAAAAACCCTGTTTGTTCAAGTAGTGGCATTGTTCATGTAAGCAAAGTATTACTGTGTGCTTAGCTCTACTGAATGATAAGAATTCGTTTTGTATTTCAGCTTTGTGTGCCAGATGAGTTGAATGGTCAGAGTGTTAGCATACAGTAAGAGACAGAGCCAAAGCATCAACCACATTTATGTTTATTCATTTAGCAGAAGCTTTTATCCAAAGATGAAAATTATACAAGCAGAAGTAATTAATCTACAGTAGAACACAAGCAATACAACCACAACAAATTCCCTTATTAGAATAGTGCAATAGTTCATAAAACTTCTGTAATGTAAAAGTGCAATATATAATAATTTATAAATAGTAACACTACCATAGAACTACCATTGTGTAAAAAAAAGTATAATAAGCCTAATCCATTAAACATTCAGATATATGGATGCAGCTAAGCAATCCACACTCTCTGAGGAACAATAGAGATTCAGTCTTGGGGCGATGTGTAACCCCTGCCATTTATCTGTTGCATTAACTTTTTTTAAAAGAACATTGATTGTTTACTAATTACACTAACTAGTAGTGGACTAATTAACTAGTATATAATCAGAGGCTTTGTGTTTACATTTCTTCGTTTGTTGCAAGGGCTGAAAAATGGATAGATTTTCTCAGTGAAAGACTGACCAGTGAAAGAGTAGATAAGAGCCTTGGTCACCACATTGTAGAAGGAGACCAGACCCTCCTCATAATCTACAAACACCCCCACCTTCTGGGGCTTGTCTTTCAGAGAAAGAGGAACAGGACAAGATTCATTAGCTACATATTCACCTCCATTTCTTAGCCAAATACACCAAAATCTATTCTCTGAACAGACTCTTGAGCCACACCTAAGTCCCATTCAGTCTTATCACCGACTTCAACCTCATACTAAAATTTCCCACAGGAAAATCCATCCTTTCCTAGGACACAGGCAGAGGAGTCAAATCTCTCAGGGTTATTGGGAACATCTCTCCATTCTTCTCACCTGTCTGTTATTGTTGCCTTTGACTTTCAGGAGAAAATACACAGCAGAAATGATTGTCTGTGTTTTTCAAAACCAAAGAGTGAAGAAGCTGTTCAGTAAAGGTAAGGATTTAAGGTGATGTAGTTTCAGTTTCACTTTGTTGTAAAGGTGTGGGCTAAATCCTCTGTAAACCTTACGTCATAGGCAAATGTCAATATACCTTTAACTAGTCTTTTGTAGTATCTTTCTAAACATGCTGAAGGTGCTGGTGGAATTAGTCATGTGAACTCTTGATCTACTATTGGAAATGTTTGCAAGGCTATTGTAAATCGCTGCCGCGAACTGTCACAAAACACTGGCGACAAAATCGCCTCTATCTAAATGGCGGAAATGATTCTGAGGTTGTTGTACAGTTGTGTGTGTTTTTTTTTTTTTTTTTTTTTTTGGAGACAAGGATAGCTGCATTTCAGAGAAATGGGCGTGTTGAAAGGTCTTTAAAATTGTTTGTGAAAGCTTCCTGTTCTACATAAAAGCATATATGCTATTGACTTACAGGAAGTGACAAGTCCAAGAGGTGTATACCTTGTAGTCATCACCCCTAATTTCACCCTTGCTAACTTCTACTTCTTCTTCTCAGACTAAACTTTCTAACTCTAACTCATCCTAGAGCTTTCAGACTGTTCTGACTCGCAATACTATATCTTTTTTAGCAACTAGCGTAGTATATATCTGAGAAATGCTACCAATAATTCATACTAGCTACTGCATAGCAACACCCAAGCAACTATCTGTCTGTCTGACTGACTCTCTGTCTGTCTGTCTGTTTGTCTGTCTGTCTGTCTGACTCTCTGTCTGTCTGTCTGTCTGTCTGACTCTCTGTCTGTCTGTCTGTCTGTCTGTCCGTCTGACTCTCTGTCTGTCTGTCTGTCTGTCTGTCTGTCTGTCTGTCTGTCTGTCTGACTGTCTGTCTGTCTGACTCTCTGTCTGTCTGTCTCTCTGTCTGTCTGTCTGTCTGTCTGTCTGACTCTCTGTCTGTCTGTCTGTCTGTCTGTCTGTCTGTCTGTCCGTCTGACTCTCTGTCTGTCTGTCTGTCTGTCTGTCTGTCTGTTTGTCTGTCTGTCTGTCTGACTCTCTGTCTGTCTGTCTGTCTGTCTGTCTGTCTGACTCTCTGTCTCTCTGTCTGTCTGTCTGTCTGTCTGTCTGACTCTCTGTCTGTCTGTCTGTCTGTCTGTCTGTCTGTCCGTCTGACTCTCTGTCTGTCTGTCTGTCTGTCTGTCTGTCTGTTTGTCTGTCTGTCTGTCTGACTCTCTGTCTGTCTGTCTGTCTGTCTGTCTGACTCTCTGTCTGTCTGTCTGTCTGTCTGTCTGACTCTCTGTCTGTCTGTCTGTCTGTCTGTCTGTCTGACTCTCTGTCTGTCTGTCTGTCTGTCTGTCTGTCTGTCTGACTGTCTGTCTGTCTGACTCTCTCTCTCTCTGTCTGTCTGTCTGTCTGTCTGTCTGTCTGACTGTCTGTCTGTTTGACTGTCTGTCTGTCTGACTCTCTGTCTGTCTGTCTGTCTGTCTGTCTGTCTGACTGTCTGTCTGTCTGACTCTCTGTCTGTCTGTCTCTCTGTCTGTCTGTCTGTCTGTCTGTCTGACTCTCTGTCTGTCTGTCTGTCTGTCTGTCCGTCTGACTCTCTGTCTGTCTGTCTGTCTGTCTGTCTGTCTGTCTGTCTGTCTGTCTGACTGTCTGTCTGTCTGACTCTCTGTCTGTCTGTCTGTCTGTCTGTTTGACTGTCTGTCTGTCTGACTTTCTGGCTGTCTGTCTGTCTGTCTGTCTGTCTGACTCTCTGTCTGTCTGTCTGTCTGTCTGTCTGACTCTCTGTCTGTCTAGTAGATTCTCTTGCCTTAAAAAACTTCAGGCTTTTAAAACTTTACTAACTATCTATTCAGGCTCTCTCAAACTAGCATCAATGTTTGTTCAAAAACTTTACTCAGCTAGTTTCTGCTGTTTTCCTTGTGTGATTTACAATTCTATGTTTTTCCGTAATTTCAATGCAAGTGCATGTAAATTAAAAATGTCAGTGTTTTGTCTGAGAAGGAGAAAAAGATATAGAAGAATACTGCAAGCACTCATCATAATAAATTAACAACAGAATTATTAAAAAGTAGTTTGACGCTTCTAAATGAATTAGAAATGCTTAGTACAGTTCTGCTAATTGGCATTAAGCAATCTAGCAAACACACACAGGTTTATTCAATAATTCATTTTATTCAACATTTATTCACTTTCCTAAAAAAAAATAATTAAAAAATAAAAATTAAAAATAAATAAATTATATAAATAAATAAAAATAAAGAAAGAAAAAGAGGAAAAACTCATACAAATCATGAATTCATTCAATGTACAATGTACAATCAGCAAGACAATTGTTAATATTTTATGTCTATGCAATTAGATTATGATATAGGCTAACAAACTCCTATTACTCTGAACTGCAGCGACTCATACTTTCTATTCCCTGAAACTGCAGATGGTAGGGCAGAGAAAAAGATGAAGCAAGAAACAAGAGTGAAGAAGTACTTCACTGAACTTCACGTTTACCTAGCCAGGTATGAAATTAATATTTCGTGGTTGTTGGTAATATACAAACACATGACAACAAAAACACCAGCTAATGTGACCACAGTTTTTTTTTGTGCATAAAGCACCTTAAGTGTAATTTTCCCTTAAGTTCGCCCTTAAGTTTCCCTTAAACTTAAAGGTGTTACAGAAAATAACCCTTAAGTGTTACTCAAGGGTTTCTTTAAGTGAAACGTCATAAACCCTTAGAATCTCTCTTAAGTATATAAGTTCAGTCTTAAGGGGGTATGAATCTACTGAGCGATATATGTTGTTGTATTAACCATTTCCTTAAAAGAACATAGACTGCATTGTAATTAGGCTAACAGTATGGATAATCAGAGGCTTTGAGTTAATATCTCCTCTTTTGCTGCAAGGGCTGAAAAATGGATAGATTTTCTCAGTGAAAGACTGACCAGTGAAGGAGTAGATAAGAGCCTTGGTCTCCACACTGTAAAAGGAGACGAGACCCTCCTCATAATCTACAAACACCCCCACCTTTTGAGGCTTGTCTTTCAGAGAAAGAGAAACAGGATGAGATTCATTAGCCACATATTCACCTCCATTTCTTAGCCAAATACACCAAAATCCTTTCTCTGGGCACACTGTTATTTTCCCCTTTCTCTTAATGGACTCTCGAGCCATACCTAAATCCCATTCTGTCTTATCACCGACTTGGACCTCAAAATAAAACCTCCCACAGGAAAATCCATCCTTTCCCAGGACACAAGCAGAGGAGTCAAATCTCTCAGGGTTATTGGGAACATCTCTCCAGGATCCGCCGTGACTCACTTGTTTCCCGTCTTTAGACAGGGTGAGTTTAGGATGAGCTGTGTTGGGATCCAAAATCACATCCACTGCAAGAAAAACACAGGTAAAGTGAATGCATAAGAAGCAGCCCTTAAGCTCATGCTAATATCAGTCATATTTATCATACCTTCATAAAGTTGCTGTATCGTACTTAGACCCAGACCGAACCATGAGACCTTCACTTGCTTATTACTCTTTTGTGATTTCTTTGTTGAGCAGGTGCCGCAGTCTGTTTTATCCAGAGTAAAGTAGTTTTTACCCTCTGTCTGAATATTGCTTGTTTTAATATTTGAAATCTCTGTCAGGATGCCCTGCTGTGTTCTCAGAGTAATAGGTGCATCTCTTTTCTCCATAGCTGAAGAACTTTTAGGTACCAGTGAATGATAGGAGGGGGCAGAATCTGTGTTAGTGCTGCCAAATACAAATTTCCTATTGGCTGAAAGTTGTGATGTTGGGGGAATGAAGTTGAATCTGTGAATAACAGGAGGTTGAGCTGTGAAAGTAAATGTGAAAATTCACTGAAATGTTCAAATATTCAGTAAACAACAAGACTGATGCAAGCCCTATTTCATCTCTAGATCAAGAACTGAGCAGAAAACACTATTAGACACCTGCAACTTGTACAAATGTTTCTGGCAGACCAGAGTCAAAAAACTGTGCATACCTCAGTTCTCAGGTAAATAAACCAAAGAGTTGCTGGTAGCCATTGACTTCCATAGTATGGGGAAAAATCAGTACTATGGAAGTCAATGGCTACCAGCAACTGTTTGGTTACCAACTTTCTTGGAAATATCTTGTTTTGTGTTTAACAGAAGGAAGAAATTGATACAGGTTTGTAGCAACATGAGTGTGAGTATATGATGACAGAATATTAATTTTTGGGTGAACTATCCCATTAAATTAAAGTAGTGAATAAAGTGTTCTAAATACACTTGCCCTCTTTTTGCCTAGAAAATACTTAAGTATACTTCAGTTTATGTATAAATTCACTTCTATACTGCTTACTGATCTCATGGATTTTTTTCAGGTCCTTGTTGACTTTTGCCTTGAGGCAAGTAAGAGCATTATCCAGAATTTCTGTGTTGAGTAGATCAGTGTTAATGTTGATGTTCATCCAGCTCTTGACTTCTGGGGGGCTGCACACAGATGAGTAGACCTGGTGCAATGCAGGAGAGCAGAGAACTGCTTCAGAATGAGGAGTGTTGTTCTGTGTTGTGAGCAGCAGTAAGAGAGGCACTGACCTGTAGGAGGTGCAGGTGATCCTCAGTGTGTGAGAGCTGCTCCAGCTCACTTTCGCTCCTCTTGAGTTCAGTAATTTCCTTCTCCAGCTCTTTAATCAGCTCTTCAGCCTGCTTCTCTGCTGCTTTCTGCTTCTGCTCCATCACCTCCAGCAGCTCAGACTGACATCTCTCAATGGAGCGGATCAGATCAGTGAACAGCTCAACTTTATTTGCTTTATTTCTCTTGTTGGTGCTCTAGTTATATTGAGAGGAATATTAGACACTGAATTCAAAACAGATTCCAAACCATTCTTTCCACCAGCTCTATACAGTAGATAGTTCTGTATCTGTTGATTTGTCATTAACAACAAACCTTGTTGGACTTTGCTAAGTTTTTTATCTCTGTAATCTTATTACATCTGTCCTGGATCATAACCTTTATTTCTGCCTGAGTTTTTTCCAGTTGAATCTGGGGACAGAAAGCAGTATTTTTTAAAGCAAATGCATCAAGTGTAAACACGCATTGAACTGTTCTCCTACAATATTAAAAATATTGTTTGCAGTGAGTTTGTTAGATTTCGTCAGTTCAGTTTACTGTACAATGCTTTCTTCAAATCATATGTTGGCAATTCAATTTCTAGATGTTTTTCAAAATGACAGTAAAATGTTTTTTTTTTATTTTTTTTTTTTAAAGGAATAGATCACCCCAACCTTGAAAAAAATCATTAGAATTTACGCTTTACTCATGCAGTTCTGTGTATAATTTTGTAAAGAAAAAGCCAAAATGTAAATTATTAACTGATGTTTTTATCTGTGGCTCTAAAGTGCAGTTTTTGTAGTTTATGTTAGTGCTTTGTGTCGGCCAGTAAAAGTGTGATCTGTTTGTCTCACAAGCAATTGAATTGCTTTAGAAAGAATTATAAAATGTGAGTTATATGGACATATTGACTTTTGTGGAATGAAAAAAGAACTGCTCTTTGTTTCACAGAAGTTGTTAGATTGACATGGAAATAAATAAATACATTTTGTGTGAACAGTTCTGTTAAGTAGAATTGAATAAACATACTAAAATATCTTCTAATATCTCTTGTCTTACCCTCTTTTGTCCACTTTCTTCCTCAATACGAACAGTGTTATGAGTCCTATGCTCTGTTTCAGTGCAAAACAGACACAGACAGGTCTGATCGTCTCTGCAGAACATCTCCAGTGGTTTATCATGTTTCCCGCAGACATAATCTTCCAGGTTGTCCACGGGGCTGATCAGTTTGTGCCTTACGAGACTTGGTGCAGTTTTGTGATTGGAAAGGTGAGTCTCACAGAAAGATGTTACACACTGCAAACAAGACTTTACTGCCCTTAGCTTGTTTTCAGAGCAGACATCACATAAAATTTGATGAAAAGTTTTTGTATGGTGTTGAAGTTTCTTCGGCTGTTGATGCACCTTGTAACGGTCAACAACCTTTTGAAATGCTACATTTATTTTCAATTCTGGCTTACTTTCAAATTCTTCCTTACAGAGAGGGCATAGATAGAGCTGTCCACTCTCCCAGCATGCCTTAATACAGACATTACAGAAGTTGTGTCCACATGAAGTGGTGACTGGGTCAGTTAGTACCTCCAGACATATATAGCACTGGAGCAGCTCACCAGAGACTGATGAACTGAAGGAAGTCATGACTGTAAGTGGAGAAACAGGGACACCATGAGGCTCTGCATAGTAGTGATCAAAGGTTGAAATTATATTATAAAACAAAGAAGAAAAGTAGTTAGGAGAATGAGCATTGTGTTGTGATCTAAAACTTTATTTTCAGGCAGTGAGCACTGCCATATAGGCAACATAGCTAACAAATAGCTTAATGCACACAGTCCTTATGTTAAAATTAGAGCTGTCAAATGATTAATCACGATTAATCGCATCCAAAATAAAAGTTTACATAATATATGTGTGTGTACTGTGTATATTTATTATGTATATATAAATACACACACATGCATGTATATATTTAAGACAAATGTTATTAAATATATTTATATATAATATAAATTATATGAATATAAATATATACATGTAAATATGTGTATATATTTTCAAAATATATATTGTATGTGTGTGTATTTATATATACATAATAAATATACACAGTACACGCACATATATTATTATGTAAACAAAAACTTTTATTTTGGATGCAATTAATAGCGATTAATCATTTGACAGCACTAATTACAAAATATACAGTATGATTTTGCATATCTTCACCATCAGTCTAATTTAACTTACATGTGAAATATCACTGAAAAACATAAAAAGTCTTTTTGAATACCAGTAGTACTCGGTCTGTAAAATAAATGAAAATAATGCATTTACTGTACATGATTGATTTACATGTGAAATTTCGCATGATGAGTATTATTTAATCAAAAATTGTTTGATCAGTAGTCTATATTCTATAGCGTGGTGCTGTGTCTGTTCTTTTCAAGATTTCTACAGTCTAATCTTATATTTAAGTATCGTTCTTAAGTTAATTGCTTTACAATACATTGCTTTTTTAGTTTTTAGTCTATGAAATCTCACCTGTCTGTTAATGTTGTCTCCGGCTCAGGAGAAAAATACAGCACACAGAAGTTCAGACCAGGTTTATGGTGAGGTAAAATAGGTTTCAGTTTCACTTCACTGTAAAATATTACATAATACTGATAACACACCTTTTTATTTGCCACGTTTTGTTATTCCAATAATAAGGCTTTAATAAGGTTGTCACTCTTTGAGAATGGTTTACGACTGGACCAAAAATGTTTTTTTTTTTTTTTCCCTTTATTGTTATAGTTGTCATTTTGGGAACGTCATTAGACAGTATGACAGGATAACCATGTGTAGTCTGTTATGTTAGGTGTTCTGCTAAATTATGTTTCATTCCAAGTGCATTCAAACAAAAGGACTCCTTAAAGGAAATTTCAAAAAATGTGAAGCTTAAACAAATAAAAAGACTTTGAAACCTTGTTGGCATCTATGACAGATGGAGGATGTAGGAGGAGTTACTGTACAGTAGTTGCTCTTGATTATTTAGAGTAAATTGCCCCACCCCAGTTAAGTTTCGTTTCTGTAAAGGTGTGTGCATATTTCCATTTATTGAAATTGTACTCTTTGTTCACTCTCCAATGTGGAATCAACTTTAATCTAGAAACAAAATGTGCAGATATAACGAGATCATGACAAAACAAGATAGGAAAAAAATAAGGCAATTAAATGCCTGTCATCATTTCAGTGCTATGTACTTTGAGATGATTTATTTTCCTCAAGTTTCAGAGTTGCAGGACAATAATCTGGAAGAATCATCAGTTACAACATTACTATCAGTAAAACTTGAAAAAAATGAATGCTCAATCAATGTTTCATTGTTTTAGAAATAATGGATTCACAATGAGGAATGTTATATACTCAAATTCAATTGTTTAAATTGGAGCCACGGATTCTTAATAAGGTCATAAAATAGAGGGTGAAAATTATGTGGATGGTTTTGAGTTTAAGTTTAATTTATATTATTATTTTATTTTAGTTTTGAATCTTATTCTCAGGAGTATTTTGGGAAAGGTTCTCTCGTCCAGATCTCTTGTCTATAACTTTTCCAATTTCCATACATCTGTACAGTCTTGTACAATGCCAGTTGTACTTAAATCTTCCTTACAGTTTTGCCAGAGACATAGATAGGAGTGAACTTCCCAAAACTTGTGAATCCCAGTTGCTTTAACAGGTGCTGACCGAAAGTCTCCTGTCCCTTTAAGAGGAGCTGCAGTCAGTGACTGAAAGGGCAGCGTGTATATGAGTCAGGGGCTTTAGAGCCAGCTGTGTGTGAGTGTGTGCATGCTGCCAGGAAGTGGGGCAGCAACCACACCAGCTACAGTCCCATCAGACTGCTGTCCAATGCGCAGTCCGTGGCAGAGCTTTTTTCTGTTTCTTTCTACCTCTCTCGACTCTCTTCTTCCTGTCATCTTTTTTTCATTCTCTAGTCTTGGAGTAAAAACCAGACTGATTCTTTGGGACTTATTTGGGATCCAGGACACACGCCCAGTGGTCCATCTCTGTCTGGGACCACAGTGCGTTGTACTGTGACTTACAAGTGTTTCTAGTAGCGGATCCTGCCGTATCCACTGTCCATCCATGCTGCGTGTGTTTATTCTGTGCGCCCAGAATGTGCTGACGCATGATGAGGACATTAGCGATACCTACTGCACCGTCACTTATGAAGGTAGGGGCCAGACCAGAGCGAATGAGTAAGGAGTTTATTATGTAGAATATGTTTTAGAGAGTTTGCTAGAATGCCATTTTCTTTTCTGCACAATCATATTCATTCTCTTCTCTCACTGTCTTGTTGTCAGTCTTCCTACTTTCCACATTCCATCAAGCGGGCTATTATTGGAAAAGCAGTTGCAGTCTCTCTTTCTCTCTTGTGTATATTTATGGGTGTCCTGTTGCACTTGGAATATATGTGTGTGTGAAAGGGTGCTGCAGATCTGCTCTGTTTCTCTAAGAGATGCTATGTCATCACAGTTTGGTTCAGTGTGGGGCTCCTGTTTGCTTTACATTCAAAGCTTTTAGGGGCCCATAATTCAGGTGAGATGGATAAGAAGGCCTCCTCTGTGTCAACCAGGCATTTGTTTTATTTATTTATTTATTTAATAAATATATACCTGGTTTTTGCCTGAGAAACCAGGTATAATAAATATTAAATAAAATTTATAAAAATATAAGACTGCATCACAGGAATAAATTACATTTTAAAACATATTACAATAGAAAACAGTTATTTTGAATTGTATTTATATTCCACAATATTACTGTTTTTACTGTATTTTTCAATAAATAAATGCAGCCTTGGTGAGCATAAGAGACTTCTTACAAAAATATTTAAAATTCTTACCAACCCCACACTTGGTAGTGCATGTCTGATGATGGTTGCTCAAAGAGCTGGCTGTTTTAATATTTTCTCATATTCAAGTACTTGAGTACATTGACCTGAATTTTGCAGAATGTTTATCTCTCCCCCCACAGATATGCGTAGGAGCTTGGTCACCCTCAGGGTTGAAACCCTCTGTGTTTCTTGGGGAATGCAGTTTGTTTGCTCAATAGAGGGCTTGTCGTTGCTGTAGTCATGAGGCAATCATATACTAGCCTGCAGAGATGGCTGTGTTAAAGTGCTTCAGTAAATCATGATATGAGATCAATACAATACAGCATTACCTTCCATTACATCCATTCAGTGATGCATTTTAGAATAACTTAAACTATTATGAGAGCATAGTCTTGTGTTCTCAGTTTTACTGGGTTGCTTCGTACTGTTTTGTTGCTGTCTTTTATTGACTGTGTCTTCTTTGGAAGATTTAACAAAAAAGGACACTACAATTCACAATAAACTATTTCTTTACATAAAAAATGCTTCATTTAAATACAGTAATTCAGATACTAGTGACCCATGTTTTTACTAAATCTCCTGCAAATCATTCAAATAGGTGTCTATAGGCATCTTATACAGCCAAGTGCACAAAATTCAGTGTAAAGTTGCAGTGCTGGATAATAGCCTGACTAAATTTTGCATGCTCTGACCCACCTCAGTCCCTAATATCAATACAGTTGTAATTGCTGTGTAAATGGATTCATACCACCTCTGAAAAGCATTAAACAGCATTTGTGTAAAGACAACTAAATGCCACATCAGAAGCACTTCTGTGCCACCTTTGCAAAATAAATTTGGCATCATCTCATTTCAATCCACATCAGGATTTTATTTTTTATTTTTTAATGAAAGGATGATGCAAGCTCAAAGGTGAAGTGTGCAGGCTCGCATCAGTAAACTGTACTGCAAAAATAAGGCCTCACTTATGTGAACATTCCCTCAATCTGCCATTGGTGGACAAACTGAAGCGTTTCACCCCAAACTCACACTATTAGTTGAACCACAGTTGCTGTGTGAGGCTGGTTAAGAGGCTCATAAAATCAAAACAAACTGTAGAGGTCAGGGAGATTTGCTTTCAGTCTTCAGAAATCTGACCAGGTCCTGGCAGTAGGTGGTGCTCTTCGCCTGGAAATATAAGCTAACATGCAACAAGCCTACACAGAGACCAGAGACTCCAGATGTACAGTATACTGACATAATAATATAAAAACTCTATATGATAACTAATGTTTGTAAGTGTGTAAATAAGTGGATTTTAGTATTGATGTAGGCAATTACAGGTGCCATTAAAATATCCCTTAATATCTTTTGCTTACACTAATTGTTACAAGATGTTGTCCACTGCATTATACAAGTTTTAGTAAAACTTAAAGAGATTTTATATTTATTAATGTTTTATATTCTAATTAAAAGTTTGTAGAGAATGGATGGATGAGGAGAGAGAAGAACAAGCTGCAGGAAATGTTTAAATTTCCTCTGGAGTTATGGGCTGGGTCACTGGAGAGGAAAGTGTGGTCCACAGTAAGTTAGGCTCCGTAAGTTCCTACATGACAGTCTCTGTGTACGCATGTTGTGAAACACATTTATCAATTCGGACGCCTTATCAAGGACACAAACAGAAATAGATTTTCAGGATTGTGTTTGGTTTATACAACCCCCCGATACATTCCATTCTGGACGTCACACTCATCTTCAACTTTGGACCTAAAGATCACAAGACGTGTTGATCGTCAACCTTTCTCTTCTGTGGTCTGATGGTAGTTTGGCCTGCTTCTTGTTGAAGAGTTTGGGCATCAAGGCAGCATGTTGAGGTGTTCGCTACAGAAGGCAACCAATCTGAGAAATGTAGAAAAAGGGGAGAGGCATAGTGACCCGCTTGCTAGCATCACTTTCAGAGGTAAGAGATGACATTAAAAATGTGATTGTCTATCCAGCTGAGGGCATGAAAAAGTAGGATCAGATGCAGATTTCAGTCATTGAGACTGTGGGGTAGATGAGTGCTAATTATGGTTAATTTTTAAATCTCAAACTAGTATAGTAAAATTGCATTTGTTTACTAACAATATTAGTATTTTAGAAGAAGTAGTTTCACTTTGGAGTTAGATGGACGTTTTTGACCGGTCAGCCTGAGATTGATGGTTGAAAGGTACAAATAGCAGGTTTCTGCCAAGTGTGTGACGAATGTTTTGATAACTTTAATCTAGGACGGTAAATCTTTTCAGCTAATAGCAGAGTGATCATACCACTGTAAGATCCTACATAATGCTATATTTTTGGATAGATCTGAACTTGATTAATTAATTTATTAGTTCTTGCATTGAATGAATGAATGTGACGGACACTAGTTTTAGACTACCTCGAAAAACTGAGTGGCAGTTCCTCTCATTGTTCCATACTTCCTGTTCCAGCACAGGGATGTACAGGAACATGTGTTTGTGAGCATGTGGGATTGATGAGCATGATGTGTTTTTGTATGCTGAGTTTCCATGGCAACAATATCCTCTTCTTTCTTTAATCATCCTATTTGATAATCCAAATTATCACAAAACAGGAAAACATATTATCAAGATATAATTGTTTTTAAGTTATTAAATATTAAGTTAATAAGGATGTAGTTTGTTTTGAGTATGACTTTATTTTGCAGGATGCTCAGAGAAACAATGCAGTTCCTGCCTTGTGTTATTTAGCAGATCACTAGTGATCATTATCCTGGCAAACTGCTTAAGAAAAAATCAAGGAGAACAGAGATTTTCTAAATTTCAATTGGATACTTTTTGTGAAATATCATTTTCCTCCAAATAGAGCTGTATTGTTTGCAGTGTTGAGTTGGTTATACACCTGGTTCATTCAATCATTTGCTCCAGTGTTGTTTTAGTATAATTTATATATTATAGCATTTATTAATATTTTGAAAAAGCTTTTTCAATATATTTTAGTTTTCAGTTGTGCATTCTAAGGTTTAGTAATTTCTAAATAATCTTTGTAATTTTGAATAACATTTCTATTTAGCTCTACATTATTTTCAGTTGTTAAGGCGAGGCAACCTTTCAAATTTCTGTTTAAATTTTTCATCTAATATTTCAATTTAATTTTATTTCAGTTTTATTCATCACCATCAATTTAGTTAATAATAACAACATTTTGTTCATTTGTTTGTTCATGCGTTCATTCATTCTCTTGTTACTTTTAATCAATTTTGTTCATTACATTTATTTACTTTATGTTAGAAAGATTCCTTAAACCCCCTTATCTGAGCATATTATATTATATCTTGACATGTAACAGTTGTGAATTTCCTCTATGTAGTGCATCATTACTGAGGGTCACCTCTTTGTCATGTGATGAAAAGGCTTCTCCTCATTCTGAGTCACTCTATCCACTCTATAAACACTCTATAAACAATGCCACCAAACAACTGAAGGAAAATCAGGTGTTCTGGCCTTTATTCTAGGTTGAACAAAGAGTAGGTCACTGCATTAGACCTTATGTTTGTGACACATCTGGAGGTCACCTATTATCCTTATTTGTTTTAGTTCCCATAATTCGCTAGATATGCGTTTTGTGTTTTAGTTTCAAACAGCTTCAGTTTTAGTCTGATTCCATGCTAATCAGAGGAATCGTCTCGGTTACGTACGTAACCCTCGTTCCCTGATGGAGGGAACGGAGACGTTATGTCGTGACGACATAGGGGATTTACTTGGAAGCCCCAATCATCTCTGACTTTAAGAGAAAACGCCAATGAATATTGGCTAGTGGATTTTGCATACCTGAGCCACTCCCCGTGCCCACGGGTATAAATAGGCGGCAGGTGCATCCACTCATTAGGTTTTATGCTGAGGAGCCGAGAACGAGTCCCTGGCAACCAGCGATGGTTCAAGATTGTGGCATGGGGACATAACGTCTCCGTTCCCTCCATCAGGGAACGAGGGTTACGTACGTAACTGAGATGTTTCCTATCTGTCATTCACTACGAGTTATGTCGTGACGACATAGGGGTCCTATGGAAAGCGCCACAACCTGAACCCCGTCACAACCTTGTGGCATGCAGATGCTGACAAGTGAGCGCGTGACAGACAAATGCCATGCAAAGGTCGCAACCTTCCCATCGCCCCAGCGCAAATTCGCTAACCTTGGTGCCCACAGGGACCACTGAGTACATCGCTGCTGGAGATAGCCAAGCCGCTGTTCCTTTTCCCACAGAAGTCGGAAGGGATTTCGACCTTCAATGAAAGATAGCTTCAAGTCTTTCCTATTTGTTGTTACAGCTTGGCAGTAACGACGGGGAAGCGAGCCTTCTGGAGAAGGGCGCTACGGAGGCCACATCCTGCCCCGAAGGGAGGTAACATGTGGAGACACTGATATGGACTGACCCAGGTCTGGGGCAGTACTACATACGACTGGACCCTGGGGCAGATCCTACCTAGGGTAGGGAGGAGAGCTGCTAGCAGGGCCTGACAGAGGCTCTGTCAAGGGAAGACACCGTGAGGGAAACCTTACCGTGGAAGAATACACATCTGGGATTACCCGAAGGGAATCAAGCCATATGGACACCTAGCCCAGTACAGGGGCTGAAAGGAGACCCGGGTGAACTAACACCAGTACTGGGCCTGGCGTCAGACTGCTCCGCCCAGTCTGACTGCCGAGGGTGCTGGAGGAACTCTACCAGGGTTCGCCGTCCGGGGAACTGAACTGGTGGAGGAAAAAGGCGCTCGTATCCCCGGGTGAGGGGGAATGGCGCAGCAAGCTTGACACCGCCCAGCTCTTCCCGCCACTTACATGTTACCCAACACAAGGGAAGAAACTGGCTCAACGCGGAGACTGTAGAATCTCGTGAAGGTGTTCGGTGTCGCCCAGCCCACAGCTCTACAGATGTCTGCCAGAGAGGCGCCGTGCGCCAGCGCATAGGAGGAGGCAACACTCCGTGTGGAGTGAGACCTCACACCCAGGGGGCACGGCTCGCCTTGAGACTGGTATGCCAAGGCGATGGCATCCACTATCCAGTGGGCCAACCTCTGCTTGGAGACAGCCTTCCCTTTCTGTTGACCTCCGTGGCAAACAAAGAGCTGCTCAGAGCTTCTAAAGCTCCGGGTGCGGTCCACGTATATGAGTAGTGCTCTTACGGGACACAGCAACGCCAAGGCTGGATCTGCCTCCTCCGAGGGCAGTGCTTGCAGGTTCACCACCTGATCGCGGAAGGGCATGTTGGGAACCTTAGGCACGTATCCAGGCCGGGGTCTCAGGACAACGTGAGAGTAGGCCGGCCCGAACACAAGGCACTCTTCGCTCACCGAAAATGCTTGGAGGTCCCCGACCCTCTTGATGGAAGTGAGCGCGGTCAGGAGCGCTGTCTTAGCCAACAGAAATTTCAGCTCGACTGAGTCCAGTGGCTCAAAGGGACCCCTCTGAAGTCCGGCCAGGACGACAGAAAGATCCCAGGAGGGCATCAGGGGTAACCTAGGAGGATTTAATCTTCTGGCACCCCTCAGGAACCTCACGATGAGTTCGTGCTTTCCCAGGGACCGGCCGTCCACTGCATCGTGATGGGCCGCAATAGCAGCCACATACACTTTCAAGGTGGAGGGTGACAGCCTACGCTCCAAACTTTCTTGCAGGAAAGAAAGCACTACTCCAATCATCCACCGTCGGGGGTCTTCTCGGCGAGAATAACACCAGTTCGCGAACAGACTCCACTTCAGTGCATAGGCTTGCCTTGTTGAAGGAGCTCTAGGCAGAGTGATGGTCTCTACCACAGCCCGTGGTAGACCATTCAAGTCTGCCGCGTCCCGTCCAGGAGCCACACATGGAGGTTCCACAGATCTGGACGCGGGTGCCATATGGTGCCGAGCCCCTGAGAAAGGAGATCCTTACTGCTTCTAGCCACTGGCCACTGGCCACTGCTTCTAGGCAAGCACGTGTTGTCTGTACAGACCAACACGTGACCAACACGTGCTTGTCTAGAAGCAGTGGCCGGAACTGCCGCAAGGCGAGGTGCACTGCCAACAGCTCCAGGCAGTTGATGTGCCAAAGCAGTCGAGGCCCTGTCCAGAGCCCCGAGGCTGCCTGCCCGTTGCATGTAGCGCCCCAACCCGTGCTGGAGGCATCTGTCGTGACAACAACATGCCGGGACACTTGTTCTAGGGGCACCCCGGCCCGTAGAAAGGCAAGGTCCGTCCAGGGGCTGAAGGAGCGGCGACACTTCTGTGTGATGTTCACACGAAGTGTACCGCGGCGCCATGCCCATCTCGGGACTCAGGAGTGCAACCAGTGCTGAAGTGGCCTCATATGAAGCAATCCGAGCGGCGTGACTGCGGCTGCGGATGCCATATGCCCCAGGAGCCTCTGAAACTGTTTCAGCGGAACCACAGTCCTGCCTCTGAAGGAACTCAGGCAGTTCAGCACTGATTGTGTGCGCTCGTCCGAGAGGCACGCCGTCATACTCACCGAGTCTAACTCCACACCAAGAAAAGAGATTCTCTGCACAGGGGAGAGCTTGCTCTTTTCCCAGTTGACCCGAAACCCCAACTGACTGAGGTGCTGAAGCACCAGGTCCCTGTGATCGCACAACTGTTCTCACGACCGGGCCAGAATGAGCCAATCGTCGAGATAGTTGAGGATCCTGACGCCCACTTCCTGTAATGGGGCAAGGGCGCCCTCTACGACCTTCGTGAAAACACGGGGAGACAGGGAGAGCCCGAAGGGGAGGACCCTGTACTGCCATGCCCGACCCTCCAACGCAAACCGTAGGAACGGTCTGTGTCGCGGAAGGATCGAAACATGAAAGTAAGCGTCCTTCAGGTCGATCGCTGCAAACCAATCCTGGGGCTGAATGCATTTGATAATGCACCTGTGCGTCAGCATCTTGAATGGGAGCCTGTGGAGGGCCCGGTTCAAGACACGCAGGTCCAGGATTGGTCGAAGACCACCGCCTTTCTTGGGTACGATGAAGTAAGGGCTGTAAAACCCCTGCCTCATCTCGGCTGGAGGAACCGGGTCGATTGCATCCTTTGCCAGAAGGACAGCAATCTCCTCGCACAAGATAGGAGCGTTCCGGGCTGCCACCGAAGTCTCGAGAACGCCACTGAACTTGGGAGGTCGCCTGGCGAACTGAATCGCGTAGCCGAGTCGAATCATGCGTGTGAGCCAACGAGACGGGCTGGGCAAGGCGAGCCACGCCCCCAGACACCGTGCAAGTGGCTCCAACCGCACGATCGGCGTACCCGCGGTGGTGCAGCGAAGGGGAGTAGAGCTGGATGGTACAGAAGACAGCGCGTTCTGAGGCATCCTCGCAGAACTCCCTGGGTCCCAGGGGGGACTGGCTAAAGGTGCGTGGGGAAGCACTGCATCCACAAACCGCACTCTCTTGGCCACTGGCAAGATGGGTCGCGGGCGAGAGTGAGGAGGCAACGCGTCGCACACTGTCGGCCCGCGGACCTGAAAACCCGCAGGAAAAGGAAATTGCTCTTTCTTTGAAAATGTGGGCACCAGAAACAAAATGAAACACAGGATTCTCCGCCCGGCCCTCCTCCGGGGGAAGGAGCGACGCTGTCCTCGCCGTCTCCTGAGAAAGAGCAAACTCCAACATCTCCGGGTTGCCCGCGTCAGGGCTGCTTGGTCGACTTCCGGGACACTTTGGGGCCCGGCTGGGATGCGGGGGGCTCCGCACTCCTGTGAGAGGCTCGACGCACCGGCCTAGGTGTAGATTCAGCATGGGGTGGAGCAGCTCTGGAGGATGCAAGAGGGCACCCACGGCGACGAGCAGACTGAGGCCTGGCCGCGGGGGCAGCGGTGGCTGACGGTGCATCACGCCGGGGCAGGATGTGCTGAATCGTCTCTGTCTGCTTCAGCACTGCCGAGAACTGCTGGGCAAAGGCCTCGACAGTGTCGCTGAACAGCCCAGCCTGAGAGATGGGGGCGTCAAGAAAGCGTGCTTTGTCGACGTCCTTCATCTCCACCAGGTTGAGCCAGAGATGGCGCTCTTGGACCACCATGGTAGACATCGCCTTCCCGAGGGACCGCGCCATGACTTTCGTCGCCCGTAGAGCGAAGTCAGTCGCCGTGCGCAGCTCCTGCATCAACCCCGGGTCGGAACTACCCTCGTGCATTTGTTTGAGTGCTTTGGCTTGGTGTACCTGCAGGATAGCCATGGCATGCAGGGCAGAGGCTGCCTGGCCCGCAGCACTATAAGCTTTGGCCGCGAGCGCAGCCGTCAACTTACAGGCTTTGGACGGGAGACGCGGACAATTCCTCCAAGTGGCGGCGTTTCGCGGGCACAAGTGCACCGCGACCGCTCTCTCCACCTGGGGAATGCCCGCGTACCCCCTGGCAGCCCCGCCGTCGAGGGTAGTGAGGACGGAGGAGACGGAAGAGCGGCTTCTGACCGTGAAAGGGGCCATCCATGACTTCGTCAGCTCCTCATGCACCTCCGGGAAAAAAGGCACCAGAGCAGAACGCGGTTGTGAGCCGCGCCCTGCTCCGAGAAAACCAATCATCCAGCCGCGAGGGCTCGGGACTGGGCGGTCTATTGACCTCCAGCCCGATACTCACGGCTGCCTGGGCAAGCATGGACGTCAGCTCTGGGTCCGGTGCGGCGGTGGCAACAACACCCGAGGGGGCAGCCCCGTCGAACCTTCATCCTCAGAGGACGTAAGCCCATCCCCCGATGCTGCGATCGACATTCTGTCTTCAGGTGGCGCACCGAATGAAATGCTGGCCGCCCCGTGGGACGAACCAGCGAAATCACCCGGGAGCCGGACGGGACGCTCGCTGCGTGAGGAGTAAGAGGTCTGTGGGGACGTACCCGGCAGAGAGACTCTTACTGTGACCCTCAGATCTCTCAGAGCGCCAGCCGGCGGTCCTCTGCTCGAGCCAGAGAGACCGGGACGGGTGGCGGCAGAGGGTGCCAATCTTTTCAGAAAAGAAAGGCGAGATCGCAGCGAGGCCATGCTCATACGCCCACAACAGACGCTTGAGTCATCCACGAACGCATCCTCAGCGTGCTGGAGGCCCAGACACTGAAGACAACGATCGTGTCTGTCATCCGCAGACAGAAAACGACCGCAACCAAGAGGACACGGATGGAACGGAATCTTTAAAAAGATGCGACTGTCCGTGATTTGCTCTTTTAGAATTTGCTCTTTCAGTTGAAGTGCCCAGGGGAATCGCTGCTGAGAGGGACTCCGCTGACTGCACCGTGACGCCAACCAGGAACAAATAAAAGATGAAAGGCTTTTGTGGAGATCAGCACACTTCTCATCCACTCGGCTCCGAAGCAAAAATCTAATGAGTGGATGCACCTGCCGCCTATTTATACCCGTGGGCACGCGGAGTGGATCAGGTATGCAAAATCCACTAGCCAATATTCATTGGCGTTTTCTCTTAAAATCAGAGATTATTGGGGCTTCCAAGTAAATCCCCTATGTCGTCACGACATAACTCGTAGTGAACGACAGATAGGGAACTTGTGTTTCCCTGTGTTTATATGTATGTCTTCCGTTGTATGTGAATGTTAGTGAGAGGGGATGAGACTGGAAGACATAAAATTAGCTGCAGTAAGTGTTTTTTTCCTCAGGCACAGTATCAAATACCATCTCCATTTATAGGCATCACAGACGCAAATTATCCTCCCGGTCCAACTGCCAGAGTCCTTAGTTTGAGCTCTGAGTAAGCAATAATACATGCAGACTGTGCAAGAGAGAGAGATACAGCATGAGAATTTGAGTGACTTTGTGCAGAAGGCAAGTGTTTTAAAATGAAAGGTATTGACAGAGAAAGGTAGACTTTTAGCATTGCTGACAGCCAACAATTCTGTTCAGTTTGTTAATGCTGACAAAATAGCAAAGCTGAAACTGTATCTGTATCTAGGGATGAGACACAATTTATGTTTAATACAAACTGAATAAATGTATTTGGACTGGGCCTGAAACTCCAGGATCTCAGTCTTGTTATTTTTAATTCGTACTTATCAAAGCTACAGTTTCCTGGCTATTTCTCAGATTGTATCCACCCATCGACTACAATCTGATGTGTTTTGAAATGCACACTAAATAAAGCCCAGGACTTTGAGGGTCACGGTTAAGAACATTCCAGCCAGTTTCCATCACATTCTGGTGGAGGATGTCGTGGCATGCCAGTGTTTGTGTTTATCCTCCATCTTTTGTTGTCCTCTTCTGGCTTGTGCAAAGGTTTTCAGGCTCCAGGTCTATTTCAGGCAGACAAAGAGGGTTTTCCCACAATGCCACTGAGTGAATATGTGCCAAAGGAGCTTGCTTTTGCTTTATTCACGCCTCTTGACATCTACAATCAAAACAGGAAGATAAACAGAGCTCTTTCCTGAAACACTCTATAGCGTGACAGACCAGTGTGATTTGTATGGATAAAATGGATAAACCATACTATTGGTAGCTTACTTGTTTGTGCATGTGACTACTGTTTGTAGCAGAAGGTCTCAAAACACCTTGAAAAATGTGTGCTCATTAAATCAGCTCTAAATTGTCCTTCACCAACACAGGCTCAATGGCGAGCCTAATCTGTGTCCCTGTGGAAATCTTTCATCTGTATTTGTCAGGTGGAAATTAGTACACATTGTCCATCTTCCTCTCACTGAAAATATTTTCATCATGGATTTACTGGAGTCCAGCCACTGCAGAATATCACGTCAGATACACTGTCCTCATATGCCCTGCTCTGATAATGTTTATCTCAACAGATTTCACTTTTAAACAAAACATTTAAAATTATTTATATATATATATATATATATATATATATATATATATATATAATTTTTTTTTTTTTTTTTTTCCTGAATTTCAATAATGAGGCTTTTGATTAAGTAAATATTTTACTTTCATTGCCTACAACCTTGCATCTATATCTACTTTTGAATATGTCAGGAATGCATTTAAATGTTACTTTATATAAATAAGGTAATAAAGCAATTATTAAAAATAATGTTGTTTTGTAACATACACTGTACACTGCCACTACCATATACCATCACTAAACAATTTAGTAAATTCTTGCTAAAAGAATGTATTAATTTGCTCGCAAAAAATCTTACTGACCTCCTTACTGACACCAACTCTATTCTTTCTTTTCTTGTTCTTGTAGGGACAAAAAAGAAGACCAAAGTCATCAAAAATAATGTCAATCCTGTCTGGAATGAGGTTGGTTAATTGCTTATATTATATAATATTATATAATTGCTTATATAATATTAATTAACCACTACTTTTACTATAATGAAATTTATAAATGTTTTGCCAGTTCATTATTCTGTTTCTTTTTCAACATTCCCTTTTCTTTCTCCCAGGGCTTTGAGTGGGACTTGAAGGGTGTTCCTTTAGATTCTGGAGCAGAGCTTCATGTTGTCGTCAAGGACCATGAAAAAATGGGGAGGAATAGGTAAGGTCTTTTTCTCTTTTTTTTTGCTCTCATTTCTCACTCTCATTTTTCATTTCTCACTACTCATTTCTCTGTTTCTCTCTCTGTTCATAAGAGTTTGTGTCCCTCTGAAAAAAAGCAACTCCTCTGCCGACATGAAACAATTGCTCAACAATTCAGTTGGGAGAGCTGTAGAATTTATGGAATGCACCATTGTTTAAATGACTACAGTGGCATTAGTGCGGAACGTGGTAAACATCCACTGAATTTGCTGTGCATTCTCATATTCTCATTATGACCAAAATTGATTCCTTACTGGTCTTTTGCTCTAATCTAATCTCCATGAAATTATAGAACATATATAGAACATACTAAATGTGCTTTTTGTTCACCTATAACAGTAGTGAATTTCAACTTAATTTAAATTAGGTTTTTAAATTCAAATAATTTAATGTCATTTTAAATTTAATTTATTCATATGTTGGGCAAGCTGCATTTTCAGCATCTATTACAGTCTTCAGTGTCACATGATCCTTCAGACATCATTATAATATGCTAATTTGATGAAATATTTCTTATTATTATGAATGTTGAAAACAGTTTTGCTGCTTAATATGTTGGTGGAAACCGTGATACTTTTTTTTCTCCAGGTTTCTTTGATTAATAGAACATTCTGTAGAGCAGCATTTATTTGAAACAGATTTTTTTAATCACATTATAAATGTATTCACTATCACTTTTGATGCATTTAAAGCATCTTTGTTATTAAAAGTATTGATTTCTTTGAAAAAAAAAATCTTACTGACGCCAAATTTTGTACAGTAGGTTATGTCCCAGCATGCTCTGCTTTTGTTATGGTTTCCAAGCTATTGTTGCCTTTAAAAACCTGGAACCAAAAAAAAAAAGTGTTAATATAATCTTCTTGTTCTCATTGTGTTTAAAAAAACAAATGTCACATTTAAGTGTAATGAAGTCTGAATTTCTGTATTGGACAATTTATTTTACAAAAACCGATATGTTTTAATGGACTAAGTCAAAGCTTTTACCAATAATCTATATTCCAAAACATTGTGTTATCTTATTATTTGTGTTTTGTCTGTTTACTAATTGAATTAACACACAAATAAATAACAGAGATGAACATGCTATATAAGTATAACACACTTGAATATTGGGTGAAATATTATCAGTATAATAAAGGAATAAAGTACTGTAATAGGAGAGGAGGGAAAGAAAAGGAAGGAAGAAGGGAATGCCCACAGGAAGGGAGTAAGGGTGGTTTGCCATGTCTCCTTTTTCCTTTCAAACCTTATCTGAGCCTAAGAATGAAACAGAAGAACAGCAATTTTTAGAAAAGCTGGCCAGACAGTGAAAAATCTGTCATTCAGGGTCAGATGCATGGTCATGTGTCACAATCGTTTAGCTTAGTAACTGTATGTCTGTGTGTATTTTTATTTCTTGGCATTAATCCTCATCTTTAAATAGCATGACAGTTGTTAAATAGCCCTTTGTGTATCTTTACAGGTTTCTGGGGGAGTGCCGGGTCGCTCTTCGAGATGTGCTCAACTCTCCCAACCTAGCTGCTACTTTCACTGTGTCCCTAGTAGACACCAAAAGGAACAGCACAGGGGTGCGTTTTATCTGTTTGTCTCTGTTTTCACTGAACTAAACGTCTATCAAATTTACTTTCACGCTGACTGATTGAACAAAATACAGCCTGGACCTTTACTGTTGGTGGCAACATCCCACCTTCATGTCTACTACAGTCTTTACCTCCCCTATCCATACAGAAAAAAAAATATTTTCCATCATAAATTCACGTCATCCTTGTCCCACATGTAATTTAAGAAAGACATTTCAAAGAAATACGACAAGGCTATGTCTTACACAACAGAGTGCCACTTCCTGGCATTGTGTGTAGGTATGTGTGCGTGTAGGTTGACGTTGGGTGACGGAGAGTGAAAAGAAGGAGAGGGAAAGGTGGAGTTGGTTTTCTTAGCTCCTTTGCATCCGTGTGCTCTTGAAATAGCTGATTCCGGAAATAATTTCAGGAAAGTACATTATAAGGTATCACCCTGACGCCAGTCTAATCTCAAAAACAACTCCAGTATGCAACTTTTCTTTCAGCTCTTCACTCTGAACTTTGATAGTAATTTCAAAATAGGTCAAAGATTTTTTTTTTTTTTTTTTTTTTAAGTAATTTGACATTTAGCAATGATACACAAATGCAAAACTGGTAGACTTGCAACAGAAAGAAAAAGCTTGATTAGATGCTTAACATCTTCAGAGTTAAGATAAAAATACAAAATACAGATTAAGTATACAGTAAACAGTATTATTTTGAAGTATTGCAATTATATATAATATATTAATATTATATTGTAAAATGTAATTTATTACTGTAATGGCAAGTCTGAATTTTCAGCAGCCATCAGTCTTCAGTGTTGCATGATCCTTCAGAAATCATTCTAATATGCCGATTTGCTGCTCAATAAACATTTCTTATTTTGAAATCAACTGTGCAACTGTTTTATTACAGCAATTTTTTTTTTCTGGAAATAGATTTTTGTTGCATATTTTTACATTGTTGTTACATGATTTCAGATCTTCAATCTGTGTTCCCTCTTCCAGGCCACAGTGACCCTGCAGGTTTCCTACATCCCTCCTGCAGGGATGGCTCCCATCTTTCAGCCTCCTCCTCAGCCAGAGGCCCAGCACACACCAGTGGAGCTGGACACAGTTACAGGTCATTCTGCTAACATAGAATATAGCTACACACATGTACTGTAAGATCCTTGTTAAAGCGTGCTTAAATTTGATTACACTAATATTTGTCACCTGAGGGCTGCATCAGTGTGACATAAAATTTGTGGGATGTGATTAATATGACTTGTGTATATGTGTAGTTTTCTCATTGGACACTATGGGCGAGGAGGACACTGAGAGCATGCTGATGATGGAGGTGGTGGAGGAGCCTGAACCTGTCCCAGGGCCCCAGGGTCAGGACACCGGGACCCCTACAGCACCACCCAAAAAGGCCCCACCGAACTTTAACCATGGCCTTAAGAAAAAGAAACGCCACAGCAACAAAAATCCCCTGTCTGACAAAACCCAGGACCTCCAGGTGTGTGTGTGTGTGTGTGTGTGTGAATGAATCCACAATTTGCTTTGTCATGTCATATGCCACCTTATTTCCTCACTCATATTTTTTTTTTTTTTTTTTTTGTGTGTGTGTGTATTTCTGTCGGTCAGTCATTATGTTACAACAATAATGGCTTAGTGGTTTCTTATTGATTGGTACAGAATGGACTCCCTAAGTATATTTATCTGTGTTAAATGTCAAACCCTGTCCACTCTATCAATTTAAATGTACTATGATTTTCATTCTGTGCTTTAAAACTAGTGCCACCTTGTGGTAATACAAAGTAGGTGTAGTAAGTCAAAGATTTATTTTGGCTTTAAACTGGTTTATTTGCTCTAGGCAAGACAATGTGCTCTATGTGTTAATAAAACAAACATCTGAGCATTGTTTTCTAGAAAAGATCCAAGAATAGCAAAAAGCATATTTAAGCCATTGGTTCTTATCTCAGCTGAAAGATTTGTTGAGAAAAATGCTAAATAATAAATTATAAAATACAACTAAAAAAAACAATCCATAATTAAACAGAAAAAAATTAAATACCTTTAGAAGAAATGAGAAAATGCTTCCGTTATAATTTATTATTGAAGTTAAAGGCTGTGCATCTATTCAGACTCTTGGAATAAATCATTTTTTCATTTGGTAGAGGCTTGTTGAATTAGGCAGATTCCAACATGGAGATGACATGTCCTTGATAATTTATATTAAGTATAATAATAATAATAAGAACAATAATAGATGTATAATAGATGGTTATCTCCAAAGAAAAGTTTAAAAAGTGCTTTATTTTCTATTTGATAATATCATCGTCATTGTATTTCTAGGAACATTAATTCAGAGTATGTTAATATTAGGTACGGCTGCGCATCATTGAGGGAAGGCAGCTCCCTGGTGTCAACATTAAACCAGTTGTCAAGATCACAGTTGGAGGACAGACAAAGAGAACACGCATCAAGAAGGGCAATAATCCATTTTTTGATGAGGTAACTATTTTTTCTGTTTTTTTTTTTTTAATGGGGAATAAAATATATGTAAATATGTAAAATAATTAAGTAAATGCTTATTTACTTATAATTATATGTGTATGTTCTTTACTTTCAGACTTTCTTTCTAAACTTCTTTGAGAAACCTTCAGATCTTTTTGATGAGCCTATATTTATAACCGTAAGTTATGTTATCATCATAATTAATGTACTGTAGTTGATGTCATTGTTTTCATTTAACACAAACCTTCAGTTATCTTCTCTATGTCCATTCCAAGGTATTTGACTCAAAGTCACTACGGAAAGATTCTGTCATTGGAGAATTCAAGGTAGATTTGCTCTTATTACTTATTTTTCTTCCCTCTTGATCATCCTTCTCCTCTTAACTATTGTCCTCTTTTGGTGGTTTCTTCTCATTTCCAATGAGTTCCAGGATTTCTTTATTTTTATTTTCTTTACTGATTACAGGCATGTTTTTGTCCCCTCTGATCTCTCATTTTGAATGCACATGTGTCTGTTATTTCAGTCTTTGCTAATAATGGTGCTAATTTAGTTTCATTGTTTTGTCTTTCAGCTGGATGTTGGCATGGTGTATAATGAACACCGTAAGTACCACATAGTCATAATGTGATCTTAATTGCTCTTTTCAAAAACACCATTTGATTGTGTCTCAGAACAAACAAACCTCTGGACCTGGACACTGTTTTGAATCTTGAGTCTAACTGAAATCCAATTAAGCTTGTTGCCTTTAAAATTGAAGCTATATTCTTTTTTCTTTTCGACTGAACAGGACATGCTATTCTCAGGAAATGGTTGCTGCTGGCAGACCCTGATGATCTTTCTGCAGGGGCCAGAGGTTATTTAAAGGTCAGCATGTTTGTGCTGGCTGCAGGTGATGAACCTCCGGTAAGTGAGAGGTAGATCGAGTGCGATTCAACATGTTAACAAATCAAACCTTATTGTAAAGTTGAAAATGTCAATGCTGTGTGTCAGATGGATAAGAAAGAGGGTCTGGAAGAAAAGGAGGATATAGAGGGGAACCTGTTGAGACCGGCCGGTCTTACCCTGACAGGAGCCAAGTTTACTCTCAAAGTGTACAGGGCAGAAGACCTGCCTCAGAGTGAGTATCAAACATGTCTGTGTGTAAGCGTGTGTGTTTCCTCTGTTAATCTGCTCTTCTCCTCTGATAGTGGATGATGCTCTTATGGATGGTGTCAAACAGTTCCTTGGTTTTGAAACTAATCGAAAGAACCTGGTGGATCCATTCGTGGAGGTCAACTTTGCAGGAAAAACGGTACTTCTGTTTTTCTAATTAGTTTAATCATGAGGTATTAATAAGTTGCTGAATAGGTACTGATTTTATATTTTTATATCTCTAGATCAGTAGTAAGATTCTGGAGAAAAATGCCAACCCTCAGTGGAACCAGAGCCTCACTCTGCCCATCAGGGTAAAGGACATACACTCACCTCACAGAGCAACATAAGTCCTTTATTAGGCCTATTAACAGTCTGTTTTTCACTCCAGTTCCCATCCATGTGTGAAAAGATGAGGATACGCATTTTAGACTGGTGAATCAAAATTCTCTTGCTTGAATTTAAAAAACTAACCACCATATGTTAATCTAGCTTCATTTCTGACAAAAATGTGCCTACCTATTCTGATTCTCTCAGGGATCGAGCCAGCCACAATGATGTCATTGGCACTACACACTTATGTATTTCCAAAATCTCAGCCCCTGGAGGAGAAATTGAAGGTAGGCTGTGTTTTGTAGTGTGCACATTGTTGGTTTAATTCTGTTGTTATGTTGTAGTATCAAATCTAGGGGACACCTTAGGTCCCTGTTCTGCTTTACAGCTTTTGTACTCTCTATACCAGTGGTTCTCAACCTTTTTGACTCCAAGTCCACCCACTGTTCACAACAACAAATTTCAGGATTCTAGAAGTTTTAAGAGCCAAATGTTCTTTGAGGTTCCCACTTTTTTTAACCAAAGATTTTTAATGACTTTTCCAGTCACTTTACTGGATAAGGATATTTTAGAGCATGGCAAAACTGGATATTTTAAAGCATGGCGTAACTAGTATATTCATTACAAAAATGTCCATAGAGTTTTAAGATTTCATTAATTTGCATGATTTTTTGAAATCACACTGTAAACATTAGGCTACTTCATTCATGTTTTTTATGACTATGTGAATCCTGTTTCTTGAAAGAAGAAAGAAAAAGAAAAAAAAAAAAACAGCTGTTGAGGGGGTAAATTTTTAGTAGTTTTATTTTTATGCTTATTTTAAATCTTGACATCCCTTTGGAAGTTTGTTGAGGCCCTCTAGTGGGCCCCGGCCTGCTGATTGAGAACCACTGCTCAACCATTTAAAGAATTTATGATGAATTGCATTATTTCTGCACAACTAAAAACATTGAATATAAATGCTGAACAATGGTAGATATTGTTGATTCCCAGAGCGAAAGCTTATTACAATCAGTCCTTGCCAAAATTCATATAATTGATTAAGCCAGAACTTGACATGTTGATTCACTCAAGCAAACAGCAGTGTTTGTGCCACAATGATTGCCACACTCTCTGGGAAGTTAAACAACTTTACTTAATTCATTTGTGGTCTCTGTCTATTTAGTTAGTATAGGTGAAAGTAAGTTGGTATCAAAACAAAATATACTTGAAGTTTACGATATTGAAAGATGTTGCATTAGTTCAGTAATGTGTTGGTTCCAGTGACACTAATTCTTGTTTGCTTACTGGTTTGATGTCTTGATTTTGCATATTAGAAATTAAGTGGCTGTGAATTGAAACTAGAGAATGAAATTAACACTGCTTTTTGGGGAATGTTGTGTAAAATTGGCTTGTGTGCCCTAATCTGAATTAGAGGCAAGGATGACAAAGGAATTTAAAATATTTTTTTATTTTTTTACTTTAGCATTCATGCTATTGCCAAGGAGGCATGACAGTTCAAGTTTATTAAGTGGCTTGGTTGACAGAATTGTAGTATTGCTGCATTGCATTGGTTTCAGTATGTTAGCAGTTGGTTGTTGGTTTCACCATCTTTTGTGAGTGAGTTTGAGCTTGGTGTGCAAATCTAACTCTACGCCTGGTGCAGACGTGATTGATGCATGAGTCAAGTTGTATAGCATCAGGTATTTTTCACTTCTATCCTTATTGTGTCTCAACATTTTTATTTCTCTATGCACTCAGATGAGTTTCCTCCCAGGACTCTCCACAGCACCAGTATGTGTGTCTCTCTACCCTTCCTGTAGATCTCACCTGTGTCAGGTTTAGCCTTATGTTAGGCTGTAGTACTTGTTGCCTATAGCTTTATTCTGCTGGATTTTTGAGAAGTTGTCTTCTATGACTAATGGAAATGTATTTGCCACTGAATCTCAAGAAGCAATATGGCAATGTGGTCATTCATTTAAATGTACAATTTGCTATGCTATGTTTTTTTATTTTTATTTTTTTTTTTTTTTTTTTTACTGTTCCTAGGGGTTGAGGTGACCACTGTGTGTGTAATTCTTGCTCTTCTCTATTTTATATCAATTAGTGGACGACAATATAGGCTTTCTTCCGACCTTTGGCCCCTGCTACGTCAACATGTATGGGAGCCCCCGAGAGTTCACAGCCTTCTCAGACCCACACGAGGCACTAAACTTTGGAAAGGTGAGATTTACTCTCTCTCTCTCTATATATACATATATGGTTAAACTAAATTACAGTTTTTTTTATTATGAATAATTGTTATTATGAATCGCTTTAAATTTTGCATAATCAAATATTTTTTAAAATATTTTTATGATTCTAAACATCAAAATGGTTTCACTAAATTACTCTTTTTTTTTTTTAAATATTAAACCTTTGTATTATGTATCTTTATTTATATATAATTTATATTCATATTTAATTTGAAATGTTGTCTGGAATATGCAATTCCTCAAATCTACCTTGGAATAACTTGGAAAGTGGCATAGCATACTCCACGCTCCCTTATATGATGACTGACTATAAACTTATAGTTAGTTATGTTTGATTATTGCCCTAACGATGCTTAATATTTTGAACTATTTTAGAAATGAAGTTACTAAGTGTCTGTGTTTTTTGACGTAGGGAGAGGGTGTGGCTTATCGTGGACGTTTGCTGTTGGAGGTCATTACAAAGCTGTCTGATCAGGTGGAGCAAAAGATTGACGACATACACCATGATGACCTGCTGGTGGTAGAGGTGAGATCACAGTTACTCTGGCTGGGTTTGGCACCAGACCTAGGATCATGTGATGCAGGATGGATCATTTAATAGAACTGAAGGACCTCTGTTGTATTGTGTTGTACAGAAATTCATGCGGAAGAGGAAGTTCTCCCTGTTTGCTGCATTCTACTCAGCCACTCTTCTTCAGGATGTGGATGATGCAGTTCAGTTTGAAGTCAGTATTGGCAACTACGGCAACAAGTTTGACAACACCTGTCTGCCTTTGGCCTCCACCACTCAATTCAGCAGGGCCGTGTTTGATGGTGAGAAGCCACATTATGATTTATACCTTAAAATGTTCAGATTTTGGTTAACATTTTACATGCGTTTTGTAATGCCACACATAAAATGTCTATATTGTGATTTCACTTTGAAGTGGATTCTTTGGGCATTTGTTCTTCTTTTAACAGAAGCATCTGAGCATTTTTTCTATGTAATTTTACTTATATTTCATGTGGATATGCATAACTAGTTGTCAGTAAAAATAATATAATATTATATATAGTATAGTATTATAGTATACTGTACTATAGTATTAAAGTATGATATTGTTTTACTAAATATCCTTTAAGACACATTTGAATCCATAAATATTATCATCTTATTAACCTGGTATTTTCTGATGGGTAAATATTACCTTTCAAATATTTAGGGTCAGTAAGTATTTTATTTTTATTTTTTTAATTTTAAGAAAAACCTTTTCAGTAAAAATACATTACATTTTACATTTTGAAATTTATAATGTTCAAAACTTGTATAATGTTACACATAACATTGTATTTCAAATAAATGCTGTGCTTTAGAGCTTTCTATTAATGAAATCATGAAAAATATATCACTGTTAACACAAAAATATTAATCAGCAAAACTGTGTTCAACATTGATAATAGAAATGTTTTTTTTAGCAAAAAATCAGCATGTTAGAATGATTTCTGAAGGATCATGTGACACTGAAGGATAATGTGACACTGACAGCCTTACAATCATAGGAATGAATGACATTATAAAATATATTAAAATAGAAAACAGTTATTATGTATATTTGATAAAATATCAGAGAGACTTCTTCCTTTGAATGGTAATGAATATCTGTACAATTAAATGGAAAAAAGCAGAGCCCTATGTGATTTTGTGAAAAAATAAATACAAAATAAAATAATACAAAAGAATTGTAAGATTGAAGCTTTATATTACATAAAATGCCCAATAATGTTTAATTTTAGATTGTTTTTTGGATCTCAGCACCTATAGACAATGAGTCACATTCACTCAAGTATCTATCATAACATGACTTCCACTGTTTTACATTGTTATTTAGGCTGCCATTACTACTACCTGCCATGGGGAAATGTGAAACCTGTGGTGGTCTTGTCATCAGAGTGGGAGGATGTTGGCCCTCGCATAGAGGCTCTAAACATGCTGCTCAGCATTGTCGACCGATTGGTGAGAAACAAACATCAACACGTCAAAATATATCAACGCACAATCAGGTGTAATTTTATTTCCTAATATTGTTTTTGCTGTTCATAATAGGAATCAAACCTGGAGCAGGTACAGCTGACGCTCAAAGGAAGTAGTGACGAACAGGAAGTGGAGCAGATGGTTATCCAACTGCTTGATGATGTCATAGCTGACTGCAGGTGCAGATGTACTCTAAGTGTTTTGTGAAGTTGTATCGCATTCACTACTAACAAATTAATGCACCCATGTGCGTGTACTGTATGTGCTATAGTGAGGAGCTCCCTGAGTTGGATAAATGGCCCTGTGTGACTGCACTGGATAAAGCTCTGAGGAATCTGCGCAAGATTAACATGCAGCAGATAGTGCAGGCGGCACTGGCGCTCAAACATGGACCAGAGACCGAACTGAGTGCAGTGCTGGAGCAGGCAGAGGACTGGACCCAAAGACTACGCCAGCTCTCTGAGGAGGTGAAAGAGATGTGGCCTTAATGTCTAAAGCCCTGTTTCCACCTGGTATAAAGATGCGTTTTCACTGATCCAATCACAAGTGGTCAGCCAAGACACATTTACACCTGGGATCATTTGCTCACCTTCAGGTTGTTCCAAAGCTGTATAGATTTCTTTCTTCTGTTGAACACAAAAGAAGATATTTTGATTAATGTAAACAAACAGTTTGACTTCCATAGTATTTTTTTTTCCACACTGTGGAAGTCAATGGCTACCATCAACTGTTTGGTTACTGTTAGGTCAGTAGTCAGCAGCCTTTTGTGGCTGTTGAACACATTCGACCACATGAACATCTACACTATGAAAGCAATGCAGTCAAATGCGTTTTCGACTGCTTCTGGAAGTGGTCAATACTGAGTTCAAAACATTTTAGATCCCATTTACAATTGTTGTTCACTTGTGATCGGATAGGCAAAACAGTATTTTTATACCAGGTGTAAACAGGGCCTATAAATATTTTTTTGATGATTCAGTGCTACTTACACCTGGTTCAGATAGTAACTCCATAAATTAAAAAAATTTTTTTTTAAATTTTTTCTTTCAGCCCCAGAACAGTCTGCCAGATATAATAATCTGGATGCTTCAGGGAGACAGACGAGTGGCCTACCACAGAATCCCTGCCCATCAAGTTCTCTTTTCCCACGGTTACTGTGGAAAGCATTGTGGCCAAATTCAGATGGTTTTAATGAAGGTAAACACAGGCAAAGCACATACTAATGCTACAGTACAAATGATGAATGGAAACATAGGGGCGCTGATCTCTTTGTGTGTAATTTGTGCTCAGTATCCGCAGGAAGACGGGGGATATAGTAAGATCCCAGCTCAGCTCAGGGTCAAGGTGTGGTTCGGACTGACTGCTGATGTCAAATCCTTTAACCAGTTTGCCGAGGGCAAACTCTCTGTGTTTGCAGAAACGGTGAGTAGGCAGCTACCCACATGCAACTTTAACAAATTAGTTAAATATTATGATTTTTTTTGTTTCTTCACCTATTGCCACTTTTGCCCTGTGGACATTTGCTAAATAAAATCTCTTAAAATACATTTCACACAATCATGAGATCACAGTTTCCACAAAATATTAAGCAACACAACTGTTTACAACATTGTAAGTTTTTTTTTTTTTTTTTTTTTTTTTAAAGCAACAAATCAGCATATTAGAATAATTTCTGAAGGATCATGTGACATTGATGCCTTCTAAATTACATTTTATAACATAAAAACAGAAAACAGGTATTTTAAATTGTAATATTATTTCACTGTTTTACTGTATTTTACTGTATTTTTAAATTAATGAAGCCTTGGTGAGCATAATATACTTTTTTCAAAAATCTACTGTGATTTATTTTGATTTACAGTATGAAAACCAGACTAAATTGGCTCTGTTGGGGAACTGGGGTACGACGGGTTTGACATACCCCAAGTTCAGTGACGTGACTGGCAGAGTCAAACTCTCAAAGGAGAGCTTCAAACCCCCTCTAGGATGGAGCTGGGCGGGAGACTGGTACATCAGCCCAGAGAAAACGTGAGTACCATGTTATCATTATTCGTGATATCAACATCATTAAACACCCTCTGAAACTGCATAACATGGATTTGTATTTATGATGCCCAGATTGCTGTATGACGCTGATGCAGGTCATATGAGCTTTTTGGAAGAGGTTTTTGAAAATCAGATGCGTTTGCCAGGAGGACAGTGGATCGGCATGCCGGAGGGGTACACAGATGTGGTCAGTGTGTAGTTGTATCATAACAAAACTGTACCTTTAGTTCATAGTGTTATTCATGAGGCACAGAGGAATAGTTAGTCAAATGGTATTTAAAAAATACTTAAAAGTGGGCTAAAATGTTCTACATTAAATTCAGTTGGCAGGAACTGATCTTTTTGTTCTTTATGTGTCCACTGGCGGGCAGAATGGAGAAAAGGCCGTGCCTAAAGATGAGATCGAGTGTCCCCCCGGCTGGGTGTGGGAGGATATTGAGTGGAGCGAGGACCTGAAGCGTGCAGTGGATGATCAAGGTATGGAAACTTTGAGAAGACTTTCCTGCACACATACGCCACTGACTTATGCGCTTATATTACAATAAATCTTCTTCTACCTGTAGGGTGGGAATATGGAATAACCCTCCCCCCAGACCGCCGACCAAAGTCCTGGGTTCCATCCGAGAAGATGTACCACACCAACCGCCGGAGACGCTGGATCCGACTCCGCCGTAGAGATATGCAGAAAATGGAGGCGCTCAGAAAAGTACATCATCAGTCATTAGCGAAGTGTTTGTTTTCAGTCAGAGAAATAACAAAGTTTCATATTGAGAGCGATAAACAAAAGAAGAATCTTGGCTTCATTTTCTCTTTGAATTGTGGGGGATTCTGGTAAAGCTCAGGGTGGTGTGACATAAAGAGCTCTGTGTAGTCTCAGGAGGTCTTCCTCGTCCCTGAATGCATCTGGTTAGAGGCAGATGGAGCTTGAGAGGACACCTAATTAATCATGCCATCTGAGAATAATCTGAAATCAATTCCACACCTCTAATCCACTTGGCAGGAAAACCTGGGTCCAACTATAAAGTCCTGCTGCAAATATGCCTAATGTTCATCATCTGTGAGAGGGTGTGCAACGGAGAGAGAGATAAAGAGTTTTTGTTTCATTCTGTGAAAGTCTTTATCCAATACGCAGAAAATTTAGGGTAAAACACACTTTGTTAATAAACATCTAAAAATACATTTTTGAGATCACTGTTTCTGATAATAATAATGATGTTAGACTGAAGAACATTAACATATTTGTTTTCTGGAGTCACAGAGAATGGCACTGGGCCTCATTCATGAAACACGAGCGGAAGAAATTTTGTGTTAAACCATTCTTAAATCCATTCTTATATAAATTGTCACATTCAGTTCACTGAGACAGTTTACATAAAAATGGATTTACAAATGATTTACACACAAATTTGTTTCATGAATGAGGCTCAGTGTGTAAAGAAACAAGTAGGATTACTAAAAGTGAGGAAAGAACTAAGTGGAAAAAATGTGTGAGAGAGGTGGTTTAGATTAAATTATTTACTTAAAAATAAAGTATTTAAAAAAAAATTGGACAACTATATAACGGATTAAAATGTATTAATACACTACTATTCAAAAGTTTGGGGTCAGTAAGATTTTCAAAAATGTTTAATAAAACAGTAATATTGTGAACCTCTATTACAATTTATTATTATTACAATTTAAAATAACTGTATTCTGTTTTCAAATATATTTTAAAATGTAATATATTCCTGTGATGGCAAAGGTCACATTATCCTTCAGAAATCATTCCAATATGCTGATTTGTTGCTCAAGAAACATTTCTTGTTATTATCAATGTGAGATTGTAAATGTCTTTACTATCTCTTTTGATCAATACAATGTACCCTTGCTTAATAGAAAAAAGGTACTGACCTTAAACATTTAAACAGTACTGTACATTATTTATGTAATGAAATCATGATTAAACCAAATGATATTTGCCAGCAAATGATGCTAGACATTTTATCAGAACATTGCAATTACTTTTAATATACTTATTAAATTTAACATAATTTAACATGCATGTATGAAGACAGTTGCACTTGTAGCTGACACACATTCACATTAACATTGGGTCTTTATCCTAATTTTAAGCAGTTTTGTCATAATTTCAAGCATCTATCCATCTATCATTTTATAATTTAATAACTTTTTTTTTGTGAAATGTTTTGCTTGAAAAAAATGTCCTTTTAAAAAATAAATAATAACAATAGACCACTTAGATATTTGATTAAATGCAGTAGCATACAGTATATTTTAAGTTTCCATATATTTTTATGGTCACTGTGAGTTAAATCAGTTGTCCTCATGGTGGCACTCTTCAAGCACAGATTTAAAAACATTTGTCTAGTCGTACCTCCCATCTTTCTACTCTATTAGATAATTCTAATTCCTCACTAATCCTTTCCTCACTAACCTAAAGATCCTGGTGTCTGCTATTTGTCTTTTTTTATTTTTATTGCACTGTGCACAGCTGGTTAGGATCATACAGAACACGCATATGAGAATAATACTTTAATATAATAAAGTTCAATTATATACATTTGTCTTCTTCTGTGTGTGCTCGCTCTTCCACAGCAACGTCCGGACGAGTCGGAGCGTGAGGGCTGGGAATATGCCTCTTTATTTGGCTGGAAGTTTCACCTTAAGCAGAAGAAGACTGACTCCTTCCGTCGCCGACGCTGGAGATGCCGTATGGAGCCGTTAGAAAAGACAGGGCCGGCAGCCATCTTTTCCTTGGAGTGTTCGCTGGTAATGAGGGTTGACTATTTGAGTGATGTGGAGCTGGAATTGGGTTGAGATTTAGAAAGAGAGACAGTAATGGAAGAAAAGGAAAGGGGTCGGAGAGAATCAAACGAGGGTGAGATGCAGTTTAGACAAGGCAAAGGCGAGAATGGGTGTGGAGGGCTTTAAGCTTGGACGAATCGGAGGTGCTGAGAGAGACTGGGCAAGCAAAGTGGAATCAGCCTGGTAAAATAAGGGCATCATGGGATATCATTTACAGGGAGACAGAGATGGAACAGTGAGTGTGAAAGACGGTGTATGCATAAAGCCTAGTTAGTATGCTTATTCTTTTACTCATAGTTTGGTCCACTGGGTCCATTGTTACGAATCTATTCCAGGCAATTTGGCACGACATGTCAAGTAGGCTTGGCTGCCTTGAGAACTCAGAGTTGACGAAGGTCTGAAATGAATCCATGGTGCAAGTGAAAGGCCCCAGTGCTTTGCAAAGGTGAACCTGAAAACTTTGACCCAGAGACATCAATTATAAGCATCAAATACTTAATTTAATCATTTTCTTTTATTCCCATAAGATGTGGAGTGTTTTAAGCTTTTTTTTTTATAATAATTTTTTTTAAGAATAAATCATGCTCTTCCTGTAGCTCCCCTGCTTGATTATAACTGAATGAACTGATTCATGGGAATAACTTTTCAAAGCTACTGTATGAGAGAGACAGAGTAGTTTGGGACAAACTGATTGAATCAGAATCGGACTAGAATGAATCAGACTTTTCACTGCTATATATGAGATAAAGACGAACCAATTCAGTAGAAAGAATTTTCAGACTTTTCACTGCTTAATATAAGAGAGAGCTGTTTAGCATGAATTGAATTGATTCACTAAAATGAATCAGTCTTTCCAATGCTACATATGAGAGATATGAGAGTGCAGTTTAAGACTAATAATTTACTAAAATGAATCAGACTTTTCACTCCTACATATAAGATAGAGAGCAGTTTAAGACAAACCGATTCAATAGAAAAAAAATCAGACTTTCCACCTCTACATATGAGAGGGAGTCATTTAGGATGATTTGATTGAATAGAATGAATCAGACTTTCCACTTGCTGCATATAAGAGAGAGAGACATTTAGGATTAATCGATTCACTAGAATTAATCAGACTTTTCACTGCTATATATGAAAGAGAGTTGTTTAGGACAAAGTGATTCAGAATCAATCAGACTTTTCACTGCTACATATGAGATAGAGAGGAGATTAAGACAATCCGATTCAATAGAAAAAAATCTGACTTTCCACCTCTACATACGAGAGGGAGCCATTTAGGATGATTTAATTGACTAGAATGAATCAGACTTTCCACTTGCTTTAGGATTAATCAGTTCACTAGAATGAATCAGACTTTTCACTGCTATATATGAAAGGGAGTTGTTTAGGACAAACTGATTCATAATGAATCAGACTTTTCACTACGACATATGAAATAGAGAGCAGTTTAGGATGAACCGATTCAGTAGAATGAATCAGACTTTTCACTGCTGTATGAAAGAGAGTTAAGACAAACTGATTCAGAATTAATCAGATTTTTCGCTGCTGCATATGAGATAGAGAGCAGGACGAACTAATGCGTGTGCAAACAATGTGACTTTTAAAATAGCAATTCAGCATTTGGTTGCACTACACAGCTACTTATTGGAATTGAATTCAAAATTCTCTTGTTGGTTTAGAGGGCACTTTGGAGGGTGTTTTATTTTATTTTTTTTCTTCAAAAGCATACAAGGGTATTGGGTTATGTAAATATAGTGAGCCACAAATGACATAGCAGTTTCACTCTGGTTAAGAGACATAATCAGGCATTTTATTCAGAGAAGGTCAGAATTTTTGTATGTGTCAAAATGATATTCGAGTGTTTTGGGGCGGTGACATGTAATCACTTCACGCCAGTGGTTTGTGGTGCATATACAGTTTCCCTTTCCACAACTGACAGCAGAGTCATCATTAACACACACTCTGTTTATCCTTTTGATATCTGATCCAACATGAATGCCTTGTCTTGTCCCATCTCCAAAATGTGTGAGTCTACTGTTTAGGTTGAAGGAGCATGTTTTTATTTATTTCCTTTTTTGTCAACAGAGCAGTGTTACTGATGAAAAAAATGATGATAAGTCAGTTACAACAACCTTTGGTGTCAACCGCCCGACTATCTCCTGCTTCTTCGACAGTGAGTCAAACATGACAGTTTTCTCACTTCATTTAAAATAATGACCGATTTAAATGATGGCTGAAACTACACTGATGTTCTTCTTCTTGATTCTTCAGATGGGACCCTGTATCATTTGCGATGTTACTTGTATCAGGCCAGAGACCTGCTGGCAATGGATAAGGACAGTTTCTCAGGTGAGCTTAAACCACCTTCACCCAAACATAATTATTACAGACATATCAAGGGTTGTGTACAATTCAAAATTGAATTGAAGAATTATTTTTTTAAATTCCAATGAAATATATTTTAAATTATAATCTTAAAGATGAAATACAAAAGGAGATATTAAGAAATTAAACAAGCAGTTTTTCAATTCTGAATTTTGACCAACTCAGATGCAAATCAGGTTTTCCATGGTCAACACCTAAAAAATAAACTAAAGCAGTGTAGGCTACTCAGTCTTGTTGCTTAAAATCTGATCAAAGCTATGCATAGCGCCAAGAAATATATGCACCAGTCATTCATTTTGTAAAGCAGCTGCATTTATTTTCAAGTCTTGCACTGTGACCTCTCAGATCTTGAACTTGTGGTTATTTGCATGGATTCTGAGTAACATACCCTTTTGAACGCAGTACTAGTGTGACATTCAGACACACAGCAGGCATCAGAAAAATCTGCTTTTTAAGACATTTACTACAATACCACATGGCATGAAGTGTGCTCTGCCAGCTGCAATGACTTTTTTCCATACAATAAGTTACATATTTCCAGGTCATGCTGTGACTCAAATTGAGGTCAATGGATAGTCCTAATGTGAAACATATTGAGAGTGATAGCGTCACATGAGAGAATTACGATTTTATTAATTTCTCACCAAAAAAAAAAGATCAATATTGCCTAGAATAATAGGAGCATTTTATGAATAACAAAATCATAAAAGTGAAGTCTTTTGAGATGTAATGGTAGAGAAACCGTAACTGAGCTTACGTCAGAGGGGGGTGAAATATTGTGCCTGGCACAGACTGGACTGAGGCAGTTCGGGTCAAGTGTAGCCCAGAGAGAAACTAAATGAAGTAGATTTACAATGGTGTCCATGAGAGAAGACGTTGGCAGCGAAGATGTAAAAACTGTCATTTGTATAGAGAAGAGAAGGTACATAGAGTAAAACAAATCAAGTTGGAGCCATTGTCTAGTGGTTAATTCATGAGCTCTGATGTCGGTGCTCTTATGGGCGAGGCAGGTTTGAATCTAGCTTGCAACATATCACATTACCCTGCTCTCTCTCTCTCTCTCTCTCTATGACTTTCTGAACTTTAAAAAGTGAAAAGCCCTGAAAAAAGGCGAATCAAAATGAGACCTCATATGCTGAATTTCTTGCTCTGCTCTGCCATTTTTCTTTTTGATTTACTGGCGCTAGTTTCTTTTTTGCCAAGCTAATTTTTCATAAGAAATAGTCTTCCATGACTTGTGTCCTTGGAAAGTATCAAAACAAGTGCACATAAAGCACATGCACTGTGTGTACTTTTTATTCTAGATGCACAAGTGACATTTTGTCAGGTCAAAAGAAGGAATTTAATTGTGGGATTGATGTTAGAGCAGAAGATGCTGATGTAAACTGTCTAAACACACATCAGGTAAAACCTTCCCTGGTTTTACAGTTGTTGCTAGTAGCAAAAGTTCTTCTGTATTCTTCATAATCATGTGTTTTTGCTGTTTATTGGCTATAGAATTTTTGTAATGCTTTTCTCTAACTCTTTAAGACAAGAATTTACTATAAAAATGTTTTATGTAATATTTTTGAACATTCTCATTATTAAGTTTTCTATTTTGGCACAAAAATTCCAATACAATTTTTTACATATGTATACAAAATATGTAGGAAAAGAAAGAAAGAAATAGAAAAAAAACACAACAAAAAACAGATAATGTTTTATTATATATTTGTGTAATGAATATTGTGGAATTGGAATGGAATCTGGGCCCACAGAATTCTACAGAAAGCTTCGCAGATCCACAAAATTTGTCATTCCCAAAGTTCTACACCACTTTACCATTTGTGTGTTTGTTGTTTTTCTTTTCATAATTATAATCTGAAAGAGTTATTCATAAATGTATTTAAGTGCTCTCAGCTCTGTTTAAGGCATTTTACCATATTTAAATCCATTCCACAGAATTCTCCTCATAAATGTGCAGATTCCGTGTGGGCATAGTTATTACCTTATATTAATATTACCTATTAATAAACGAAGTGAGTTTTCATTCAAAATGTGACACTGATTATTGATATTGGCAAAAAAACAGTCACTAAAGTCAAATATAAAAGATCTTTCTTGGCAATCCCAGAGCAGTATTTCACCCCCTTTAAACCGTAGCGAGTCGGTTGCCATGGTCTAAAGCTCTAAGTTGTGGTAGTGAAATTTTTAACCCAGAGTGCTCCACATCATTAAAATGCAGGCAAAATATGCCCGCTGGTTATCACCCATTAGAAATGTCTGGTATAAATCTCCTATGCATGGAAAAACCATAGTCTAAAAATGGGAACAAAGCGGACAAGGATGAAAAGGAAAAAAAAAAAAGGAAAGAAAAAGGACATTAAGGTGGAGAAAGATCTGAAGTATATTGTTTTTTGTTTTTTGCAAAATCTTGGAAATGTAGCTACCCGGGCTATGCGTTTAAGGTTCATTCTGAACCCGCAAGCACAGATGAAAAAACATTGAGGATCCTTTTAAAAATACAGGCCTGGTATAAATCAGGCCAGTCTGGTGCTCTGATTACAAATCTACAAATAGTTTTGGGTCGGTCTCCTGATGCACAAAACCCAGCCTAGATCTTTTACAGGGTTCTGAGCTCCGAGGAAAAGAGTAAATCACACTGGAGGCAGAAATCACTTGTCCTTGGTGCGCTTCAGACGGAGTTTGGTAAAGGGAAATGATCGATGGACCGCAATATTTATAAAGGAGGAAAAAATGTAGAGCTGCATCAGTGCTTTGGCTACTGGAGGGGGATTAGAGGAAGTCAGAGGTTTGGGCCAGATGCTACATGGCTGTAGGCCCCTCTGTGCTAAAGTCAGATTACTATTATCTATCTATCTATCTATCTGTCTGTCTGTCTGTCTGTCTGTCATTCAGTCTATCTGTCAGTCTATCATCTCACTGTCTCTGTCTTTCTATATATCATTCACTGTACATTTCTTGACATGCTTTCGAATATGATTTCTGAACAGTCATACACTGTATAGTATTGATATATGGGAAATGATCCATAGCCAAATTTCTTGGTTGCTTTCGCTGTTTTCTTTGAGCATGTCATTGTTCCCGAGGGTCATGCATCATGTTTGAGTCGTACACGTGGGCAGCCGTCGACATGTCCAGTCCCACAATGCCCTTGGGGAAGACAGTTTATTTACTGTTCACTGTAAGCAGCCAGATTAGACACTGCCTGTGTTTATTTCCCATTGGCTCCTGGGTAACAGTGCACGCTCCCCATAGCTTGTTTATCCCTTTGTTTATTTGAGCCACTGTGTTTGTGGGAAGTAGGAAGTTGTGTGTGTGTGTGTGTGTGTAACTGGGCTAGTTTAATAGAAGCTGGGAAAAGTGTCTGTTTCTCCCTCCCAAGTGAAACTATCCCACTGAGGCTGCTTTACGTCGACTGAAATAATAAACTTTGACTGTCGCTCCAATTTCTGGCATTCCTAAGTAGTTGATGTCACTCTTTTATTTTTCAGCACCATAAGTGCATATATGTTTATTTAAATGTTTGGATGTTGTGTCATTTAAAGGAATAGTTTACCAAAAATAAAAATTCTGCCATTATTTACTCTTAAAAACCCATATGATGTTATTATTTGCAGAGACATTTGGAAGAATTACACACTCCTATTTTCAGTGATAGTTCATTGTATTACTTGTTCCTAGTCATATGAAAGCTTTTGTTCAAATTCACATTTTGATAGAGCTCACAATTTTCCTTCTTTAGACAGTCACATATGCCTGTTTGTAGAAAAAGTGTCATTTAAGAGCTACAATAACATCTTAAATTTCAGTCTATACCTCACACATAGCTGACGTATGACTTACAGCACATGAGTCATTGGACAACAACTTTTATGGTGGTTAAATTGTGTTTTTGCCTTTTTAGAGCCATGACACTATCATCTTATATCAACTTTTAGAATTTTATAGAAGAGGAGCGCACATATTCTTTATCATTTCTATTTAATTGAATGTTTTTCTATTTTATTACATACTGATTTGGAATTTAAATTTTTGAGTGAACTATCTCTTTAAAACCCTCACTTAAATACATAAACATTCACACATGCACATGCATTGGCTAACTCACTCATCTTTCCCCCCCTTTCTCTGTCTCACAACCACACATCATCTTTCAGACATTACATAGACCTACTAAAGTTCAAAAATGCTCTCACCCTCCCTACACCATAACTCAGGGTATCTCTGGTTCTTTTCACTTCCATGATTGATGTTATATTCTTGGCAAAGTCACCCTCATTACAGAACCAAATAAAAACAGAAATGCTTGTGTTTATTGTGTTTACTGATGCATTGAATGTCTTGTTCTGAGGAGAATGTACCAAATCACTGCCTCAGTCTTGATGGCAAACAGACTTCAATGAGTTGATGGCCGCACATCTTTCCTAACTCTTGATGCAGTTTTTTCCATTTCATCTATCCGTCTATGTGGCAATAACCTCCATTTGACCTGACAAAGCCTTTCTCTTTTCAGTTGACAGTTTAGATCTCATTTTGACAGTATACAAATGCACATTACCCAAGCTATTCACTCTCAGTGTGAGCTTGCATCTCATGCCATACTTCATCACTCATTCTGGCATGAAAATGTGACGCAATTCATTGACCTTTGACTCTTTGACTCTTTGATTAGATGCCTATGCCATTGTGTCCTTCCTGCATCAGAGCCAGAAGACGGTGACTGTTCGGAACACGCTCAATCCCACCTGGGACCAGACCCTCATCTTTTACGAAGTGGAAATATTTGGAGACCATCTCGTGACTGGGAGGAACCCTCCACACATTGTGGTGGAACTATATGATCAGGACACCTATGTGAGTTTTCATTGTGTTGGTATGTGTTATTTTATAAATGGATGTGTTTATTGTCAAATTAGACTTTTGACCAGTGACATGAAATCTAGTCCAATTTACAGTTTGCAGTTTTTTCAGGCAGAATTATCTGATCAATATCAAAGCAAGTTCGCTCAGTTTTATTCATAACGCCATGCGAGTACAATAAAGATTGAAGTCTGTGTAATTGTTTGACAAAATTATGTTTAAATAACATATTTAAAATTAAATTATTAACGCCTGAAAATGGTGGTATCATATATTGCTCTTCTTAAACCAGTGTTGTTATTGTTAACAAAAACTATTAGTTATTAATTTTCATTAATTGAAATAAAGCTAAAATAAATTAAAATATATAAAACCTGAAAAACGTAGAAAACTAAAATGAGAAATTTTGCCTTGGCAACAAACTGAAATGAAATATTTAAACTGAAGTACTGAAATGAATAAAACTAGAACTGATTTAAAAAACAATGCTAAATATTAATATGAAAAACAAAAACAAAGCCTCAGACTAAGACTGAGACTTAAACTAAAATAAAATCCAATATATAAATAAAGTACTACTAAAATAATCCTGTTTTGAAAAAAAAAAAAAAAAAAAACCCTGAAAGGCTGGTCCAGCTATCTTGCTTTTTGCATTAAACAAACAGGTTTTATTTATAAGCAAGGGTACAGACATTATATTAAGCATTATGAATACTTATAATAATACATATACATCTCTGCCAACATGTGAAGTTACCAGCCATAGTTCATTGTGTCTTATATGCCACTTAAGGACAGATTAATTTAAAAATTCAAGACGCCACAATAGTAGACTAATATAGGAAATGTTAATTCAAATAAAGAAGTGAAGTCAAGTAAGGTAGTAGTGAAGTAGTGATAAATGATTAGTTCACAGACAGAGAGCTAAAACAATTATAAATATCGAGGTCCAGATTTACTAACAGCTTGCACCAGCGCAAACCGTCTTTTGGCATTAAAATAGTACTGTCAGGATTTACTAAAGACGCGCAATGAAGAATTAGCGTTGAAAAGGTGTGGACACAGTTATTTTTGCGCCTGACCTTATTGAATATGCCTTTATAGGGGTTTCCCTTTCAGACGCAAAATTTATGGGAGGAGAGTATTAAAATGAATCACGCAATGCAATTTACTAACATTTGCGCTCGTCAGATTACTAGTATTTGCGCCATTATTTAACGCCCAAAAGAGCATGTCTTAAAGTAGGTGGTAATTTGTGTTGATCTTCGTAGATTGCGCTGGTAATTATGGAAATGATCTGGCTGTGTCTGTGTTCTTTAATGTGCGCATTGTCAATAAATCACACGCAGAATTTTCCCCTCCCATCCACGCTTTTATGAAATTGCGCTGTAACGCTAATTTGCCCTGTGTAGTAAATCTGGCCCTAAGTTTGCTTGCTGCTAAATGTCTCAAACAAAACTCTGAATGACATGCTGTCTGAGGCTTGGACTGATCTCAGATAGGTTTTATTTAATGTCAGTGAAACAGAAAATGCTTGATAAGTTATTTGACCCTTGCAGGGTGCTGATGAGTTTATGGGCCGTTGTGTTTGCCAACCATCAATGGTGTCTTCCCCTTGCCTCGCCTGGTATCCCATCCAGAAAGCTGGGAAGCCTGCTGGACAACTGCTTGCTGCTTTCGAACTGATCCGCAGAGATAAAGTAAGAGAATTATCATCCTCATAGTCATTATCATCATTTGTAATATTGTAACTGGCATCTGTAGCCTTAATTTTACAATGTTCTGTCTCCTTGTGAATGACACATGACATAAGGCTATAAAGGTCACAATTAAAATGACCTCAGTGATGATTCTGTGGGATTCTTTGCGTCTGCTAGACACATCTAGCCCAGCTGTTGTCTACAGCATCTCTGTTGAAAGAAATGCTTTTGTTATGAGTTTAACCCACAAGTGTTTATATGACACATATCACAGCTTCTCCAGCACTGCAGAGGAAGTTTAGTGGCTCCTTCACCCACGCGGTTGTATTTGTATGCATAGCGCCTGACAACATATGATTTAAAATGCAAAACCGCTCTCAGTTTTTACAGTACGAAATAATTTAGTCGTTGCTCTTCATTCTTTCTTCACAGCCTGCAGTTCATCACATCCCCGGTCAAGAGGTTAGTCATATGTCTTTAAGTTGCCCATCTTTTTTCCTTTGCTTTCTTTAAAAAATGCGCAGACACACACACACTTCCTGTCCTCCAAGTCATCGTCACTCCCTGTTCTCTCAGTCAAGCACGACTGAGTAATTGGATAGAGCTGCTGTAAATGACATAAACATCACTGTATCGGAACCAGTTTCACTAGCCCTGTCTGTTTGGAGACTGGCACCGCTCAGCAGCTCTCAGTTCAAGGAAGCGGCCCTGTCTGGGCAATGCAGACAGCCAGGAGACTGATTGGAGATGCCAGTGGAGTTTAAAAGTGCCAGAGGCCCCACCCAGTCCAGACCTGTCCAGCTGGCATCAGTTAGAGTGGGATAATCACAGGGAAATTGAATTAAAGTGAACCCTTAGAGAACAGTCAAACCACCCACCCACGCACACACACAAACAAATGCCCACACTGTAACACTTTATTTATTTGATTTTAAAAGTCATCGTCGTCTTTTTTTCTCTCCAGGGGGATATTATACCACCCTCACATATCATGGATGAAGTAAGTGCTGGTGGAGGATTCTGTGAATAGACAATGAATCTTATTTGCAATTGTTCCAGAGCATCTCTTTCCTGTTCTCTCGTTCATTTTTCCCTCTCTGTTTATTTTGGGCATCTTCAAGCTTGTGCTTCCAGGGTTCCTCTCTGACAGTCAACAGCAATGGGTACAATTCAGCATGCATGCACATGCACAAACACATTTCACTGTATTTAGTTGATAAAACACAATGAAAAAACACAGGACATGTGGTTCCACCATGTTAAACCAGAGCTAATAATGATTAAGTCATTCAGACCTTTTTAGCGGCCTAACTTTTCTTCAAACTCAACTCAGTGTGGAAGATACTGAGCTGGAACCAGTATAGTTAAAGCTCCAAAGTCATTCTCACTGGTTTTCATTAGGCTGTGGATATGGAGTGTTGAGATCTAGATTTTTGTTTTATCGCTGGTGGGCAGATTCCTCCAGAACTCTGTGTACTTCTACGCACCTCCTTGATTTTTCTGAGGCCTGCCAAGGACAAGATCTTATGGGAGGCAGTTTGGAAATTAAGAGGCCTTTCTGATCCGGCTGTATTCCCAGCTCTCCTATCTACTGGATTCCGCTTCATCTGCACAAAGATTTGTATTGTTCCGCAGTGGCATTTCAAAAAGACACAGTGATAGACTAATGGTGGAACTAACATGCTGCTATTAGACTGCATAATAGCTGCTCTTCATTAGATACAAACACACTAGGGATATAAACATTTTCAAGTCGCCAATAGTAGAGGAAAACATTGGCAATACATGGTTCACGGTCTTGCACTTTCCCTTTTCCTCTGTACTCCACATTACTGTCTTTGTTTTGCTGGAAATAACAGCATGATATCATTAAGATCTAGGGATGCACTGATATTAAATGGCCAATAATAAAATAATATTATATAGTATTATAAAGTAATAAAACTGAATATTTAGCAATATTATGGACTTGATTGCGCAGACACTATTGGATGAGAACTGAACTGAGCTGGATGATATCACTCTTTTATCCAGAGTTCCTTTATAAATGATTTGAACTCATTCCATTATTGATAAACTTTACATAGTTATTCAACTGAACTGAATCAACAATGAACTGACTTTAACTGAAAAATTTAGTCATCACTGCATTATAATGTACATTATGAAAAAAGAATTTTCACTATAAATTTTAAATTTGGTAAATTTTACAATTAACAGTGTTATTAAATTATTAGAAATTAACCTTAAGTGAGCATATGACAGCAAATGTAATCTAAAATAATACACTGTACAAGTAATTTCAATTGAGATTATATTAATCTGACCCAAAAAAATCGAATTGAATATTTTATAACTTAAAAAATAAAGTTGAAATTGGTTGAATTAATTTGATTTGATTTGAGTTAAAATATTAGAAAAACACATGTTCCCATTACTTATTGATCATACAACTTTTACAGTGTGAAAATAGGAGAAATGTGGTACCAATTTGCCAATATTATTATAATTTTTTTCAATTCCCAAACAGATGAGAATAGTACTAGCAGCACCAGGGTCATACAGTTTGACCTTTGAATACAGTGGCCCATCCAGAATGATTTGTTAGTATCTAAAGACTTGAGCATGTTGAGTACTGCGTTTGTATAATTGTCGGGAAATGTTCTCATTTATCAAGTAGATTAAGGTGTGTCTGTTTTAATGACGTTCTTTTAAATCCTTGCCTTAACTTAATGAAGTTAGACATTACATAATCTAATTCTCCATGACTGTTAGCGTATCTCCAAAGGTCCCTTTGCACAGAGCACCATTGTATTCAACAGTAGTACCATTCATCAAACAATTGCACTGGCACAACACAGTCCTGGCTAATCCTTGTGTGTGTGTGTGTGTGTGTGTGTGTTGCGACTTGATTGCTAACTTTGATTGGCATGTGAAGTCATGATGTTTGACTTTTTGTTGCTGCTATTAGTAACCAATTCCTTGTTTGTTTTCACACCCATTTTCGAATTTGGGTGCGTCATGCAAACATACTTATAGAGAAGAATGGAAACATAGTGCTTGTGAAGTTGAGTCCTCTAAATGCACTCTATGGCTCCTTTAATTATGTGAAGATAATATTTTGCATAGTTTTTGAAACTGTGAAAGAGCATTTTCAGCCATCTTTGCTTGCTTGTTGTATATAGTTAAATGGAGAATATCCATATCAGTGCTATTTTACATACTTTTATAGTTTTTAAAAATATTTGAATCAGCATTTATTTTTATATTTTCAGTTTTAGTTTACTTTTTTTTATAATTTTATGTGCTTTTTTGTTGTTATTATTATGAATATTACTGTTTAATTTATTTTTATTAAATTTTTCGTTTTTATTTATTTTCTGGTTGAATACATTTTTGTTTATTTCTGGCAATTTTAGGGCTTTAATATTTTTTATTTTATTTTCTTTCAGCTTTATTTAATTTATTTATTTATTTTTAACAAAATTATTTGGTAATAGTTTCAGTTGTATTTAACAATAATAACCCCGATCCTTATTAAGTTATATTAACTCATATTACGCTTTGCTCTTCATTCTTAGCCAGAGGACTCTGATTTGCCATATCCACCTCCACAAAGGGAACCTAATGTCTACATGGTGCCGCAAGGGATAAAACCTGTCCTACAACGCACCGCTATTGAGGTGGGCACAAAACCTTTCCTCGGGTTATCCATTTATAGTTTAAAGCATAGGTCTTCAACCCTGTTCCTGGGGACCCACTGTCCTGCAGAGTTTAGCTACAACCCTAATCAAACACACCTGCAGCAGCTAATCAAGATTGTCAAGATTGCTTGAAAATAGACAGGCAGGTGTCTTGAAGCAGGTTGGAAATAAACTTTGCAGGACAGTGGGTCCCCAGGAGCAGGGTTGAAGACCTATGGTTTAAAGCATCTAGTCCAGTATAAACTATTTGAACTTTACAAAAAGCACTGACATTGCTTTTTTACATGGCTGTTTTACCATTCATGATTACTTTAGGACATTGCACCTCATGTGACTTAACCTTTAACTCTTAGATACTGGCGTGGGGTTTGCGTAACCTGAAGAGTTTCCAGCTGGCCAGTGTGACATCTCCCAGTCTTCAGGTGGAATGTGGAGGAAGTGTGGTTCAGTCGTGCGTCATTCGAAATACTAAGAAGAACCTAAACTTTGATGTCAACACCCTATTCATTGATGTCGTAAGCTCCGGTTTTTGTTTTTGTTTGTTTTTATCTACATAATTTTGGTCAAAATTAGGTCAAATTTTGGTAAGATTAGATAAGCGAAAATGAGGTAAGATTTAAAGGAATAGTTCACCCAAAAAGGAAAATTTGATGAACGTTTACTCACCCTCAGACCATCCAAGACGAATGTAGATGAGATTTCTTCATCATAACAGATTTGGAGAAATTTAGCATTACATCACTTTCTCACCAATGGATCCTCTGCAGTGAATGGGTGCCGTGAGAATGAAAGTCCAAACAGCTGATAAAAACATCATCATAATCCACAAGACTCCAGTCCGGCAATTAATGTCTTGTGAAGTGAGAAGCTGCATGCTTGTGAAAAAGTCCATTCCCTGTTGTCCTCTCATATCAATATCCACCGACATATTTGTTTAGAACTGCTTTGGACTGTTTTTGCTTGTAAAGAGTGCTTGGTCTGTGCATATTTCTCTCCTGATTCAGAAGAGATGACTTTTTCATTGTAGAAAACAATATTCGGATTAGAGGATGGTTAGATGACTTTTAGCTGGAAACAATGTTTGAAGATAAAACATCTTAATAATGGGTTTGTTTATTACAAACATGCAGCCTGTGGATTACTTACATTACTTGTAGGTTATTGTGATGTTTTAATCAGCTGTTTGGACTCTCATTCTGACGGCACCCATTCACTACAGAGGATGCATTGGTGAGAAAGTGATGCAATACCAGATTTATCTAGATCTGTTCCAATGAAGATGAATTCATCTACATCTTGGATGACCTGATGGTGAATAAATTGTCAGAAAATTCTAATTTTTGGGTAAATTTTTAATTTAACTTTTATGGGCATTCATCAAGGCAAAAATAACACATCTATTGTAACTATCAAAGGTTAATAAATACAGCTGACCTTTGGCTGAGCCCTCTTCAGATTTTTTGCAGATTCTTTATGTAGAAATCCAGTTAAGATATCAAATTTTGTGTTACAGCATGCTGCTAACCAGTTGAGACAGACTTATATACAATGTGGTCACGGTGTCCTTCACATGGTGGATGTTTCATGAGTGATGACTGGCACAGTAACAATGTTCCCCAGCAATGAGCGTCAGTTCTTAATTCTAAAACGTAAGATAGTCTGGATTCCATTCCAATACTCATCTAAGGCTGGAAGGCATCGCATGGAAAGAATGCTGAATGACTAGCAAAGTTATTTGCACTGTCAGTCGTGGTCAGCCCTGTGCCATACCATGTCATGTTTGCCTCAGTTTAGGGTGTGAAATATTTTCACAGAGTATGAGAGGAGAGGGAGAGGAAGGTTCTGTGGAATAACAACTGAAATGGAGAAATAAACAAGTCATTATGTTAGAACTTAAAGGTTTGAAAGCCTTGCATCTCTTTATGTTCATATCTTTGTTATTCGTAATCTCTTCTCCACTCTAGAGACTGCCCAAGGAAGAGCTCTACATGCCCCCATTGGTGATCAAGGTTATAGACAACCGTCAGTTTGGCAGGAAGCCTGTAGTGGGCCAGTGCACAGTCCACTCGCTTAATGAGTTCCGCTGCCAGCCAGAGAGCCTGGACAGAGACCCTACAGAAGAAGAATTTGGTGAGATAAGGGAAATAAGGGAATGACTAAATACCGTTTCAATCATATTGTTTCTAACTGCACATCAAAATATATTTGAGATATTGAAAACACATAAATACACTGACAAGAATTGACTTTGAAACAGTTTTCCTTTAGAAATTACTAGTAAATTTAATAAATAGTTACAAAGGAACAGCAAGTAACAATGAAGTAAATATGTTTACATTTTTACATTTATTTCATGTTAAGTATACTAAAAATACATTTACATAAATAAGAAATAATTGTACTTTTAGTATACTGAACTGGTATACTTAAAGTCTGCTAAATTGGAACAACTGATTTTGTAAAAATTATAAATAAAACACTTTAATTGTGTGGAAGTAGTGCTGAAGTCCAACTAAAGATATACTGAAGTATATTTGATTGTGCTAAAGTGGAACCATTGCAAGTATACTTCAGGTACACTTTAAATATCTTGCATTTAAAGACTGATATTATTCAAAGATTGGCATAATCATCAGTAATGACATTAAAACACATTTTAGGCCTAATATTAAGAAATGTGCATTGTGCACAAGTAGTACAACAAATAAAGTTTAATTATAATTTTTATATCAGTAAGTCTTGAGCGATATGTCAGTAAATATGTTAATAGGTTTGAACTATACTTAGTATGAAATAAATGTATTTTAAATATATTATGTTTGTATACAGTGTATGTTTGAATGTGTGTGTGTTCTGCCTAAGAAAAGAAGGAAAGACAGAAAGAAAAAACGATGTTGGAGAAAAGTAAAATTTTTTTAGGGTATGTAAAGTATACCCAAAATATAGTAACCTGTTCAAATTTAGAACAGTTCAGGTATTCAGTAAAAAAAAATGGCAAGAATCAAGAATTTTCTTGGCGTTCAGTTCTGTTAACAGTTCTTGACTATGTATTCTTCTGATGATGTGGATGAACATTATACTATACGTATGCTTACAGTATTTATGGTATATTTCCATCAGCAGAGGCAATTGCTCACACCCCTAGAGATGACGTTCTGGTTGATATTGATGATAAGGAGCCTCTCATTCCTGGACAGGTATGTTCAGTCTTTTTACCTGCAACTTAAATATGTTCAATATTTCATTATTTTTCTTAGCTGATTGACAAGGTGATATGTAGCACTATATCCAGATCTCTTCTGAAAGTTCCTCATAAATACTCTTTGGAAAAATTGCTTTATAGCAGTCATTCTTGACCAGGGTGTCAGGGCTTACTAGGGGTCCTCAAGATATTTTAAAATAAGAAGAAAAAAGCATTAAAGCATTAAAATAAGTTAAACAAGATATTTCTTATCTTAATTCACCCCCTTAACAGCTGTTTTTTATTTTATTTGAAAAATTGTGAAATTGAAATTCATAAAACAATAAAATTCTACATTTTTAAACATTTTAACAGTTAGAAAAAGTGAGTATAAAAAATCCAGTAAATCACAAACAACTGGAAAAGTCACAGGGACTTGGAATATTGTTGTGGACAATGGTGTCAAAAAGCTGAGAACTGCTGCTTTATAGCTATGAATACACACTCTTTTTTGTTGTCTGTGATGTTAGTCCTCTTGGCTGCTATTCAGTAGGTCGTTGGTCACATAGCTTGGGTTTCACCAGGTTTCTTTAGAGCCTTGTTAGCGTATGAGGTATGCTGTCATGGCAAGGTTAAGCACTTCTGAGCATACACACCACTTTATAAGGTCTTCTAGGGGTAGTTTTCTCCATGCATTTATTGGTGGAATTTAAGTGTGATTCTAGTTGTGAAACATGGCAATCACATCCTGTCCATTATAATGTCTGGGTTACGACATTGCCTCGGAGGGACACGGTGTCTGTGACACTAAGAAAGCATTGCTTTGTAGACAGTGACTAGAGGAAGGCTGATTCTTGAAGGATTGAGAGACAATGTGTATCATAGTATCAGTATCAATTCAACTGGGGATTTGCAGAAGTGCTGAAAAAATGATCTATTCCTTAAATTTAGTCTGTGATTTCAAGATGAGGTGTAAGATTTTGGCCAAACTAGCCTTGTGATGTTGCTATGGTGCCATGTTAGTCAACTTATGGCAAATTGGGGGTGGGTGTCTGATGAAATCATGAATTCGGTAACATGATGGAATACTGTTTGGCGCTTGCGTGTATGATGAAGGCTCACACCATCTTGAGACAATGACATGCTTCGCTTTCTGAGAAAAGAGAGGCCAGCTTTAAAGACGCCTCCTCGAGCTGTCATCAATTCCCTCTCATAACTACGACCTAAAAATACTCCCAAAAAATAAATAAAAACAACATAAAAAATGATCAAGGGGGATTAGGAAAATTGAAAAATTGTTTCCATGTCTCAGCTTTAACCTCTCAGCCTTTATTTGTTCAGTCACTGGAAGAAAACGAGACTAGAATATCAGATTCGGGACCGCATGGCCCACTTGGTTTCCTTGGAAATGGATCATACTCACAAACGCCAATTTATTTAGGTTTTCGACCTTCCAGCCCGGCTGGCAGTGCTTCCCTGTGGATGTGAGGTGTTCTGTCGTTTGCAGAGTGGAAAGAGGAATACTTCACGCTTGCCCTTTTGAGCTCCGTTTTATAAGCCCACGCCTAGCTCTAGTTAAGGGCCATTAATGGGGCTCTTTTCTTCTGCACTTGCCACCTTTTCTGTTGATCTAATCCGAGAGCAAGATTCGGTTTCGTTGTATTCCACAGTACGTGACACAGTCAACTTACATTCATCTATTAGTAACCCAGTGATGAACCTGAAATGTCACATAACACAGTGCCCACTGGCCTGGATGTCAGTCCAAAGCTCAATGCCATTCAGACGGTATCATTTGCGGTTTGACTGAAATCAGTTGAATATAACCGCATGTTTGACTTTGAAAATGTATTGCTGAATACACAGTAAACATCCCCTCCAGTTCTGCTCCTGATTTCAGATGTCTGGTGACCACGGCACTATGGGCTTTTATTTATAAATGTGCATTTGTATGAGGACTGCCATCAAATGGCTCGTTCTGGCTAACATAAATAAAAGAGGGACCACAACCACAGTCATCTGTGGTAGAATCCCCAGTGACCCTCATTTTTGTCTATCAGAAATGTTTGATGGAATATAGGAAGTGAAGGAACTGTGGGAAAGGGTATGTCAGTTGTTCGCTTTTCTTTTTTTTTAAATTTTTTTTATTTTTTGTAAAGAATGGCTTTTGTTGCACGGGTTTGCATGCTCATCACAATTTTGCTTTTGCTTGAGGGTGTAGTTGTTTTTCTTTTGCACATGTTGATTTGCAGTTTTGGCAGCTCATCTACATTTTACTGCATGCTTTCTATTTTATACCATTGTTCACTGACAATATCTCAGGTAGTTTTGACGTACAGTAACAAGGTCATTAGTACCAGTCAGCTGCGCTGGTTCAGAATAAAGTTTCTGGGGTCTATCGCATTAGAAGCAACAGGAGTTTGATCACCGGCCCACAATCCCGACTTCGAGCATTATTATATTCCAGTGGGAGTCTGAGGCTGCTGTGATCCACTCAGGAAACCAGGAAATGCAAGGAAATCTAAAGAGGAAAATTTGATCGTCTCCATGTGGCTACAGTTTGGAACCTGATGGTTATAAAAGATCCAGTTCTTGCTCTGTAAGAGCAATATCTCCAATCAAATTCCCTATTTAACAATGTGTACAGTAGCATTTGAGCATTTAAAACAGAACACAAATACACAGCAGAAAATGGCAAACCTGCATGTCCAAGCTTGACTGAAAAAACTGTATCTTCTCTCGTCTTGAGACTTTTTTCAGAGAATGAGTACAGTAACCTGAGTAAGTGTTTTTACTCAGTCAGTCAAACAAATCAATCTCAGACAGTTTGCAAGAGTGCAGAAGGCACAAAACAGTTCAGCGAAATGCTGCTTTAATGTTAATTTGTGAAATATTATTACAAATTAAAATAACTTTAATTTGTAATATATATTTTAAAATATAATTTATTCCAGTAATGGCAAAGCTATATTTTCAGCAGCCATTTCGCCAGTTTTCATTCTTACATGATGCTTCAGAAACTACTCTAATATTCGGTGCTCAAGGAACTTTATTATCGATGCCGAAAATGCTGTTGTGTTAATGTTTTTGTGAAAACTTTGAAACATTGTTTTTTCAGGATTCTTTGATAAATTGAAAGTTCAATAAACTGAATTTATTTGAAATAGATTTTTTTGTAAAATTATAAATGTCTTCACTTACACTTTTGATCAATTTAGTTCATCCTTCCTAAATGAAAGTACTGTACAAACTGACCCCAAACTTTTAAAAGGTTGTGTACATTTGATTCAATTACATCACAATTGGTTTAACTAGTCATTAATTATACTGAAATGGTGCTGCAGCATTTCAGTTTAGTCACTTCATTTCAGCATGAACACTTTCCAGGTAAATTAGGCTCATAATAGATGCCTTATTAACAAATTTAGCATTGTTGACCTTGCACAGTTGTGCTGTTTACTCTGAGAGAGTAGGCAATAAACAAATTTTCTTTCAAAAAAGGTTATTCAGGTCCCTGGATCGCAGCAGTAACGTGATGCTGTATAGTCCCAGTAAATAATGCTAGATTGTTAAAGTCTGTTGCATCCTTAACAGCCGCTAGCACTCAGAACCGACCTCCAAGATTGGGAATTGCGGCGTGTGCCGGTGAACTGTGGTGTGTGCAATTTGTTTTTGCTTATTCCCTCTTAAGCATTATAACTTGTTCTATCTTCACCTCTAATGTCTTGTGTTTGGTGGTGTTCAGAGCAGTACAGCAAACTGGTCCGAACTCCCCAGTGCATTAAATGAAACTTGATCTCCATCTTCTGCCCAAAGCCTTTGGTTTGGCTTGGCCCAGACCCAATACTATTCCCTAGCGGTCTCATAAAAAAACGCTCCCTGGATCAGGTCCGTCACTTAAAGCAGGTTTTTGATGAGGCCAAACACAACCTCATAGGGGAAAGTAACACCAATCCGGTGGCTTTGTGGATTTGCTATGGTTTTGAGTGGGTTAAATGATATACTTCTGAAACACGGCGCTAAAAGCAAGTACCCATGTAGAGGAGCTTTGAAGAGGTTTCTGAGGTTAGACTTGAGGGAGAACTACTGAAAAGGTTTGATTTTGATCCTACGTCTTGGTGGCTTCGCCCAAAGGCCTTTAGACAGCGAGAGAGGCAAACGGTCCCACTAATGTGTGTACTTCAAAATGTTCTGTAATGCAACTCTTCTAGTTGGAGGACAACAGCAAACAAAGTGGCCTGGTCCTAATTAGCTGTTCTACTGAGTGGCTGCGTGGAGTCCTCTCTCTTGTTGTATTTATTATGCCCTGGCACTACACAGCAGAAGGCGCTGTGAGGGTTCAATCCTCCCTCTGATGTGGTAAGTCCTCGTCTTGGGCAACTGCATCCCCCCGCTCCTGGCTGCTCACCACCGGCGCCACAATAACTGCCACCCCCTACCCCCACACCTCCCCTGCTAGGGGTCGACTCTAGGGGAATGAGAGTGCTCGATGACAGGCCTTCGCGACCAGGTCCCTGTTTATGAGCAGTCAGTCTGATGGCTTGTTGAGCCCAGTTTCTAGTGCGACTGAGAGTCTAATCGAATAGTTTTGGTGCAGAAGATGGTTATTCATCACATCTTGCACTTATTAGAACAGTTAGCCTGTTTGTTTCCTGATGTTTAACACTACATCCAGCATTCTTGATTGTATTTAGATTGCGGCGTAAAAGAGTTAGCTTGATTTCACATAATTTCAGCAGGATGTGGTTGCTGCATGGGAAGACACAGCTCTGGCATGGCTCTGCTGTTTGTAACACCAGCCTACCATAGCATTGTAATCAGCCACACCATGTGCATCGTAATATGCAGGAATCAGGACTGGTTCGGCATGATTAGCTTGTGACAGATGCAGTGTGGGAATGCAAACTCCCAGGCTCATCAGGGTGGGATGTGTAAAATTGCTCTGCATAAAATGTGCTTTTGGCTAAAGCTGCCATTTATTGCGGAATATATGTCTGTAAAATTGTTATGCAATGCTTACCACCAATTCACAAAAGATATTTTAGTATTATGTGCATATGACTTTTTATTAATAAATTAAATAGGCTTTTATTTATATATCTGTACTTTTAGTTTTAATTTTAGTTAGTTTTTTTTTTTTAACATTTGTATGTGTTATTTAATATTACTATTCAGGTTTAATTTATTATTTCAGTTTTAGTTTTTATTTCTTTCCAGTTAGTATGCTTAAACTCATTTCAGTTAGTTGTCAGTGCAACATTTCTAATTTTTATATAGTTTGAGTTTTTCATCTGATATTTATATTAATTAATTAATTAATTAATTAATTAAAATAATAATAAATGTGGTGAGCATGTGTTATTATGATGGACAATTATGAGGAAACTGGTTGGTTGGTCCAGAAATTTAAAAAACACAGTTGATATATATCAATCAGTTATTATTGATATATCATTACATACATGTATATACAAAGTACAGTTTATACACATTAGTAATTTTTTTTTAACCTGCTGTATATACTTTTTTGTATCTTTTTTTACATGATCAATTAATACACTAAAATAATAGAAACAGAATATCAGTGCTACTTTATTTTGTTTTGTCTTTGCTTAAATGCACACAAGTTAACCAGACTTTAACAAACTACAAAAAAAAAAAAAAAACTTTTTATTCTCCATGTAACAGGAGAATTGTTGTTGTGTTTTGCATGATATATTATCCTTTTGAGGGGAGCATTTGTTGACATAGATGTAATAAGATTTGTGCTTGGATTATATTAAATATTTGCCCTGAGCATGTTATTTATTACAACATATTTTATAATGCGTACAGGGACAAACGTCTTTAAAATGAAACCTATACTGTTACACTAAATTATTCGTACTCCTTGGAGAGATCTATCCTCAGAATTTAATTATTTTATTCCATTGTTCAATGCATTTTCACCAGTGTTGTTTTATGGCTGGCGTGGTACTTTCTCTGCGACACGTTCCCATAGAAAACAATGGTTTGATTTAGCATCGGGGGGCGCAGCGCTGCGGAATATGAATGTGTGTTATGGCTGCAGCTAATTAGCGTTAGCGCTTGCATTGCAGCATGAACTCATTCTACTGTAGCTACCCTCTCTTCATCTGTTAGAGCCATTATTGGTGAAAACCCACTTTTGAGTCCCATCCAGGAAAAACAACAATCTTGGGGTGTCATTCTTCATCGGAGAATCACATTTCATGGTCCTGACCTTGGTAATGATTTATCTATCAGCTAGAAACATTCCTGTCTGAGTTCACAAACCGCAGGTTCGGTAGGGTTGCCATCTGTACCTCATTGACGCTCTCTGTTGCATCTTAGTCTGGGAGTTCCAGACCTGGCGACCTGATCCTGTAATATACAGTATGCTGTCACCTTACTTCATCCACATATACAGCTGATCTAATGCGTTGCTCTGTTTTCATATCATTCCTCATTATGCTACAAAAACATTATAACTAGGGCCAGGATTGAATTGTTGACTGGTAGAGTGTTGTATAACGTGTACTTCAGTTAGATTTTTCTTGATAAGGATATTTAATATTATACATTCCAATTACAACCTCAAACATTTACTATATAAACCAAACAAACACACTGTTTTGCTTTAGACTTTGAATATCGAAATTGAAAGACTTGTTTTTTTTGTCACTGTGGTTGTTCCTCTTACTTTGAAAGTGTGTTGATTAGCGAATGACAGAATTTTTACTAACGTTAACCAACTAACCAATGCTTCTGGTTTATAACAGGCAGACGGCACCAGCTCTGCCATTATTAACATCTCGCCTTCTCAGTCCAGCCTCTATGTACGTATGTATGACCTCATCACCCCTTTCACCATCTCTTTCCATTTATCTCTAACCTCATTTCATCCTGACTAGAGCTCATTGAGTGCTTTTGCTATGGGTTGAGTCCAAGTTTTTTTGCCCATGGTAAGAAAGAATGTAATGTTTATTTTTATTTTTTAATTTGTCTCCTTTTGTGTTTGTGGCCTATGGAATGTCACCTTTATTTAGTCAGAATGGCTGTGGTAAATTCATACAAATGCGATGTGGCTTGTGTTTTGTGCTGCATGCTCTTGGTGTATGATGATGCAAGGACAAGTGACATCACCCAGACCAAGGTCTGACATTTACATGAAAAAAAAAAAAGAAGAAAAAATAAATATGAAAAAGACGTCAAGATGCATTTTTTAAAAACGTCTCAATATCACTAAGCAATTTTCCTTCTCTTTACTTAAGATATATTTTCTTCAAAACAAGATGATATTTCAGTATTTCATTGAAAAATTCTGTAATTTCTGTCCTGTAAACCTTACTTTCTTTTGTGGAAAACAAAAGATAACATTTTTATCCAAATAGGGAATCCATGTTGTTTTGGACCCTAAAATTTCACTAAATGGACATGAAATTTCTTCAAAATATATATATTTTTTGTGTTTCACACAGTGTTGTTTTAGAGTTATTTATACTATTATAGTATACTTTTATATACTATAGTATTTATACATTTTTAGCATACTTTTACTTCATACTATTAATTTAATTTTTTATATTAAATGAAATTTTAATTTTAGTTTTAAGCTTTAATCATTTTTTATGTACTTTTGTCATTTATTATTATTATTATTTTTTATATTTATATATAGCTTTAATTAATTTTTATTTAAGTTTTAGTTTTGGGAATTTAAGCAATTTTATTTTATTTCATTTTAGCTTGATTTCAATTACCAAAAATGACCTGATTCTTAATAGTTTAAGTTTTAGTAAACAATAACAACACCGTTTCCAGATAAAAAAGGAAGTCTTACAGGTTTAGGATAACATGAGGATGATTAATTGATGACAGAATTTTTGGGTGAACTGTCCCTTTAGGAAATGTGTACTTGTTAAAGCCACTTACAGTACAATTACAGAACTGTATTGCCTAGTGCTAATTGTATTAACATCTAATATGCAAATACAGGCACTGTAATGTAAAGGACAACAAAAAGAATGGATTTGGCAATTAGGTGTATAAAATCATTCATTCAATTGTATGAGACCCTTGTCTTCTCTAGCATGAAAATGCCTCTGTGCACAAAATGTGTCAATATAGAAATGGTTTACTGAATCTGCTGTGGAAAAAGCTGACTGATGAATTGGAACGCCAACTTTGAGTCAGTCCCCATTGCCCAATATCAGTGGCTGACCTCCCTCGTGCTCTTGTATCTGAATGAGAGTAAATCCCTGCAGCCATGTTACAACATCTTCAATATTCCACAACATCCCCACAGCATGTTCCAGGCATTTTCAGAAGATTGAAAACTATTATAGCTGCAAAGAGAGGACCAACTCCCTGTCAATACCCGTGGTTTTGAAATTAAATGCTCAAATAAGCTCATATGGGTGTGGTGTTTGGGAATCCACATACTTCTGACCATAAAGAGTATTTCCAAATGATATTTACACCAGTATAATTAGGTTAACGGATGCCTCTAATCAGGCAGATATATGCCAGTTGGAGACCTAGCTGGCTTTGCGAGTGCTTACGCAAATGTTTCTAACTCAAGGAAGGATTTGTGCATGTGACTGACTGTTGGAACCTTGGGTGAGAGACATTTTTAAAAAATTTTATTTAATTTTTTTTTTATTTATGAGGCAAAACTAATTTGCTCTCATATTTGTCTTTGACTCTGTAAAGTTCTCTTTGTTACGCTTCTGATTGGTTGCAGAACACGGTTCCTCCAGGATATGAATCCTGTTTTGTGTTAAGATCAAGGAGACTTAATGGATTCAAACTATCCTTCTTTCTGCACTTTTATTAGTTACAGGAATTTCATTTCTAAAAGAAAAAAGTCAGGATCGTGAATGAGAGATCATGAAAAGAGAAGCAAGCATATAGGAGTTCTGTCATCTTTTTAGGCCCATCTACTCTTGGACATCGTGCAGGATTAGCATGGTCCAATTTGGTCTTGGTCACATGATCTTCACAGATTTAGGGCTTTGGTTCTAGATTTTAGACCAGGCTAGGACTAAGCAGAATGCTTTGATATAACTTCTTGTTTATATCACACTCTAAATGTAGTACTTTCTCCCTTCTCCTGCCAAAACATAGAGGTTTCTTCTCTTCTCTTTTTTTTTTGCAAACAAAGATATTTATTTTATTAGAAAACATTCAAACCAGATGATCAAAAAACCCAAATTTTCTCTCGCACCAGAGCCAAAGTAAATAGGGCTGTTAAAAGATTCCCAGTGCATTTCCCCTCATAGCCAAATGTCAAGAACAGAAAGAAAAAGAATGAGTGAAAGGAAGAGAAAGAGAGAGAGAGAGAGACGAAAATGTGTATTCAATCAGTTTTCCACTAATTAAATTTCGTAGATACTTTCTGTGAGCCACGGTCCTGTCCTGTTGCTTTCAGGAGGGAGAGAAAAAAGATGGAGAGGAGAGAGATGTTCATCAAAAAAAATTTCTCATTGTAATTTTAGTGAGATGTGCTTCATTATTTAGAGGTCTTCTAATTCAGGGATTTTTTTAAACTGGGGTCTAGGATCCACAAGAGGGTGCTAGAAGGGCAGTAAAAAAAATTGAAAGGTAAAGATTTTACAAAATGAGTTTTGGGGCTGTCAAAGTTCACATAAAAACAATTTATTAAATATGTTTAATGCAAAAAAAAAAAATAAAAATTCTTGTGAAATGTGCCTCACATTTTTTATTGAAAATTTTTATTGAATCCATTTCTCTTCAGGTTTATACATCTAGCATTTATAGTGCATAGAAAAAAGGTACACTTTCAGCTTAATGCAAAGTATATATTTTCCAGATAATATTTTAATAATTTGCTTAATAATTGGCTTCAATACAGTAACCATTTTAATTTAAAATTTGATAATTTTGCAAACAAAATTTTCTTTTCTTTGCATATTGCATACTACAATATTACATTGTAATAGTTTTTTTTTTTGTACATTAAATCTGTAATTGCCTTTATATTTTCAGATGGGATCTCACACAAGGGATCATCATATTATGAAGTCCTTGTCATCAAAAAGTTTGAAAACCCCAGTGATATCTAAATATTTCTAATTATTTTGTTCTGTTCCATGATTCTGTTCTGTTCTGTTCTTTGTGAGAACTGTCATGCACACAGGCCTGCACCGTGGTGATGCAGTGTTTGCTGAAGTCTTTGCCAAGCCTTCAGACACTCCAGAGGACAAATAGTATTTTAACAGTTTTGCCAGTCTTAGTACTTGACATCCAAAACGCATCAGTAGTTTTGAGAGGAGAAAAAAGAAACATGCAGAACTGTGGTTGCTCATAAAATGGAATATTGGTTGGTGGCTTAATTTTCTTCAGACCATGAAACTATGCTGAAGGTTATTTGAAAGAATGCCTTGACTCTGCTGAAATGTGCAGACAGTGAAGCAGTACAGCACACGTCTTCGTGAACAAGGGCTGCCCTAAACCAAAATAAATCCAGTTATAAATGTATAAGTACATTCAAAAGTCTCTTTAGCTTTTATCCAAAATCCTGGTTGAGAAGGCCAGCACTGGCTTTATGATACTGTAATATTATGGATGCTTTTATAAAAAGTGACTTACAATAGAGGAGCAAGTTGTTTATAAAATATTGTTGCACCAACTGTGATGAGACTTTACAATGTGGTGTACTGCAGTGGTTCCCAACCACGTTCCTGGAGGCCCCCCAACACTGCACATTTTGCATCTCACCTTTGTCTGACACACCCAATTCAGGTCTTGGAGTCTCTAATAATGAGCTGATGATCTGAATCAGGTGTGTTTGATTAAAGTGACATGGAAAACATGCAGTGTTGGGGGGCCTCCAGGAACGTGGTTGGGAACCACTGGTGTACTGTACATGGTATCTTTGATAGTAGGTAACTACATGAAGAATCCTATACCTACATTTTTATGAATGCTATGAATTGAGACATACTACTCTTTTTACATACTGTTTTTGCCTACTGTATAGTAGGAAAGTGTAGGCATATTTAGACATAGGGACTGTCACTTAAGCATATAAATACTGGTCAACTGGGTAGAACAGTACCAAACCAGCATATTTCAAAAGTACTATCTATACTGTACAGTATATGTGCTATATGTATATGCTGACAGCCTCTACTCCACTCCATCACAGCATTCATGAAAACCGAAGGACTGAATTGTAAAGTCGTGGATGAAATTTAACCTGCTTTAGAAGCTACAGGTTTTCCACCAACTCCATGTCACAAATTCCTGAGGTCATTTTGGATATTGTTTATATTTCTGAATGAACTGTCAATCAAACCACATGGAATGTCTGTACGATATATTCTAAACATAACTTATGTTAAAAGTCTATTCAGCGCTCAATTATTATATTATAATTCTGTTTAGTTATTTTTCATATAGTGCACACAAGCCCTTTCAGACCCAAAGTTAACACCACCAGTGCCTTGCAGTAACCTTTACCTCAGGAATTGAGAATGTTTGCAGCCATTTTTACAGGTTTTGCATGAATGAATTTTTGGAGGAGCAGTGAAGTTCACTGTTTTCCCTCAGCCTTTCCGACCACCCTGTTCCAGTACCAGGCCGCCCAGGGGCACAGCAGCCATTATAAATCCGCTCATTTTTAGAAATTTCTAGGTTCCCGATGTCTGAAATCATATCATACCCATAACATTATCTTTTCATCTGTATAACATCACTTTTGACGGTGTGTTTCCCTTTTTGCGAGCATGCACGCACATATACACCCAGGTTTATATGGTGCAGTCTTCTCTGGTGCACTACTTATTTTAATAATACTCCTAAGCCCTAAAACCTTTGGGCAGAGTATAGAATAACTAAACACATACATCTGGTGCACTCAAAGTGTCTGGGTGACCAGACGCACATGCACATGCTCATTACACATTATTTCAGAGGCAAAATGGAACATTATTTTCTTACTCACAAGCACTCAGATTAACACAAACGTGCACACAAACACCTAAGGCGCACACACATAGCTAGTATGGAAACATGGCTGTCACGGCGTCCTTAGGCTCCGCTTTAATAGCTCTGTCAGACAAAGAGAGGAGACATGTGGCAGTACTATGAAAAGCACCATTCAGGGCCGATTAGACTGCCACACAGCCAGGCCAACTCAGCTTAAGTGATTCAGAAGGCAACTTCACAATACTTTGCAAATCCTTGTTGCACACCCAGTCCCATTTACCCTGCGAGCCGCATTTGGGTAGACGCATGGACTGGACTAGGGGACCGTCCCCTAAAAACATGTAACTTCATGTTACCTTCACTTTCTGCTCATCTCTTTCTCTCTGTGCCATTTCCAGTGCCATTTGTTGAGTCATTAGTTTCTCTCCTTTATTATATTGGCTTGACGAAGATCCTGTGTAAATCAGAGTTTACAAAATCTCTGACCTGAATACCGAAATGACTCTAACTTTTAGAGCTTTCAAGTTACAGCCAGTTGTCTAAATGTGTTATGTCTTTCATAAATGATTGGATTTACTGTTTTTAAAACATTTTGACTGTAATTCCTCCAACAGTTATGAGTTTTGTGAGTTTTCGATCTGTGTCCACCAAACTTGGCAGTCCTTTAACCTGTTCTGATTTCTGGTCACGCACATGTGCTGCACACGTCTCTTCTGTAAGTTCTTGACTCCTAATGCAATTACTCTTTGGGGGGGGGGGGAAAGCTGCTGATTTTTGTCAGTTGTGTCATTGTTTTACAGAGTCTCATAATTTTTGAGCAATTCTGTAGCTTTGTATTGTGACACTTCATCTCATTTGAATTATTACTGTCTTTTTTTAAAATAGATTTATTTATTTGTAAGTAGCTTTGAATAATACCATCTTCCAAGTTAATAAATATAAAGTACACTACCATTTAAATGTTTGGGGTCAGTACAATATTTTTTTTGAAAGAAATTAATACTTTTATTGAGCAAGAACATAAAGTTGATTTAAAAGTGATAGTAACAACATTTATAATGTTACAAAAGCTTACTATTTCAAATTAATGCTGTTCTCTTGAACATTCTGTCCATCAAAAAAAAAAAAAACTTAAAAAACATATTACTATTTTCAACATTGATAATAAGAAAGATTTTTTTGAACACCAAATCAACATATTGGAATGATTTCTGAATTCATGCGACACTGAAGACTGGAGTAATGGCTGGTGAAAATTCTGCTTTTCTATCGCAGTAATACATTTAAAAATGTATTTAAATAGACAAGTTATTTATCATTGTAATAATATTTCAGAATATTACAGTTTTACTCTATTTTTGATCAAATAAATGCAGCCTTGGTGAGCATGAGAAACTTTCAAAAACATGAAAAAAATCTTACTGACCCCAAACTTTTGAATAGTAATGTCTGCTGCTATATTTTTTCTTATATATGTCTACCGACGACCAATCTCACAGTCGAATATTTGCAGGATGTTATGATCATGCCATTTTGGCTATATGGGGTGCTCAGTGTCTGATTTCACATAGAACTACAGGTTTTCTCCCAAAGTTAATAGGCCTATAATGCTGTAAATAAGAATCTGAAAATAAATAAGCTTTAAATAAATATTTTAACGTGCGTGAATAAATCCAATCACCCAGGGGCGGCCCAAGCCTTTATGGGGCCCTAAGCAGAATTTTATTTGGGGGCCCCTCGGTGCCGCCAATATGACTGGTTATTGTCAAAGCTTGATTATTCACACACTATAAACACCCATTATCATTTTTGTTGTAGCTGTGTTGCTTACATCGTACCATTGTCTGCCTGGCATGTTTTTACCCTTCTGTGATGTTTAATTGTAACAGTTGCAAGCTTACAAGCATGGTCAGTATTAAATATTAACAAGTATTCACGTATTAAGTATTAACAAGTATCAAGTGGCATACTTAATGTGGTGTGCTGAAATGTAGCTAAATAAACCAGCAGACAATGCATTTTCAGAACAGAATGTTTTCTCAACATAAATATTAATCAAAGTTGTACTTTTATTACAAGTCATACTTTTTTATAATAAATATTAAACACAGCAGAGAGCATCTGTACATACAAAACAACAACTCTTAATCTATATCTAGCTAATTGAGGCATAATGATATTGGAATATAATAGCAAAGGCACACTAAGGTAAATAATGTTAAGCTGTTATCAGTTTATGAAATCGAAGCTTATTTTTATTACAAAAAATATATAGCCTACCCGGGAAAGTTATTTTTACACAGAAGACAAAAACTTTAATCCAAAACTAAGTAAAATGTTATATTATAATATATTAAGCTGTCAATTTGCTGATGTTTTGATGTTCAAACATGAACTTCCCTAAAACAAAAAGAGACCCTACCTATATGCTAATTAACTGGAGGGGTTGGGGTGGTCTGATCTGATCAGAGGTGCGTTTCCCAAAAGCAACTATGGTCGCAAGTTCTGTCGTTACCAATAGAGTTCAATGGAAATAACGACCATAGTTAGCTAAGGATGGTTTTATGAAACGCACCCCTGATTTGTGCCACAAAACCCCCGTGTTGAATTGGTCCCCCCTCCACCACCAAAACGCGATCAATTTTAACCCTTTGACGCGCTGCGCATTGGCTGGCGCTGAGTCAGAGAAAGACGAGCTCAGTACTTTTCATATTTCATAACTGTTCAGTGTTTTAAACCGAATAAAGTTTATTTTAGGTTTAGACATTTAAATACCCCTCAAAAAAAAAAAAAAAAAATTGGTTTGTTAAATAGGCTACACACTGATTTCTATGGAAAGCGGCAAATAATCCTTTCAATTAATGGACGGCGTGTTTTATTCCTATCAAATACACAATGAGTAGGTTACTATAAAGTTTACTCTGTTTTTCTCCCAGCTTACTGGCCACTTACTTTCATGTATTTCGGAAGAAATGGGTGAATTTACGTGATGTTAATCCGACAGATCCACACGGCAGCGTCCAGCGCATATATTATCAATATGGTCATTATTGTGCCTGAATGACACATCGCTATGGAAATAATAAAATGATATGTAGGCCTATAGATTATTTAATTATTTAAATAATCTATTAATTTAAAGCCCTAAGCAGCCGCTTAGTTCGCTTATGCCTTGGGCCGGCTCTGCAACCACCCCTTAAAGATTTAAGTTTCACTTTCTATAATCCATGACCAACAGAGGAGCATCTTGGCGGCAAGGATTTAAATCTTTAACAAAACACAAATTGACACAGGCAGAGTGAAATACTGGATTTTTTCGATCAGGTAGGGTACAAGTGATTTCAAAACATTTCAGCCGGTTTATATACTGTATATCGTGTATATATTATTTATCTCGTATAAAATGCATTTGGTTGAGTAACGCTGCTGTAAAGCGCTTCATTGTAGTACTACGGTGATTAGCCTATCTCTTCAGCGCGAAGCGCGAGCAAGACCAACAACAGTGCACAATATTAACGACTATGACTGGGACTGTCATATATACATAACATAATGAGAACACCATTATAATAAAACGTGAATTTTTTTTTGAGTTTAGTTACCGTGTTTCTGCACGTTGTTGCATGAAGAACGCATCCACAAAAGGAGTTCATTCAGAGCCGCGCAGACACGTTCAAGAATGCATTCGGAATATTTTGTGCAGATAACCTATAAGTCGTAATATTAACGTTATGTTGTATAAATAACGAAGCGTATTCTATATGAGATAAATAATGAGTTAAATCCCATTGATTAAAAACCTGCTATCAAATGCTTCATTCTACTGGTCATCTTCAGCGCGTGGGGCTCAAAACAGAAATGCAGAACATTAAAGGGGTCCTATTATGCTTTTTCACTTTTTGAATTTTAGTCAGTGTGTAGTGTGTATGTTTGGTCATAAAAACATCTACAAAGTTACAAATCTCAAAGTCAACTTCAAAGGGAGATATTTCGTTTTTAAAAAATCCCTTTTCAAGAACTACAATGGCTGGTTTGGACTACAAAGTTGTTTTGCTGTATTTGTGACGTCACAAAGTGGGCCATTAGAATATCATTAAAATAAATCCCGCCTCCGGAAATTTGAATGCACGTTTCAAAATCGAAACCCAGTGCGGGAGTTTTATATCACTGTATTTCTGATGGAAACCGACTGTCTTCAGAAAATTTTGGATGTCATTTTCATTTCATCTTGCATGTAATGTCTGATAAAGCAGCGTTTGTGAGCGGAGCTCTGCTTTGTGTACAGCGTTACCAGGGAAACCTGATCTCTACTCCAACAGCGCCTCCTGCTGGCAGAAAATTAATTTGCATATATATGCTGCCACAAATAGTGCAACTCTGTGGGACTATGGTATAAATAAATTCAACTGTATAACAGTTTCACTGCAATTCATGTTATAATGTTAGAATTAAAGAACAATAAACATAGTACATATTACCGTTGCACTTATCTGTACATAGTAAATGCAGTTATTTTTAATCTGTTGTTGACATCCTATCTAAAATGTGATTTAGCCAAAAAAAAACAAAACAATATTGTTACCACTTTAATATGTCTTGCAATATCCGTGCGTGCACAGGTTCTGCGCGATCCTCTTGTTCAATATTCTCGGGGTCTGAATTGATATAGCAATATTTTATGAACTTGCTGCTTTGGCAGGGGGCGGGGCAGTACTGAATCGCCGGCTAAGCCAATCACAACGCACTGGGACAGCTAACCAATCACAACACATTTAGTTTTTCGGAAGGCGGGCCTTCATCAAACCCGGAACTAATTGAGCCGTTTGTGCCAGGCTGGGGATGAAGGTATTGTATTAATGTAAATTATGTGAAAAATAATGTGATTTTCGAACCACCAAGCATGAGAGCATGTTCTAGTACACCCACAAAACAAAATCAAGACTTTGTAAAAGAGCATAATAGGACCCCTTTAATAACTACTGTCATATAGGCTACATAACGTTATTATAGCACTATTATAAAAAAAAAAATTGTGAATTCTTAGGGTTTCTTTTGATCAAAACATAAAACATTATTTTTGTATCTGCGAGGCGTCCATTACACATCTTCCCTGTATGTTAACGTCGGTAATTATGACTGTCTGACATGACTCTTGGTAATGTAGGCTATTTTGCCCCCCGCGGCCCCGCCCCCAAACATATGATTCGACTATCGGCAAGATGCGAAAATTTCGATTCGACTATGAAAATCCTTAGTCAGGAACACCCCTAGTATGCCTGTTATTTTAAGTTACGAAAAACTTACGAAAGACCAAAATTTATTTTTTGGCTTTTTTAAAGCAAACTATATTCAAACTCATGTCATTCACATATATCTCACTGTAACTCAAGAGATGTGGGCTAACTGCTATAGGATCCAATATCAGTTTTAGAGAGAATTTATTTTCATATATGTGACCCTGGACCACAAAACCAATCTTAAGTCGCTGGGGTATATTTGTAGCAATAGCTAAAAATACATTGTATGGGTCAAAAGTATTGATTTTTCTTTTATGCCAAAAATCATTTGGACATTAAGTAAAGATCATGTTCCATGAAGATATTTTGTAAATTTCCTACTGTAAATATATCAAAACTTAATTTTTGATTAGTAATATGCATTGCTAAGAACTTCATTTAACAATTTTAAAGGCGATTTCCTCAATATTTTGATTTTTTTGCACCCTCAGATTCCAGATTTTCAAATAGTTTCAAAGTATTGTCCTATCATAACAAACCATACATCAATGGAAAGCTTATTTATTCAGCTTTCAGATAGTGTATAAATCTCAATTTCAAAAAATTGACACTTATGACTGGTTTTGTGGTCCAGGGTCACATATGTTCATGTTTTTTTTTCCTGAGACACATGTATACAGTTTGTTGGTCTGTGACCGCAAACAGGAAATTGCCCTCACATACAGAAATAAACACACACAGTCTTGTAGAGCAGTGCCGTATGACACGAGTACACACACATTCCTTGGTACGGCAGTGGCATGTAGGCCACTTAAACAACACTGTCGCCCCAGATCCTCCTCCCCCCCAAACCCCCCCCCCCAATGCCACCAAAACACACGCTACACCACCACACTCCCTAACCACTAAGACGGGGAAAAAACCCAGCGGAGCCCGGCATTGCTCCATCACTACTGTTTTTCCTCCCTCATCGTAAAAGTTAAAAGAACGATGGAAGTGAAATTTGAAGTCTCTCCTCTGGGTGAGTTGAAACTGGCCTTCTGGAAGAGAGAGCAGTGTGTGTGAGTCCAGCCAGCGGAGGGTTCTCGGCTCTCTCAAACGTACTGTGTTTTATGCCATGGTGGCTTAGTCTGTCTTTCATCCATCTGTCAAACACACACACATATTTGCACAATACTCACCTCATAATCAGACTACGCTTTTGTTTCTCGTTTTAAAGCAGTGTCACTTGCAGAGGTTGTTCTACATTAACAACACTCTTTTGTCTTTCGGTTGGATGGGAATGTGGTGCTGGCTGAGGTGGGAATTGCCTGATTTGTACCTTTTCGAAAAATTCCCACACTTTCCACATAGAGTGAGTGAGCGCTGGCGAGGTTTACTGTATCAGTGGCGATTAGCACATCAAATTGCGCCAGAACATCAGCACTCCTGAATCATACCCGTGAAAGTACCAGGAAAATGACAATTTGAAAGCGTTCCTTCTAGTTTCAGTTGATATGCTTACGCTTACGGGCATTACAGCAGAGGGATGATTTATCAGTCCCTTATGGAAAAGATTAAGTTATGGAAAGGGTTGTTTCCACTGGTCGTTTGGTCTGTGGATGGTGTCACTGTCACTCATGCATGTGTCTGCTTAAAATGTTTTGACACTCTCTTGACTTTTTTCCTCTTTCTTCGCTTTTCCTAACCTTGTCTTGTTGTTTGTGTTGAATTTGTCGGACATGCTTTAGTTGGGGCGATGGGTAAGTGGAGGCTTTTATTGCTTTCAGACTAAATGTTCTTGTTCATGAAATGATTTATTTAATTAAGCAAGGGTCGAATGAATGAGGGATGTGGTGTCAGATATGTACTGACCTTCCTTGCTTTTAATGTTTCTTTCCGTCCTCTTGTTTTCTTGCTCTGTGTCTGCAGCAGGATGAATTTATGGACTGGTGGAGCAAGTTTTATGCCTCCACGGGTGAGAGAAACAAGTTTGGCAGTTATCTGGAGAAGGGCTTCGATACGCTGCAGGTAAGGCACTGATCTAATGTTGTCCCTCATGTTGTTCCAAATGTGTATAACTGGCTTTCTTTCATTCAACCTGTACATGAACACTAAAGATTTTTTGAAGAACTGTGTCCATATGATTAAAATCAGCGGGGTTCAAAACATTAGACCCCCAAAAAGCACTAAAAGGCTTTTAAGGGATAGTTCACCCAAAGATGAAAATTCTGTCATTAATTACTCACCCTCATGTCTCTCCAACCCCGTAAGACCTTCGTTCACCTTTAGAACACAAATTAAGATATTTTTAATGAAATCCAAGAGCTTTCTGATCCTGCATAGACAGCAACGCAACTAATACGTTCAAGGCCCAGAAAAGTTGTAAGGACATTGTTAAAATGCACGTTGAAGACTGATATGGAAGAGAAGAAATTGTTGAATATAGTTGTATTTTTTGTTTTCTTTGCGCACAGAAAGTATTCTCGTAGCTTCATAATACACTGAACAAAATTATAAATGCAACACTTTTGTTTTTGCCCCCATTTTTCATGAGCTGAACTCAAAGATCTTGAGTTTTTTTCCGAGTCCAAAAACCAGTCAGTATCTGGTGTGACCACCATTTGCCTCACGCAGTGCAACACATCTCCTTCGCATAGAGTTGATCTGGTTGTTGATTGTGGCCTGTGGAATGTTGGTCCACTACTCTTCAATGGCTGTGCGAAGTTGCTGGATATTGGTAGGAACTGGAACACGCTGTCGTGTACGCCGATCCAGAGCATCCCAAACATGCTCAAAGGGTGACATGTCCGATGAGTATGCTGGCCATACAAGAACTGGGATGTTTTCAGCTTCCAGGAATTGTGTACAGTTCCTTGCAACATGGGGCCGTGCATTATCATGCTGCAACATGAGGTGATGGTCGTGGATGAATGGCACAACAATGGGCCTCAGGATCTCGTCACGGGATCTCTGTGTGTTCAAAATGCCATCAATAAAATGCACCTGTGTTCGTTGTCCATAACATATGCCTGCCCATACTATAACCCCACCGCCACCATGGGCCACTCGATCCACAACGTTGACATCAGCAAACCGCTCACCCACACGACGCCATACACGCTGTCTGCCATCTGCCCTGTACAGTGGAAACCAGGATTCATCTGTGAAGTGAACACCTCTCCAAAGTGCCAGACGCCATCGAATGTGAGCATTTGCCCTCTCAAGTTGGTTACGATGATGAACTGTAGTCAGGTCGAGACCCCGATGAGGACGGCAGGCATGCAGATGAGCTTCCCTGAGACGGTTTCTGACAGTTTGTGCAGAAATTCTTTGGTTATGCAAACCGATTGTTGCAGCAGCTGTCCAGGTGGCTGGTCTCAGATGATATTGGAGGTGAAGATGCTGGATGTGGAGGTCCTGGGCTGGTGTGGTTACACGTGGTTTGCGGTTGTGAGGCCGGTTGGATGTACTGCCAAATTCTCTGAAACGCCTTTGGAGACGGCTTATGGTAGAGAAATGAACATTCAATTCACAGCAACAGCTCTGGTGGACATTCCTGCAGTCAGCATGCCAATTGCACGCTCCCTCAAAACTTGCAACATCTGTGGCATTGTGCTGTGTGATAAAACTACACATTTTAGAGTGGCCTTTTATTGTGGCCAGCCTAAGGCACACCTGTGCAATAATCATGCTGTCTAATCAGCATCTTGATATGCCACACCTGTGAGGTGGATGGATTAGAAAGGAGAAGTGCTCACTAACACAGATTTAGACAGATTTGTGAACAATATTTGAGAGAAAAAGGCCTTTTGTGTACATAGAAAAAGTCTTAGATCTTTTGAGTTCAGCTCATGGAAAATGGGGGCAAAAACAAAAGTGTTGCCTTGTATAATTTTGTTCAGTGTATTATGGTTGAACCACTGATGTCATATGGACTGTTTTAACGATATCCTTACTACCTTTCTGGGCTTTAAACGTGGTAGTTCTGTTGCTATCTATGCAGGGTCAGAAAGCTCTCGGATTTCATCAAAAATATCTTAATTTGTGTTCCGAAGATGAACGAAGGTCCTACGGGTTTGGAACGACATGAGGGTGAGTAATTAATGACAGAATTTTAATTTTTGGGTGAACTATCCCTTTAACCTCAGGTTATCTTCATTCTGAACTCCACTTTTAACCTTTTTTTTTAACCTTTTAACCACTTTTTGTTAAGGAATGCTTCACTCTTGTAGCTTATACACAGCATTGACGATGCTTTTTACCTAAGGTTATGAAACACTGTCCCAGAGGAGGGTTAGCTTTTGTGGTGTTAACCCACATTGCAGTGCCAAATTTGTGCAGTTTGAAACAATGCAGCGTTGTGTTGGCTTTGGACAGTCACAGAAACACCAAGCATTCTATAAAAACTGAATTCAGCATTTGAGGAAAAAAAAGGTCAAATGTTGACAGAAAACATGTGAACTGGAAGAAGAAACTGTTTTATTCTTACTTGTATAGGCTGAAAGCTCCATTCATGAAAAACTTGATCGTACAGGGCAAGGATGCGTGTTGGCAACGGGTTGCATGGTGCATTCGTCCAACTGATGCTACTGACAGCCCTTGGAACTTGAAGGAATAATTAACCAAAAGTGAACATTTTGTCATTGTTTATTCATCCTCATGTCTCCCCAAAGGCACATCTATCATAATCCCAGTGGTATGAAATCTGTACATGAAGATTAACAGCAAAAGTTCATCGTAACTATAGTGACATTATCAGTGCCCAAAGAAAACCAAACATAATAATGCCAGAACTTCAAAAGCCTGTGGTCTCTCCCGGCTGTGCGCATGCCTACTTTCAAACGCTCACTCACCCCGACTCCAGTCCACTCCAGCCCACTTCCCACAAGCTTATCCATTTATAATAGTGCCCGTGGCTGCCAGATTTCCAACTTTTCCGATGAATTCATGTCGGGGTTGCCGCAGGGGGATAACCAAGTGCAGACAAGGGCTCCGTTACTGACGTCATCGGCCCGTTTTCCCCCCAGCCCACACCCTATCATCCCTCGATCTCTGGCCGGTTTGTCAGCGATCTCCCCTGTCACCACATTCTCTCTCTACTTGCCTTAGCCACTATTTCCAACCTTTACGATCTAAACATGTCTGTTAGTCATCTGGCAGAGGCTTGGGTCTCAGGGCTACCTGCGAGGCCCGTGGTTCGATTGTTGGCTGCTACCGTGTGAGAGCGTCCCACGCACCGGGAGGAGCAGCAGACAGAAACACTTTCCCTAAAACTGCTGAGATGAGCTGTTATTTTGGGCTAATGGTGCCTGAGGGAGAGATTGAAGGCAGGGAAAGAGCAAAAGAGACTGGGAGAGGGTTTCATGTGATGTGTGCCGTGTCACACGTTCAGGGACCAGGCCTGAGTGAGTCAACTAGAAAAACAGAGCGACTCGCTTACGAGGATTCCTTCATACTTTTGTCACTAAGTTGTCTCCTGGGTGGCCGCTTGGTTGGAGAGTTGTGCGCCGCTAGTTAAAAGTTGTGTAATGTCACAGAGAAGCATATTTTCCTCGGGCACAAATCGTTTTTGCGCGTTTTTATTGCCGTTTTTAAACATTCTCATAATCAGGAATTTCCAGATCTTTTTGCAGTAATGATGCTTTTGAGGTTGTTTGACTTGCGCCTGAAATGTTAAATCCACAATTAAAGATCTCAGAGTCCAATGTTCTAAAAGAAAACTGCTTTGGCAAGACAAACAATGGATGTCTTGTGCATAGTATGTGTCCTTTCAGCCCTTTCAGTTGATTTCAGCTCATTTTTAAAGAACTAGATCTGCATAGAAATCATATATCACAAAATACACACTCTCCTGTGCTTCCTTTCTCAGGTGTATGAAAGGGAACTGGAGAAGGCTGAAGGCTTTGAGCAGTTGGCTGATTTCTGTCAAACATTTAAACTTCACCGTGGAAGAGCCCAGAATGAGACTGAAGACCCTTCGGTTGTTGGAGAGTTCAAGGTAGGGTCACTCATAACCTCTCAGCTACTATCAGCTGTTATCACATGTGCTCTCATTCAGTCTCCAAGAGGAAAACATTCAGACGCCGCCAGATGAAGCAATGGATGGGTGTCGTTGCTTATTAGCTAAGCTAACGAAAAGTCATTTGAATTGGGCCTTCTATTTAAACTGATCACATACTTGCGTCTGGCAGGTTCAGTCTGTACTTTGTCCAATTTACCATTCAACAGTTTGTTAATTTAGCACGTTCTGCAACAGATCCAGAGTCTTATGCCATTCTTTTGGTGAACTGTCTAGAACTCCAAAAATGTGTCTTCTTGCCTTCTTTACGGATATCGTCTCTTAAAAATAGAAGTTCTTTAATGGTTCTTGGACCTTTAGGTCACCCTAAGCCTATTACCAAGAACCATGTTATGTTGTACAGGGTTGCTGAGGTTGCTATATGGTTTTATTGGATATTAAAAGGTTCTTGAAGATACAGTGTGGGTTCTTCAAGACATTGTATTAGTTTCTGGGTAGGTTTGCAAAGAGGCTGAAAATTTCGGAAACTTTTGGAAAGTTTCTGAAAATTTACAGGAAATTTTCCACCCCTTTGCAACCTTATTTCTGTGTTCTTTAAAGCACCATTACATTGGTGGTTTTCAGAAGAATTAAGGAATAAAAGGTCTTTATGGAACTTGATTTTTTTTTTAAAGTAAAATAAAAAAAAAAAAAGAAAGAAAAAAGAAAATTCACACGAAAATGAAAACTTATTATCTTTCTTCTGTGGAACACATGATGTTTTGCAGCATTTCAGACCAATGTTGTTTTAGTATTGTTTATAAACTATTGTATTATTTAGGGATATTTTGAATAGCTTAATTTTTTATTCATTAAAATTTTATTTAAGTTTTAGCAATTTTGTTATATGATTCTGTCAGCTGTATTACTGTCATTATTTTAATATATTTAGATAATGACAGAATGACAGTAATACGTGGTTGGAACTTTTAAAAATACCCTCCTATGGTATCCGGCATATGGCTGTAAAACCCATTTCTGTTCTAATTGGAACCTTTAATTTGAAGAGTCTAGATGCTTTTTCCTGGTTTATTTGGATTACAACTGGTTTAGTTCTAGTAGGATTTTAGGGAACTAAATTTGAGGGATTAAAGTGTAATTTGAGGTTTGTCTGGAGGCCCCAGACAGCAGGTCTCCAGAAAAAAGTAAAACTAAATTGCACCATGAGTTACACTGACTCCTGTCCTCCTTCAGGGCTCATTTAAGATCTATCCATTGCCTGACGATCCCTCCATGCCCGTAGCCCCACGCCAGTTCCGCAAACTCCCCCCGAACGGTTTAGAGGAGTGCCTGGTACGCGTCTACATCATCCAGGCCTATGGCTTACAGCCCAAAGATGCCAACGGCAAGGTAGGTACAGCACAACCAAAACAAGACACAAAAGGAAAGGAACACGCGAACAAGCAGTTCGCTTTTCAGTGACCTTGTATATGGCTCGGGGTTGGGAGAGGTTGTTACAACAGCCCTTGTATTTTCACTAGACGCATTCACAAATCTCTAGTTTTTTTCATCAGCCAGACGAGTCCTTTGCGAAGTGCCAGAGTCATAAGAGAGCTGAGAAATTGCTTTATGAAAACATGGAGCCACCCTTTTACCCACAACCATCTTGCAATCGCTGCCCGAGACATGGCCAACACGCCACCACCGCTGGCCCTGCGTCAGATGGGCTTTCCCTTCATTAGTTGCGAATATGCTAAGATGACGTCCTTTCATCACCTACTCAGGCCAGGAGTTATGATATGGAACATTTCACACATGTACTCACTGCCTATGAAACACACACTGATCACAGAGATTTGATGTTTTTTTTCCACCGAAAGTGCAAAGAGCGGTTGTTTTAAGTACAAAAAGAGGGTGTGCTGTTTTGGATATTGTCGCTTATAGCATATATGTGCGAGTTTGTGGCTATGTTAACACATACTAACAAGCACTGCTTGTTCTTTCACAGTGTGACCCCTATGTTAAGATCACACTTGGCAAGAAATCAGTCGATGACCATGACAATTACATACCCTGTACTTTGGACCCTGTCTTTGGAAAGTAAGTTTTTTCTCTTTCTTTCTGTCCCTGAACAGATTCACACACACATACAGATATAAAAACACGTCATTGCAAGGATCAATTATACCAGCAGGGGTCGCCACACTCATAATAATGATGACGCCCCTAATTCTGAGAGTCTTGATGTTGAATAGGTGTGAGAAGGAAGGTTTGATCTGATGGCTGAATAGCAAGCATGTGAATTACTGCTTTTGAGAACATTTAAGTGAAATAATTTCCGGCCCAATGAAGTATTCAGAGATTAAAATGTGTGTTTTGCTTCTCATTTAGGATGTTTGAGCTGACATGCTCTCTGCCCATTGAGAAAGACCTAAAGATCACGCTGTATGATTATGACATGGTCACTAAAGATGAGAAAATCGGAGAGACCGTCATTGATTTGGAAAATCGCTTCTTGTCACGTCATGGTGCTCGCTGCGGCCTGCCACAGTCCTACTGTTTGTAAGAAATGCCTCTGATTGTATATCATTTCACCTACCAGGTATTATTAGGAGTCATTATGAAAACTGTAAAAAACAGGAAATGTCGTACTGTAATCCCCAAGATCTTCTCTGATTCAAAGTAGTAAAGACCAGCAAAGCACCTTAAGCTGGCTTAAGCTTTAACTCAAAAAACAATTTAAAACAGCCTGTGGTCAAGGGCTGATCAGTTGACAGTTACAATAACTGTGATAACACATTCTGCTTAGTTTTGCATTATAAATGAACACTTTTTGTCTCTGTGCCGGCTCTAGGTCTGGAGTAAACCAGTGGCGAGATCAGCTGAAACCATCCCAGTTACTTCATCGTCTGTGCGAGAGGCGAAACTACAAACTGCCCGTCTACAAGCAGGATAGAATCTACTTCAGAGGACAAGAGTACACAGTTGCAGACCTTGGTCAGTGTCCTAAACACACACTCCAACTTGACCTAGTTTCCTACCACTGAATTTACTGTTCACAATATTTGATCATTAATTCTGCGATTGTTGTTACCGAGAGCGGCTTCTTACGTGGGTGCGTACGTACGAATAAACAGAGGCATCGCGACCTATCAAACCCACGGGCTGGACGGCGAAAAAAGAAAGTGGAAGTCTTTTCTTTGGAGCTGCTGAAAGCATTAGTCACGAGTAAGAGCTAATCAAAGCAGCAGCCTGACTCCATCACATCTTCCGTCATTAAAAAAAGCGGGTCGAGTACGAGATCGGCTGCGGTTCTGTGAAAACACTGACAGAAAAAGAATAACGATATATGTCTCGGCTTGTGCCATACATCATATCTGTGTGTGTGGGATCACAGAGCTGTCGGGGAGGCCGCTTGGCTGTTCTTGCTCAGCGCTATGAGCGGAAAGAATGAGTTGTTCCTCTGTGTGAAGAAAAACAAGTGCGATATTGTAAAGACGAAGGACCTGTGTAAACATACAGCACCTCTGACATAGTCATTCATTCACAGCAAATATATCACTCCTTGCCACAGCAACCTGACGTCCCCTCCTGTTTTAAAGTGTGCCCTGGGGAAGATAACGATAACTGATGCTAGTTTACCGTTAGGTGTGTATTATGTTGATCTTACTCATGCGTAACCCCCATCAGATCCTCCCAGCACTTCTGGTTTGACCTCTAAACCTTTCAGGTCCCACAGCCGCCTTTCAAGCAGTCAGATGTCACGCAGGGCCTTCAGAAAGCCAAGCTCTCCAGCCATTTTCCCTTCCATGATGCTTTGGGACGAGGTCGGCTTCAGATTTATGGTGAACTAGCATATAAGAGTGTTCAGCCAAGGTCAACAGTGCGGCGGGTTCCTCAGCCTCCTGCTCCCGTGTCTCGCCACGGAGGAATACTACATCTCTTTGTTTAGCCCATGTAACCGCGCAACCCGCGCGTCAAAGCAATTATCAGGTGGCCTTTTCGGGCCTCCAACTTCATGGCAGAAATTGTCTTCCTCCACTTCAATCTTTTTCCTCTTTTCTCCACACTCCAACCATGTTTCCCTCAGGGACGTGACACAGGGTTTCAAACCATAAACTCAACATTGGACGTTTATTTTTTTTTTCTTCCTTCGCTCTCTCTTTTTGCTTTTTGACAAGGGGAAACTCTCTTCTTAGAGCAACAGCAGTGAAATCAACGCATCATTTGAGGAACAGGGAAAGATAAACATTTCCGACTATTTAAGTGGAATGCTTCATGAATTTTGGCTTTTTTCTACTCTGGGTTATGACTTAATAAAACTTGATGCCCAAATGTTCTTCATATCAAATCAGAGGTTACATAGCGGCTCCATTTCACGGTTTTAATGGAAAATAACATTGTGAGTAACTGTTAAACAATTTTTAACTGTTAAACAATTACAAAAAAAAAAAAAAACATGAAAGTTTGAAGTGCCTCAACATTTTGTGTCAATATGAATTTAAACTACAGTGACCTTACTGTTGACTACATTTGGCCCTCAGATGAAGGGAAACCTCTTAATCCTCACCTGGGACCAGTAATGGAGCGTCTAGCTCTGTTGGTGTTAATGAGACAGGGTCTGGTGCCCGAACATGTAGAGACGCGACCCCTCTACAGCCCCCTACAGCCAGATATAGAACAGGTTACGAAGTCTCATTTTCCCATTCCCAAAAATTATTTTTTTTATTTTATAATATTTTATATTTATAATTTACATGTATTTTTTGTGGATTTTATGCAGGATTCCATATATTATTTTAAAATGTAATACAGTTTGTTTTATCGTATTGTAAATATGCAGTGTATTTTATTTTATTCTATACTAAATTTAAAAAAGTAATAGAGTTATAGTAGAGTAATAGAGTATTTTATTAATTTTATTTTATGTAATTAATTTTATTTATTATATACTATTTTAAAAATGTAATACAATTTTATTTTATTATTTTAGTTTTTGCAGAACCACATTATCTCACATAGCTTTCTCTATGCTTGTCTCATGTTTTTCATGATATGCCCTGTCACTCTTTACTGAGTTGTTTTATTTACCAAAACCCAGGGGCGGTTGCAGATGTGGGTGGACATTTTCCCGAAATCTTTAGGCCCACCAGGACCTCCGTTCAACATCACACCACGCAAAGCTAAAAAGTAAGAGCATTTCCTTGGTTTAACATCTATCAATTTTGTTCTCAGAACACATCTAGAAGCATAACATGTCCATTTTTCTCCTCCCATAGGTTCTTCCTGCGCTCTATTATATGGAACACAAGAGATGTTATCTTGGATGATGTCAGTGTTACTGGGGAGAAGATGAGTGACATTTATGTGAAAGGGTACATCTGGGTGTCATAAATGGGTTGTTGGGTTTGTGTGTATGAGCTTGTTTCCCATTTCATGGGCCTGTTGCTTGTCTGTTTCCACTGTGACCAATAGTAACAACGGCTTGCAAAAATTATCGATCAGTAGCAACAAACACACAGTTGCAAGGCAACCATAGACCCAAGCTGTAGGCCAATTACAGCTAAGCAGCATTGTCTTCTAATGTGTTGGAAATTATGTGTCGGGTAATTGTGAATGTTATGTTTTCAATCCTAGCTGGATGCATGGCCATGAAGAGAACAAGCAGAAAACTGACGTGCACTATCGATCACTGGGCGGTGAAGGCAACTTTAATTGGCGCTTCCTTTTCCCCTTCCATTATTTACCTGCAGAACAACTCTGCACCATTGATAAGAAGGTGAGACGTAATCTGCATTTGGAAACCAACAGCATGTCAATTGAGAAAGACATGAAGGAAAACTCAAAATGAATAAACTCTGAACTGTTGATAAGAAAGCAGGACATAATCTGTATTTGTGAGTTTAGTGGAAATATGTCAATTGAAAAAGACATAAAAAGAAAACTCAAACCGGATTTGTTTAGTGGTTAGCTGGTGACGCTAGGCCTGTCGACATTTATATCCGCACTCTGCGCTTCGGCTATGTTGCTGAAATGAAAATCTCTGGCCTTGATTGAATCTGAATAGGTGATCCGCAGGTCATCCTGCGTGATTTGCAGAGATTTAGTCTGACGCCCACATTTTGAAGGATATCTCTGCAGTTGGCAGGTGTTTAATGCAATGTTTCAAAGCCAGATATGTTGCAGGCTGCATCTGGCACGCTTCCACTTACCGAACGTGGTACATGAACATCTTGTAACTGCGAGACAGTCCAGACTTGAGCCAAGCAATCTCAGGGAAAACAGTTGTGATGGACAAGGCACTTAAAGTGAGGTTTTGGCAGGCAAGAGATCAGTTATGGTAAGATTGAAGATAGCGGTTCCACCCATTAAACTGAGAGCGGCCCGCAACAGCTGTCAAAAGATAGATCCACTTTAGCTGAAGTTTGTTGGACGCAACACACAATAGAACCGATACATAGTGAAACGGATTCTCTCGCAGGAAACGCGGCCCTCGGTGATAAATTAGAAGTGAGTTCTTGTTTGCAGTGTTTGTTTTGATGGAGCTGTATGCGGTTGTCAGGCAGGATGTGCAGACCGACGCGGCCTGTTTACCGGTGAACGGCAGCAGTGCAGCTCTGTGAAGCGTGAGTTCATTATCCTCGTTGTGTTTGTCCGAACATCCATCACGGGTACAGTACGGTGGGAATGCTGTCACACAGATGGAATCCTGTCTGGCGGTGGGGTGCAGATTCAGGGCTGTAGTGGGAGTCGCTAACACTCTTTTCTGACTGGGACGTTTCTGTCACTCTCGGTGGCTCTCACTCTCTCTCTGTCTCTCACCCTCTTTCTAATTCTGCTTCGCACATTCACGCTATCATCTCCTCACTCTGTCTTTTTCAGTCGCTGTCTTGGTCTGTCAGTTTATTTCTGCCTCTCTGTTTTTCCTAGAGGTGGTGTAGCTCATTTGTGGTGCTGGGTACTAATAGATTGTTGGGTTAGATTTCACAAGCAGGGCACTTAGTAGTGTCTATCAGTATATTGATTATTGGCTGATATTTGAGATGATTTAATTTATTTATGTGTTAATATTGAATATTTAATTGTTAATGCTCATTTCCTCTTTTTTACATTTAGATTACCGTAAGCTCACTTGATCTTTAATACATTAATAATTTTAAAAAGTGTTAAATGTAAGATTTAGCAAATATCAAAATGAATATCAATTTTTCATACTGTACATGTTGTGTTACCTAAATTCACTTGTAGCATTTAAAATTGTTTTAATTGTTAAAATTGGAAATTTTTTGTTTTATATTTATTTTTTTGTTAAGACAAAATAGTGTAGAGTTTTAATATCAGTTGTTTATCAGGCTATCCCTCAATATAACTTTGTTTTTATTTTATTTATTTATTTATTTATTTTTACCGGAATTGCTCAGTATTACAAGTTTATTTACCCTACTTTTACATTTAGATTGCCTTTTCCATAAACTAACATGCACATAAAATAATATTTAAAGTAATAATTGAACACTGTTACGTTACCTTCATCAAATCTCAAAATGAATATAATTTTTTCATATTGTGCATGATAGTGTTTTGATGTTTAAATTCACATGTAGCATTTAAAGTGGTTGATTTTGGATTTTTGTTTTATTTTAAATTTATTTAGACATGATATCCTAAAAATATAAATAAAAATATTTTGAAAATATACTTTCATACCTGCCATGTGTATATATATTATCATCTCTAACATGGAAAATAATAATTGGCTTGTCACTATCAGCTAGAATGTTAATACTGTGCATCTCTCCCCCGGGTTGCTTAAAATAATATTTCAGGTTCAGTACAAGTTAGGCTCACTCGACAGCATTTGCTGCATAATGTTGATTACAGCAGAAAATGCACTTGTCAAGGTTACAGTTATAATGAAATAAACACTTAAAATAAAATAAACAGTTCAACTTACATAAGCGAAAATACAAATCAGTAAGTAGTTCTTCTGTTTGTACCTCTCTTAATCTCACCATGTTTTTTTCCTCTACAGGAGCATTTTTGGAGTCTGGATAAATTTGAAACAAAACTCCCTCCTAAACTTACTATCCAGATCTGGGACAATGACAAGTTCTCCTTTGATGATTTCCTTGGTAAGACCAAAACCCACCAGTCGTCCCTCGTGCCAGATCACTCCTCAGCTCTCTTCCACAGCTTTGCCACCCTCAGCAAATTCAGTCGTGTTAACCTTGCAAAGCACCACAAAGCTGTTTTTCAAGCATATTTCTCAGCCTTGACATGACAGAAGAAAAACGTTCTGTGGAACTGGACCACACTGATAGGACCATGTGTGTGGTTTATTGTCATTAACCTATACCTCTGTCTAGATGGATATGTGCGTACAGGGAGATGTTTACCAAAACCTGAACCTCCTTAACCTGTGTGAGGTTACCACCGCACTGTTGTGTAGCGTGACCGTCAGCATAAATGCGATTAACAATCTTAACGCAAATATATCATTCAGACCACATTAGCCCTCTATAACATCTTTACAGCTAATGTTATTATTATCAGCTGAACCTAATTTCCAACATGTCAGCACAACTGAAAGAGAAAGAAGTTATGACCTGACTCCTTAAAGACCTCTATAAAATACACTGATCTATGTACATTTGTAAAATAATTAGCGTTCGACCACAATGGGGAAAACCTCAAAGAAAACAACTGACTGCCAGCTGCAAAGTCTGAAGGTCACAGATTTTTTGACTGATATTACAGGAAATGATTGAGAAAAACAAGATTAGGACACTTGCTGACTGTTGCTTCTATTATATTCTTATTTCTTTTGCATAGATAATCCACATTTACGTTTATTCTCCTCTGCTAAATTTCTAGATATTCTCTTATATTTAATGTGCAGTCTGCTGTGGTGTATCATTGTGTGTAACAAATAAATTGTTAAACTTTTTGCTCAATTTCTTCTCACTCTCTTTCTAAGGCTCTTTGGAAATGGATTTGAACCATATGCTGAGTCCAGCAAAGTCTCCAGAGAAGTGTGGTCTTGAGATGTTCTCTCAGTCCCAGGACAAACTGGTGTCTTTGTTTGAGCAGAAGACAGTAAAAGGCTGGTGGCCTTGTGTGTGTGACAGAGAAAATGGAAAGATACTTGCAGTAAGAGTTACATGCAAACCTGGGTTATTATTGTGTGGAGAAATTCTTTCTTTCTTTCTTTCTTTCTTTCTTTCTTTCTTTCTTTCTTTCTTTAATTTAATTTGTTTCAGCATAGTTCTATTTTTCATCTTGAAACAGCATCACAAACTGTTCCGTTTTCCTATGATGACACATACTACGCCTTTTATATGTTTCATAACTAAAATCAAATGGCTGGTGTCATTTCAATTACACCCTCTCCTATCTATTTAGACAGTTATTTATGACAAGATACAACATACACTATGTTTGGGAGGATAAATATATCAGACTGCCCTGCACCGATTAAAAATATGAAAACTGAAGTAATCTTCTGTAAAATGTATTATTTATATTGTAATTCACATTTATAGTTTCAGTTTAGTTTTGTTCCATTTTTATTTAAAAATTTTATTTTTAATATTTATTTTAAAAATACTAAAAATATATCATAATAATATAAAAAATAACATTTATTTAATTTTTGATTTTTTTCAATTTTTAGTTAAATATTCAGTTAAAAATTAAATAATTAACATAAGATTACTGGTATTAATATTAAGTTAAATAATTTAGTAATGTTTTACAATAAGGTCCATTAGGTAATGTTAATTAATGAATTAATTAACATTAACTAACAATGAGCAATACATTTGTTACAGTTTTTATTCAACTTTGTTAACGTTAATTAATAAAAATACTACTACTGTTTTTTGTTAGTTCATGTTAGCTCAGGTCCATTAATAAAATATTAACAGATTTTAATAATATATTAGTGAATGCTGAAATTAATATTAACTGAGGTTAATAATGCTTTACAAGTATTTTTTATTGTTCATGTTTATGTTAACTTTGTAATTAGCTAGTGTTAATAAATGTAACTTTATTACAAAGTGTTACTAATAATTCAGTGTTTTTGTTTTAATATTTATAATGTTAAAAATAAAAATGAAATATGAAATTATTATTTATCATTACATTATGCATTTTCCAACTGCCAGCGTGTATGTCTCTTTTACATTACAATTGCATTTATGCATTTGGTAGACGTATTTATCCAAAGTGATTTACATGGCATTGCAGGTTTACAATTTATCAGTTCATGCATTCTCTGAGAATCGAACCCATGACCTTGGTTTTGCTAGTGCTAGTTTACTTTTTGAGCTACAGGAAACTGAGCTGCTCTTTGTCACTCAGGGAAAGGTGGAAATGTCACTGGAAATCGTCTCTGAGCAGGAGCAGGATGAGAGGCCTGCAGGACACGGCAGAGATGAGCCCAACATGAATCCCCATCTAGATGAGCCGCAGTAAGTCAAGCACACCCATCACAATCATTCCCCTCACCAAATAACCAAAAAGTATACCGTATTATTCTTTTTACTGGCCCTTAGCTCAAGGTGGGAATTACAGAATTTAATATAAGGTTGCTAATATACTTTTTCTCTCTCCAGGCGTCCTGAGACCTCATTCTTATGGTTCTCATCCCCATTTAAGACGTTTAAGTTCATTGTGTGGAGGAGGTTTAAGTGGCTTATTCTGGGCTTCTTTGTACTCTTTTTCATCATTCTCTTCCTTGGAGTCTTTCTCTACGCCTTCCCTGTAAGTATCTGGGTGATGGTAGTAATTGTGTCGATAAAAGAAAAGGGTTAAAGTTTAAATAGGGGTTTCTGTGATCATGAAGTGTTTGATCAGAGATGCGTGTCTCTGATCGTAGTTCAGGAATGTGGCATGTGTTATTCAGAACCGCAGACATACTCATACACAGTATGCACACTGAAGACATTTCATACTGTTCTGTGTAATATACAAATGTTGAAATGACATTTTTAAGTATTAGCCATACATAAAATGTTCATCATACAGGATCAAGAAAACCAACCATATGTGCATATAGTACAATTTATATTATATTATATTATATTATATTATATTATATTATATTATATTATATTATATTATATTGTTACCGTTCAAAAGTTTGGGGACAGAAAGATGAATTAAAAAAAAAAACTTTTATTCAGCAAGGATGCATTAAATTGATCAAACGTGACAGTAAGGACATTTTTAATGTTACAAAAGATTTCTGTTTCTGCTTTTTTTGAACTTTCTATTTATTACAGAATCCTAAAAAAAGTATCATGGTTTACACAAAAATATTAAACAGCACAACTGTTTTCAATGTTGGTAATAATAAAAAAAGGTTCTTGAGAACCAAGTCTGCATATTAGAATAATTTCTGAAAGGTTATGTGACACTAAATACTGGAGTAATGATGCAGAAAATTCAACTTTGCCACCACAGGAAAACAAATACATTTTAAGATATATTAAAATAGTAAACAGTTGTTTTAAATTATAATTTTTCACACTAATACTGTATTTACTTATTGTATTTTATTTTTCATTAAATGCAGCCTTGGTGAGCATAACAGACTTTTTTCAAATCATTAAAAAATCTTACTGACCCCAAACATTTTAACTATAGTGTATATTATATTAAGAGATTTTTTTGAATTCTTTATAGCATATGTGAAACATAAAAAAATATATATTCATTTATAAATATTAATATATAATAAAACATGCTAGAATTTAGCATTTTTAAACTAGTATTATAATTTTTACAGAACTATGCTGCTATGAAGATGGTTGGACCCTTCAGTGGAGTGGGAAAGGGAACACAGTAAGACAGTGATGGGAAAAAGGACATAAACCCTCACATCCATTACCAACCACACCAAAACTCCATCCACAAATCTCTGTCCATCCTACTGGAGACATCTGCGTTGCTTGTGCACATGTCCTTGTGTCTTACGAGCCAAGAGAAAACTGAAGACAGGCTGAGAGTATTTGAAGTCTTTATGTGTGCGTTAGCCTGCTTTAGTCCTATATGCATGAAAGTTGCATAACGTCTGTGTGTGTTTGTACATGTATTACATGCCGATCTCACTGCCCCGTATCTGAACCGGTCCTGAACTCTCTCAGTATTCTCTTCAACTCCCACTTACACTTTCATCTCTCTGTCGGTTTAATCCTTTTTAATGTCTCCTGTAAAAGTGGGTTCTTTCTTCACAGCCAGATGCTTCTTTCTTCTTCCTTCACGCAGAGAGAGGGAGACAGAGCCGCGTCGCACCACCTCCCATCCATTCATTCCTCTCCTTTCAACAGCACTGGCTCTTTAGGTTAAACCCTGATTTGTACCGTTAGGCTGTAAGATCCGAGACAGGCCGGTTATTAGCTGAGCCCCCGCTGTCAGCAAGCCCACCTCTCTGATTACTATCACACTCTGTTATTTTGCTTTAGCAAAATCCCCACTAAATGGATTCGGGGTCAACTGTGGGTTGGCAACGTGTGTGAATGTATGTATGTGTGTGGAATGTGGGCTGTGAATGAGAACGAGAGATAAAAGACTTGTTTATTTGTGCAAATGTTACACTCATGCCCCGGTGCCTTTGTGCCTTTTTGCATTTCACTCTGTAAAGTATGAAAATGAACAGGCGCATCTGGAAGAAGTTGCCAGACTTCTAAACATGCCTGTGAAAGAGCTGTTACATGATAAAATACACAAATTACTTGTTTTCTCTCCATGACCAGGTCATGAGCTCCTCTATCTAGTTCAGTGAGTAGAAACTATTGTGGGGTCGCATTTAGTGAAATTTTGGAGAATCTGTTGTCAACTCTTTGCATGCTCACATTAGATTTATCTGATGGAGCTTCTCTATGAACAGGAAACGTCAAGAAATCTGGGTTAATCCGACCTAACCTGCAGGATTTCCGGAAGTGTTTACATTTTATTTTAAAAAATGAGGGCAAAAGTAGTGAAGAAGGGATTTGATGTTTCCATAAAGTCACTGATTTGACAGTAAAAAGGATGCATTCCTATCTCTGTTACAGAAAGAAAAATATGAGCAATTACATTTATTTTTTTCATCATAGCTATTTTCTGCACATCTGTGCATGGATCTACAATATCACTGATTTATGAAAGGAAAGTGAATGAGAGAAAACATAAACCAAAATGTCTTGCCTAAGTGATCTCTTGCCAAATATTGTACAATATATAGCTGAATATCTGATTTATGCAAAACACAAATCCCCATGCTGAGCATCTATGAATAGTTGTCGTTCATATACAAGTTTTGCAGTAAGTTTCTTAATTTGACAATTAAAATGGATATTTCTGTTATTAAACTTCTGAATGATTTTAATGATGCATGTCGTCTAATTGCCTTAAAGCTTCTGCTGTCATCTCTGATGAATTCACTGTTAAATTGACTGTATTTGTATCACACTGTAATATGCTACGGTCAAATATATACCTATATATACCAGTTTTGTATATATTTATCTGTTCATTTTGAGTCAGATGTAATTGAAGTTTTTTCTACAGAACTGTGTTGCTTTTATTTGAATTTTTTCTCCAGATCCACGGACCACCTTATATGCAGATTTAACCTTTAAAGCCAAACCACAACAGATCGGTCAGGGTGTTTGACTTGAGAGCAAATTAGAAGCACTCCAGCGCCCAGCCAGGGTTTCATGGAGCCAAGGGCAACTTACCCTTGCATTTCTACCAGCTGTTCTGTAAAGTGAGTGATTTAAAATATGATACAGTAGATTTCTGATACAATGTTCTGAGCTCACTTTTAGTTTGGTGTAGGGTACTCTTACAGTACATGGGTCTTGTTAACTCTTAACAGTGTAGGAAGGAAATGTTAAACGTTATAATGTTGTAAATCTGGTGAGTATACCACCATTTTGAAGTCTCTCACACTCTCTTACTCATTGTAACAAGGTTTCAAAGTATAGAAATGGCCATATAGTATCCAGTGCAAGTTATAACAGAGTGATAGATTTGGCACCCAGTGAAACCACATCCTCACTGTACCTCTGTGTATTGCTCCAGCCCAGCCTGAATGGGACCATGGACGCCAGTTCATGTATATGAAAAGAGTGACTCCTTAAGTTTGGAAGTCAGTAAGATATATATATATATATATAATATATATATATTAGTGTGTGTGTGTGTGTAACAATGGCACATTAAATTGATCAAAAGTGAGAGGTTTTTTTTTCATTCAAACTTTTACATTTCTATTTTAAAAACTGTTCTTTTGAACTTTGTTCATTTTAGAATCTTGGGGGGAAAAAAGTCACTCTTTCCACAAAAATATTAACCTTTGCCATCACAGGAATAAATTACATTTTGAAATATTTTAAAACAGCTGTTATTTTAAATTGCAATAATATTTCATTTTAAGAAATGTTATTTAATATTTTAAATATTTTTCTGTATATTTGATCAAATAAATGCATCCTCTGTGAACATGCATATACTGTTTATATAATTTGAAAAAAAAAAAAAAAAACTATTGAAATAATATTGTGGATGTAAACTTTCTTCTAATATTTCTTCTAATTTCTGTTTACTTGAATACCATCAAGTATTTCTCCACTTTATCTTTTCATGTTTCTTTATCGCTCCATTATCGTTTCTTTATAAGCATGTCAAAAATTAAGCAGTCCTGCGAAACTGTATTGTCATACCACCTAATCCTACTCAAGAGAATGGCTCAAGCTATTTCATTATCAACAGGAAAGATTAACTCCTGAAAATGTTGATATTTAGCTGTTAAAGGGTTCTATGTAGATTACAGAAGTACCCCTTGTTATGAGCGTGGCCGTTAGTCTACATCAGCCTGTGAAACTTTTTTGGCTGTCGACGTAATAGCTAATTTCACAAACGCATCTAATATTCTCTAATATTCTCTCTGATTTTAGCCATGGTTTTAACAAGAATAAAACCAAAAATCATGGTTCTTGTAGCCATGGTAACCGCAAATTAACCATGGTTTTGTTACTTCAAATAGCCTAATAATTTACAAAGAAGTATTAAGATAATATTTTTTTGTGGTTATAAAAACAGACCTAAGCCAACAGCCTTTAAAATGACTGAAAATGCATTATATAAAACAATGAGGCAATAATGACTGGTTAATTAATATTTATGGTTTCATTGAATAACACTGTTAAAATACATAATGTAATACAAAATACATTTATGTGCATTACATGTTATTACGCCTGCAAAGGGAGCCAAAGGCCTGGTAATTGCTGCTGTTACACTTACAGGACGATAAAATCCTTGTTTAATATGCTATTGACCCAACATTTAATTAAAATATTCACTTAATCTTTAATTTTTGTCCACCTTTTGGTATAGATGACACAGCCTCTATAATTTCTTCAACAAAAATACATGTGGACATCACAACCCTTACAAAAATTATCCATGGCTTTATCGTAGTAAAACTGCTTAATTTTCTTTTGCATGATTTCTGAATGCTTGAGACTATAAAATCAATCAGACAACTGTATTAATAAAATCATAGCCATAGGTAACTGTCTAGAGGGGGGAGGGGGGGAAATGTACAAATGCAAGGAAATGTAAATAAGAAGCTTGGTGTGTTAAATAAATGCATGTATAAATAGTGTTTTTTGTGTGTGTGTGTGTGTGTTTGAAGAAAGACATTGTATTATCTGAGAAAAAAAGCCTACTCGATTATGTATTTTGAGTATTTCAAATACAAAATACTGTCTCTCAAATTATTTAATTATACATTACTTTTGATTTTTTTTGTCCAGCAAAATACAAATTACAAAAAACGTATTTTATAATTAAATACGTATTTCAAATACATTTAATTGAAATACTGCCCATCTCTGCATCCTAGTCATGTCAAACAAGACAGTTAACTCTTGAGCAGTAAAAGAAGTGAAATCCGTACTGTGTAGATAACAGGCACGTGACTGTCAGGCTTGGTTTGGGTGTGTTATTTCAGTCTTGGTGAACTTCCTGTGCTCGCTGACCGCTGTCCACATTCTGCATGGGTGGGAGGCAGGAGCCAGACCCTTGTCACCACTTTTGGTCTCTCCTTTGTTTTGGGGAAATATCAGATGTCAACAGCTGAGGTGTTCCTACAAATTAGGCCCCTGATGAAAACAAGGAAAAATGTGGCAATATTGCTTAAATTGACAGTGATATCAATACTAAATACATCTTGGCCTGGTTTAAAATAGACCTTTGAGTGAAAGTCAAGACCTTTGTTTTTGCGTTTTAATGGGTTTTACTATGTTTGAGGCAAAGGCGTGACTTGTTCTCCACATGGAAAAGGATCACTGGGCTTAACAGAACTTATTTTTAATGTTTCTTGAGTGAGAACATGGAAAAATCCAGACAGTCAACATCAAAAAGCCTTTCCTATAAAACCACATCTGCATTGACTGCTTTGACCTTGCCAAGATCGACCCCCCAGCCGCTATCTCACCAAATCCATGTAGACCGCATTAATGGATTAATAACACCAGAACTATGGGAACATCATGGGTGCTTTAAGAAATGGATGATTTTGGACGTGGGTTCTCGATAATTAGCCATCTTTGGATTTGCATTTGTTGCATGTTTATTCTCTGCCTTTATGGCAGCTAACTGCATAATAGTCTTGCTAAGTGGCCTCTTAAAGTGCATTTTGCAAGCATATACATATGTATTATCTCATTTTACACTTAATTATCAACTGAATAAACAAGGTGGAATTTTGAACTGCGAAATGGAAAAAGCTATATAATTTTACAAGCTGAGCAATCACTAGATTTTTGATGTGTTGAGTCACCTTTGTTTCTCTTGCCTTTGTTTTGACAATGCCTGAGGTTTAGCATGTTTGCTCTCTCTGAATAGTGAAATGATGCACTTTCAAAGCATTCGAGTCATTTCATTTTAATAAAATCATTATTATTATTTTTTTTTTAAATCTGAATTTTTTTCTGGATATTAATTGATCATCCAACATAATCTCATTAGTTATCATAACTACATAAAGTGTGCAAAGACACTGAAACATACAGACATAATCTTGATGTAAAAAAAGTTAAATTTTATAGTTAAACTAAACCATTAAAAATCATTAATCGAAATAAACTAAAGCTATATTTAAAAAAAACTAATAAAAGTGGCAAAAACACACAACTAATAACTAAAATTTAATATGAAATAGAAAAATATAAAAAAAATTAAATATATTAATAAAAACTATAAAATAATTGTTAATTGATTGATTTTATTGTATTTCCTCAATAATATTATGCTCAATGCTCATTGGGCTATATCATTCACAAAATACTTGCTTACAAATATCTATATAATATATTCTGTAACTTGAATTGTTTTTTTTTTTTTTTTACATTGATCTACCTATTATATTTTTAATAATACAGTATAATCATAATAAATATCTATGTATTATTATACAATAAATATCTGTATAATATTATAATGCACAAATATGTTTCTGTGCATATATAGTATGTACATTCTTTTTACTTTGTAAATATACTTTAGATACTGTCAGTACATCCATGTTGTACATTTTAGCATATCCAAACATACAAAATGTGCTTTAACAATATAAATACCTACAAATACTGATGAGACTGGGCTGGATCTTCACGTTTGTTAATTAATATTGGGCACTCAGATCCAAAGCAAAAGCCGCTGCCATTTCATTTTGTATTTATTCCTGTTACAACAGGCCAGGTGGCCTTACAGTACCCTCTCACACTTGTACACACATGGGAACCACAATGGAGGTGGTTTTTATGGAGCAGTGTGCATAATTGTTTGCCTACTTCATGCATTCTGCGAGCAGCAGGGTGGCACGCATGTGATGCCCTACTAAGTATTTCTTACAGACACGTCTGGCTCACAGCCTATCCTTGAGTTTGGACCATGGCAATAAAAGCTCCTGCTACTGGTCTGCCTAGTTCTCATCCACAAAACCTCCAAAACCGGCTATTAGCTTGACCTACCACAGTGCCTGACAGTAAGCAGCAGAGAACATGATGAGAAAAAAGGAAGGGAGGAGAGGAGAAAAATGCTGGGAAATGAAGTCACCGAAAAGCAATCTGAGGAACGTGAAGGATGCTGATTATTAAGACACTGAATTAAAACTTTTGTGGTTCCAAGTTAATGTAGGTGGAAGGGTCCGAGGGTGTTGAACGACGACAGGAAAGACCAGTTCAGATGAATCCTTACAGGACCTTTAGTGATGGAAGACAAGTGTGTGGCTTGTGGCCACTCGGTTGTTACTGGCTGTATTTCAGATGTGAAGGCATCAGTCTCACATTATGATGTCTGGGAACCAAATTCCACACAGACAGGCTCTTTCCTCTCATTGCAGCAGGAGGAAGCATTAAAGGTCAGCTAACAGGAAGTGAAAAATGCCAGTTTCTTTGAAGTTATAATGTGGGAGGGTAAACTCTAGCTTTAAGCATCTAGTCCTTTGCGTCGTCTTCTTCAGACAGAACAATGTGTTTCTTTGTTGTGGGAAATTGCATTGTAGTCCCCAGTGGTATTTGGTTTTACCACTTTTTTTTTTTTTTTTTTTTTACCCAAGCTTCAAATGTGCCCACAATTCTTTTGTTTCCAGCAAAACAGTGCGCTAAATAACTGTTAGCATCAGTAGTGTACAATGTTCCCATTTACAATTACAGCTGAAAGCCCTCGATTAAATTTACAGAGATTTTCTTTTTAATTAGGGAAACATCTGAGCAGCTGACCAAACCGTCATAAACACCACATTCTGGTGGTTTCCGATCAGCTGGGAGGGAGAAAGTGTCATTTAAGTATGTCGTTTTCATGTTGTATTTCTACAGACAGATCATAAAAATTACCTCCAGTATCCACTTTTTATTTACTTCTTACCTTCTCCATGCAAATCCCATTACTAATGATAACGGTTAACGTTAACAGTTGTTCCGCGATATGGACAGAATGCCTTACTGAGATATTTTGACATATTTTGGCATTATTACTAAATCTACAGCCTGAAATGGACAGCACGACCAGTGTAACTCAATTCACAAAGAAAAAACTGTTACTAGCCGCATCTTTTAAGTTTATCAAAAACTTACAGTCTAGTTGTTGAATGAATGACTCTAAGAAGTTCCTGTTAGTAAATGAAACGTGAAGTGCCATTGTTTCTCTCGCCTATGTATATGGCTATATATTCTTGATTAATTCAGATTCTGATTAATAAAAAGCTTCCACAGCAGCTTTGTTAAAGGGTTACTCCTCCCCAAAATGAAAATTTTGTCATAAATCACGTACCCCATGTCGTTCCAAACCAGTAAAAGCTTCGTTCATCTTCGGAACACAAATTAAGATATTTTTGATGCATTCTGACAGCTGTCTGACTCTCCCATAGACAGCAATGTAATTAACACGATCAACGTCCAGAAACGTAGCAAGGAGATCGGTAAAATAATCCATGTGACATCAGTTCAACCATAATTTTACGAAGCTACGAGAATACTTTTTGTATGCAAAGAAAACAAAAATAACGACTTTATTCAACAATTTGTCTCCTCCACGTCACCATAGTGCCATTTTGGAGAGCATCCACTGAACGCAAACAGCATAAGCTGTTCTGTGTCAGCTGTGTCATGCGGATACACTGTTTACACTTTGATTTGAATGAAAACGATGTATCCGTGTGGTGCAGCTGACACAACAGCTTACACTGTTTGCGTTCAGTGGATACTCACCAAAATGGTGCTACAGTGACATGGAGACGAATTGTTGAATAAAGTCGTTATTTTTTTTTCTTTGCGTACAAAAATATTCTTGTAGCTTCGTAAAATTACAGTTGAACCCCTGATGTCACATGGATTATTTTACTGATCTCCTTGCTACGTTTCTGGACGTTGATCGTGTTAATTACATTGCTGTCTATGGGAGGGTGAGAGAGCTGTTAGAATGCATCCAAAATATCTTAATTTGTGTTCCGAAGACGAATGAAACTTTTACGGGTTTGGAACGACATGGGGATAAGTGATTAATGACAAAATTTTCATTTTGGGGTGGAGTAACCGTTTAAGTTTTCTGCTACATAGTAAAGGCCAATTTTTGAAAAGTCCTTTCAGAAAAATTGGAAAAATGGATTAACTATTAAAATTATATTTTTCATAAATGATTGATTAAAGGAATAAAAAACAGAACATGAAACATTCAGTTCTTGAATATTTCCATTTCTAATGATGAGCTGAACATGCGTCTACATATTGATAACTGTGGAAAGCCAATGTACCACTGGCTTTCTGCATGACCTAAAGTTTGATCACCATGACACTTCCAAATCCACCACACATTTTCTCAGAAGCTTTCCTAAACCAAAGACAAAAGACTATGGCATCAGTGGTGTTTTACTAGCAATTTTTGCAATCATTTCTGGACAGGACATTTTAATCATTCCATTTTACTGATGTAAAACAATGAAAATGATACAGTGTGGCGAAAGAAATGTTTTTTTTTTCTTTCAAGTAATAAAGTGGTTAACATCTTTATTACCATTCAGAGAAATACTGGAATCTGCTGGAATGCTGTCCAGTCTGAAAATGTGGCTTGGAAAAGTTTGTGAGTCATGTTAATTTCACTTTTTATTTTTATAATCAATTTATTACAGTTTCTGTGACTCTTTCTTCTTGTGTGCTGCCTCCAAAACGGGATGACCTGTGTACTTTATGAATCATAGCATCGCAAAACAATTTAATAGATCAAATGACTGGCAACTCACATTACTTTGTGATATAATATCCTGTTGCTGTTTGATGTTCTTTTTTTTTTAGTTTCACATTTGTTTCCAGTTCTGCAAAAATGCAGTTCCCTCCAAATTTCCTTAACCTTTCATTCACCTCTATAAAACCGAGGGGAATGGTATCAGTGAAAAAATGTCAAAAACAATATTTCTAGATTTTATAGTGGTGATTATTATGTTTCATAAATTAATTTAGGATTTGTGTGCTACATCTGCCAACCAGTGAGCCCACTACTTCATTTCCCCTCATTTTAGAGGGGGAAAATCTTTTGGAATTATTCCCTGTTCAGAATCATTAGGGCCTGGTATGTGGAGCTTGTAAAGTTAACATTTTTTGACTTTCAAAGAAGACTTTCAAGGCATGGTATTCAGGATGAAAATGATCAAAAACAAGGTATTGATTCCATAATGGCAGCGAAATGTGTCACTCCTGCACAACAGTTAGTGTTTGACCTGTAAAGAATGCCTTTGAATCCAGAGCAAAGGAATTTGCCTTGAGCCAGTGCTTCCATAATGAAAAAGACTAACACCTTACGTGTCAGAGGTTATTAAATCATAACCAGGAGTGCTTTTTTTCTTCCAGGCTTCAGACATCAAAAGTATGAGCTGTATGAGCGTTGAGCTCGAAAGGAGAGTGTCAGTTAATCGTAGCTCTACGCAGAACTATAAAATCATAATGACCTCTGCTGCCCGCGCAGTCACCCTTTCTTCCATTCTACCAAACATAATCAAACAATGTCTTTAGAATCAAATTAAATTCCATTAAAACCATAATGGGATTACACTTGTTTGCGGTCATGTTTAGAAATGAGAAACAGCACCACCCTTATGCTGTTTAGTACTCAACACACCGTCACTATCACATCTGTACTTGCACAATACTGTCTAAATGAATTTGCTTGTATTTCTTGCTCCATGTTGCACCAGATGTTTATATCTATTTTTTAAATTTATTTATTTATTGTGCAACTGTTTCAGCATCTTGCTAACAATTCTCATAGCATTTTATCAGCCAAGCACTTAAGATTGTCTTTGAGTTGTATTTTTGTTGAATACTCCGCGTATAAAATGCTGAACCAGAAGGAATATGTGCATAGTGCTGGTGCTCCAAAACAGCAGCAGAGGTCCATTGTGTTTCTGTGTGTTTTTATTGCAAAACCATCATTCACTAATAAGGTTTTACAGTGAGTGTTTCCAAATTATAATTAATGAATGAATGTAATTTTTATATGTGTGAGCTGTGCCCTACAGACTTAGGCCTTATAAAGCACCCTGTAATTGCTCTTGTCAATTACACTCATAAAAAAAGCTAAGTAACAATATTCTACATGCCAACTGTACCTTACAGACATGAGCGTATTTTGTAGCAGAAGCTATTTCTTTAATGGTAGCCATATGAGCATACAATAAAAATAAAATAAAAAAGTCACAATGGTTTTGTTGTCCATCAAAGCAGGTAAAGCATGGCAATTATGGCATCATTATAGAAATCTACTTGTTCAATAAAAGAACAAGGAATCAGAAATCCGGTTATACATTGTGAACCTTTAGGGAAGAAATTTTTTGAAAAAAAAGAAAGAAAGTGCTGTTCGCTTGCCAAATGCTGGGATCATTTTAATATTTGTTTCATGGAGTTAAGCATGACAAAATTAATAACAGACAGTTGAGCAATTCAGTCAGATTAACTGAAAAACTGAATCACACCCTATAAGAAATGGCTTCACTGGGCAAGCTATATGTCTCTTAAGAGACATTTGCTCGGGAATCGGACTTCACTGATTATGCTATATGCTTTTGCTTCACTAAAAGAAAGGGCAGACACATTTGCTTCAAAATCAGACTTCTCTGATCGCACTGTATGTTTTGTGCTGGGTATTAATGCCAAGACCACTTTCAGGTCGACGCCGATAGCCTAGTGGGCAGTGCGCCATCCCGAGGACCTTTCCCCATCCCACCCCTCTCTCTCTCCCACTTCGCTTCCTGTCTACTCTACACTATCCTATCTTAATAAAGGCAAAATGTCAAAAATAAATCTTAAAAAAAAAAAGAACACTTTCAGAGTACCGCATTGACAAAATGCAAGCACGAAAACTGTTACTGAACCTGAATGTCATGAAAATCATTCGGTTCTGGTATTTTTTTCTCAAAAGTGGAACCGCGGTTTTAAAAAAGAACCGGTTCTCGGTTTCCAATCCTACTCACAACTCTCCCGGGGCTGATGTTATGCACTCAAACCACTGTTCAACACTGTCTTGTCCTCCTCAATCTAAAACAAAGCCCATCATCCTCCGACAATGCTGACCCCACCAACTTGAACAGTATGCTAGCGTTCACATTCTGTTTTCAGGAATCTGTGTGGTTATGATGATGCCATGGGCTTTTGAAATGGAAAAATCTGCAAGAATCCTTCATGACAACAGCATCTCCTTTACCGCATGTTAAAACATGAGGGATAAGGAAGAGAGGGTGAGATGAACTTTTAATGCCAAGCGTAAAATGACAGACAACTTTTCACCAAGAAATTAATCCAGAAAGGGAGAGAATCAGCTCCCAGTCCTGGTCCCGGTGGGGTTGGAAAACAGCTCCCAGAACAGCAGCAAAATCTCTTCGCTGTCTTGTTCCTTTTTTCTCATTTGAGTCGGCCTTTCTAAAGCTGCGATTCTGGCACCAGTTGGTTGCAAAGCGGGCCTAATGGCCACTCGCCTCCTCTGATTTTCCGTAAGTCGTTCCCAAAAGGCCACAAAACATTTCATTGCATGCTGGGTTAAGACATTAGAAGTCGAGGTAATGTGCAGAATATGGTCCTTTACAGTCTGGCAGAGACCCAATAATCAACCCGGAGAACCAATCAACGTGGGTGCCAGGGTCAAGGTTCACAGTTGTGTTCATAGTCCCAGCAACTGCCCTCTCACAGGGTGGTACTCCTGGATTTCTGGAACCATTCACAAATAGCAATTTCTTAATAAGGCAGGCATTTATTAGAGTTCAGTGCTAAACCAAATCTTAGTTAATCTGTTACAGCTCTGTAAATGCTATAGTTTGGACTTGGGTGTGGACTTTTTACATTCAAGCCATAATATTCACATTATATGCTAGACATATAAAGATTAGCATGGTCATTACAAAGAATGAAAAAGGAAATATTTTTTGTTTTTACTGTATGTTTGATTTGGACCATGACTTAGACAAAAAAAAAATGCAGCATGCTCACATTTTCAGTTGTTTTGTGGTTTAGGCTATAAATTATACAAATAATGAGAGGTCTATTTGACATTAGTATTTATAGTCAACCAAAAAGGAAAATTCTGTCAATATTTCTGTCAGTAGTCTTACCTTTATTTCGTTCCAAACATGTATGACTTTTTCTTCTGTAAATCCCAAAGGTGTTTTTTTAAAGAATATCCTGATCGCTCTTTTCAATATAATGGAAGTGAATGAGAACTGGAGCTGTCAAGTAAACAAAAAAGTACCATAAAAAGTATAATAAAAGTAGCAATTTGTGAACAAATTGTTCTTTTAAGTCAGATCTTTTCAGTGAATCATTTGTTCACAAAAGTAGTACAAATGAGTCGTTCACGAATCAGATTGATTCGGTTCTTGAGTTAATCTCAATGTTTTGACTCCATTGACCCATCCCACACTGGAAGGGCTGATTATCAGTGAATAATGACTTTTGGTCTGTTCGTCATACAAAACTATCAAATGACTGAAAAACACATACTGTATCTTGTATGTATATCTCAGAAGACTAGAAATATAGTGCATGAATCATGTGGACCACTTTAATAATACTTTTATTGTGTATTTGAGTCCTTTCTTGAAACTTAAAAGCTCTGGGCTCCATTCATATAATTTTGTGGAAATGAACTATCAGTACATCATTGTAACAGAGTACTCGGGAAAACAATAAAGATCCAAGTGCACTTTAATGAGTCTCAAACAAAGATCCAAAAAACAGGGATAAACAAGGCAAAAACACAATATAATCCGGTGCACAGAAACACGTAACAGAAAGCAAGACTTCAGCAATCAAAGACACAAACCACACAACATATATACAGGTGACAATGAACCTAAATTACACACAGCTGAGGGTAATGAAACAATCATGAGTGCAAGGGGTGATGGAAACTGAAGTCCAGAACAAACACAAACAATAGTCCAGAAGAGTGCCATCAAGTAGACAGTCTAGGGCACAACAACTAGACACTGTGACATTACCCCCCCCCTCTAAGGAGCGGATACCAGACACTCCACCAGAAAACACAAAAGTTCAGGAGGGAGGTGGAAAGTAGGCGGATCAAGGGGAGGGATGGCGGGCCAGTCCCGTGTAGCAGACTAGGGCCTGGAGACAGAGGTAGACAAGGGTGCCAGGGCGGGGCCAGAGGTAGACAAGGGTGCCAGGGCGGGGCAGGCAGGACAAACCAGCCAGGCTCCGGCCGAACAGCAACCCCGGTAGGTGACCAGGGGCAGAACTGGTGGCACAGACCAGCGAGGCTCCGGGCAACCCCCGCGGATGGCCAGGGCAGGGCCGGAGGGACAGACCAACGAGGATCCGGCCAAACAGCAACCGGAAGCTTGAAAGGTCGCAAGGGAGGAGCTGATGACCACCTCAGCGGAGCTGGGAAGGCAGATGAACCCCCTAGCGGCTCAGGCAGGACTACAAGGAAGAACACAGAGAGTTTAGTAACAACCTCGACGGCCGCAATGCAGACAGCTCAGCAGTGGTCTTCTTGACCGTAACAGGGCAGGTAGACAGTTCAGCAACGGTCTCCTTGACCATAACAGGGCAGACTAAGAGTTCAAGAGGTTACGCCACCACCCAGAGAGGAACTGAAGCGAACATCGCCGCCTCAGAAGGTTTAGCAGCAAAAACCGCTGCCTTTGTGGGAGGAACTGGAGTAGGCTCAGGAAAGGACTGGGCCGTGCTCTGGATCAGACTCATAGACTAGAGCGGACTCTGGAGTGGGCTCTGGATCAGACTCATGGACTGGAGCGGGCTCTGGAGTGGACTCTGAGGGCTCCCAGACTAGAGCGGGCTCTGGAGTGGACTCTGAGGGCTTCCGTTCTGGAGCGGGGTCTGGAGTGGACTCTGAAGGCTGCCGGACTGGAGCGGGCTCTGAGGTGGGCTCCTGGGCCAACAAAGCAGGAAGCTTAAGTGGGGCCAGCAAAGCAGAGAGCTTAGGAGGGGCCGGCAGGGCAAGGATCATGGGAGGAGCCGGCAGGGCAAGGATCATGGGAGGAGCCGGCAGGGCAAGGATCATGGAAGAGACGAAGAGAGCGGACTGCTCAGTAACTTATGGGACTACCAGAGTCAGTCCTCCAGGACCACTGGACTTGAGACCACCATAGTCGGGTCCTCCGGGACCCCCGGACTTGGGACCACCAGAATCGGGTCCTCCAGGACCACCGGATTTGAGACCACCAGAGTCAGGTCCTCCAGGACCACTGGACTTGAGACCACCGGACTTGGGTCCTCCAAGTCCACTGGACTTGAGACCACCAGAGTCAACATTGCTGCCCTCCTCCTTGTCATTCTCCGCTTAAGCTTGGGAATCAATGAAGGATCCTGGGCTTGACTAAATGAAGGAGGTGGGGATGAAAAAGTCCCTGCAGGTGGACTCTGGCAGTGGTGGATTACCTTTCCCTCCTTGCAGAGCAGCAAGTACCTGGAGAAGTTCCAGAAATCCAGTGACCTCACCAATTCCATCTCCCAGTGCGGTAAGGGTTCATCCAACCCTAAGTTAAAAATGTTTTTAATGTCCCCACCCTGACATCCCAGCCTCTCCGCCCAAGTCCAGAACTTTTGGGCGAAAGCCCCCACCTCCATTCCCTTTTGACAAATTCCCTCCAAACCTTGAAGTCGGACATGTTCTTCAGGGAGCCGAATCTTGTCCCTCATACTGCTGGATCTTGTAATGGCTGAAGTCTTCTGTCACGGAGTACTTGGGAAAACAATAAAGATCCAAATGCAGTTTAATGAGTCTCAAACAAAGATCCGAAAAACAGGGCAAAAACACAAACACCATTAACTTAACACATAACTTATGTGAATTATATGGCAATAATTAGCAATATGTGTTCACACAAATAACTTTATTTTTTGAATGTTTCAATATGTGTTGACACAAATGACTTATTTGAATTTTTCATTGATACAACATGGCACTGAGTTGTTAGAAAATAAATGCATAGAAACGTACTGCTTGATGACGCCAAGAACCGATGAATCGGCTTTTTGAACCCGTTCAATGAGCCGAACTGTCCGAAAAGAACTGGTTTGCAGAAATGAATCGGACTTTGCATCACTAACACAAACCACACAACATATACAGTCAGGTCCATAAATATTGGGACATCGACACAATTCTAACATTTTTGGCTCTATACACCACCACAATGGATTTCAAATGAAATGAACAAGATGTGCTTTAACTGCAGACTGTCAGCTTTAATTTGAGGGTATTTACATCCAAATCAGGTGAACGGTGTAGGAATTACAACAGTTTGCATATGTGCCTCCCACTTGTTAAGGGACCAAAAGTAATGGGACAATTGGCTTCTCAGCTGTTCCATGGCCAGGTGTGTGTTATTCCCTCATTATCCCAATTACAATGAGCAGATAAAAGGTCCAGAGTTCATTTCAAGTGTGCTATTTGCATTTGGAATCTGTTGCTGTCAACTGTCAAGATGAGATCCAAGAGCTGTCACTATCAGTGAAGCAAGCCATCATTAGGCTGAAAAAACAAAACAAACCCATCAGAGAGATAGCAAAAACATTAGGCGTGGCCAAAACAACTGTTTGGAACATTCTTAAAAAGAAGGAACTTGAGCTCAGCAACACCAAAAGACCCGGAAGACCACGGAAAACAACTGTGGTGGATGACCGAAGAATTCTTTCCCTGGTGAAGAAAACACCCTTCACAACAGTTGGCCAGATCAAGAACACTCTCCAGGAGGCAGGTGTATGTGTGTCAAAGTCAACAATCAAGAGAAGACTTCACCAGAGTGAATACAGAGGGTTCACCACAAGATGTAAACCATTGGTGAGCCTCAAAAACAGGAAGGCTAGATTAGAGTTTGCCAAACGACTTCACAGTTCTGGAACAACATCCTATGGACAGATGAGACCAAGATCAACTTGTACCAGAGTGATGGGAAGAGAAGAGTATGGAGAAAGAAAGGAACTGCTCATGATCCTAAGCATACCACCTCATCAGTGAAGCATGGTGGTGGTGGGCATGTATGGCTACCAGTGGAACTGGTTCTCTTGTATTTATTGATGATGTGACTGCTGACAAAAGCAGCAGGATGAATTCTGAAGTGTTTCGGGCAATATTATCTGCTCATATTCAGCCAAATGCTTCAGAACTCATTGGACGGCGCTTCACAGTGCAGATGGACAATGACCCAAAGCATACTGCAAAAGCAACCAAAGAGTTTTTGAAGGGAAAGAAGTGGATTGTTATGCAATGGCCAAGTCAATCACCTGACCTGAATCCGATTGAGCATGCATTTCACTTGCTGAAGACAAAACTGAAGGGAAAATGACCCAAGAACAAGCAGGAACTGAAGACGGTTGCAGTAGAGGCCTGGCAGAGCATCACCAGGGATGAAACCCAGCGTCTGGTGATGTCTATGCGTTCCAGACTTCAGGCTGTAATTGACTGCAAAGGATTTGCAACCAAGTATTAAAAAGTGAAAGTTTGATTTATGATTATTATTCTGTCCCATTACTTTTGGTCCCTTAACAAGTGGGAGGCACATATGCAAACTGTTGTAATTCCTACACCGTTCACCTGATTTGGATGTAAATACCCTCAAATTAAAGCTGACAGTCTGCAGTTAAAGCACATCTTGTTCGTTTCATTTGAAATCCGTTGTGGTGGTGTATAGAGCCAAAAATGTTAGAATTGTGTTGATGTCCCAATATTTATGGACCTGACTGTATACAGGTGGCAATGAACCTAAATTACACACAGCTGAGGGTAATGAAACAATCATGAGTGCAAGGGGTGATGGGAACTGAAGTCCAGAACAAACACAAACAATAGTCCAGAAGAGTGCCATCAAGTGGACAGTCTAGGGCACAACAACTAGACACTGTGACAATCATTACATTTTTTTTCTTTACCACAGAAGCACAGAAAAAAGGAAAGTCACACAGGTTTGGAACAAGATGGCTTTTCAAGTTCGGGTGAACTGTTGCTTAAAATTCAAAAACTTTTCCGTGTCCATGATCACAATGATCATCAATGATCACATGATGAAAAAGTATCCAATTTTTGCAGAAAAATATAGAATATATAAGAATATACCAGCAAATGTACCATCACAAAAAGTGAGTGACATGACAGACATCAATGTTAGTCTTTGGAAATGTCACAGTTCAGGGCAACAGAGCATTTGGCTAAGAAAATCATTATTTCAGACCATATTTCTCTTCACTTTAGTCTTACAGTATGTCTGGAACATGCCCTCGTCTCTTCAGCTATTTCACTATGGACCATTAGCACAATGAATGGAAAGCCAGCATAAACAAAACCAATCTTCAAAACCAATCCTCATTCAATCAGGCCTGTTGAAATGCTCTCATGTTTGGCCAGGACACACTGAGTGGAAGAAGCATGCTAGTTGAATCAATTCTGAATGAATAATAACTCAGAGTCATGCATTTTTGAGGCTTTAGAAGATATGCAGTAATTGTTTCCTATGATGTGCGCAAATTAGAAAGAGAAAACCGAGTAAGGTGTGAAAAATGGCATAGTTTTGATGCCTATGTGCGTTAAATCACACCAACTATTCAGTCTAGAGACCTAACCTCAATTTCATCCCTCCTGTCATTCTCTTCCTGTCTAAGAATAGTTATATTTGCAGGACCTCCCAGTCTTTCTCTCAGTGCTTTAGCTCCTTAGAAATTATGAAATATTAGCATGGCTGTAAATTTGTAGGAATAAACCACAAGCTTGTCTGAACTCCAGGTTTATAATAAAATAAAGTATTCATATTTCAGGCCAAAGAGGTTTTCACATAAATATCTTCAGCGTCATAGAACTATTTCTGTTCTAACCTCAAATCAAACATATGTGACAGTAGAAAACGTCTCCTTGTTTGATCTTTGTGATGTGGAATATCTGATTTCGTATAGTAGATAAAAAACAAAAAGTAAAATATTGGGAAAATTTGCCCAAAAAAAGTTAAAATACATGATTAAATTCATAGAATGGCTATTAAAAATAATCATTTATTTGATAGAAACCAGTGTAGCTAGAAAAATACTTGAATTCATGTTCTCAGTAGCTGGAAATTCAAAGCACCCTGGTCAGAGGCCCTACTATTAGCTTACGACCAAAACAAACAGCGGAGGGAAAAAATCACCTTTGTAAAAATGTAAAACGAAGACTGCCAAGTCGAACGTTTTTGCTGTTATCTCAATAAATCACATGTGAAACTTGGAAAAGAGAGCGCACATAAGCGCTGCCTTTGTTTTCTATTCCACTTAGAAAGGTCGTGTCTCAGGAGGAAAATTAATGCTGAGATATTACTCAGGGTGTGTGTGTGTCTGAGTGTGTATTAGTTGTGTGTGTGTGTGTAAACGAGGGAGACGAGTTTATGTGCTAAAACCCAACAATTGATTAGTCCTCCACTGCCAGTGTGTGTATGTAGTAATGTGTACCGCACACTTACATACATAGAGTACACAGGTGTGCATATGTGTGTGTGCTTGTGGAGAGGGGAAGGCACTTGGGCCAAAAGCCGGTGATCAATTGGTCTTATAGTGACTGATGATACCCTGAGGATGTCTGGGTAATGAAGTGTTGTTTTCCTAACTGTGTCCTGGGCCTCCGATTGCATGTATTTTCAAGTTCAAAACAAGTGCAGAACATTCATTATATTCACCGTTTTTAATTTTAATATGGCAAGCCATCAAGTCAAACTTTGTATTTATAACTTTACAATAACCAAGAGGGAGCCTTATTTTGCTTTAACACAGAGTGTCTGAGATTATATGATCGATTGCGATATGGTATTTCAAGAAAGCTGTGCTGATGCAAGACCATAAATCAAAGAAACAACAGCACTGCAGTAGAGTACACAACCCTTTAACTCCCACACAATATATGAAAAAGCTATGAATAGATAACTTGAGAAGAAAAGTGATTTTTTAAAACCGAAAGAAAAATGAAAATACTGTATATAGGCCTAAAATATATGTACATGGATATATTTATAACTATATAAGTAGGTAAATGTGTCAATAAACTATATATCTTTTCAATAAAAACAAACCGTAGTTGCCATGGTGTTTTGGTTTTATTTGTAGTAAATCCATGGTTAATTTTCTTAAGGGATTGCATCAGTATTACTGCGCCAAAGAAATAGTTTCAAAATGTCAGATTTTGTTGTGAATTTTGACTTAATGGGTGGGCTAAGTGTATGCTTACTGTTTTATTAAAGCAATAAGCCAGGTGAACGCCCTTTAGCTGTTCTAAATTCACTGTAAACCATGGTTTCTTGGGCCTTATTGCTTTACTAAATATTTATTTTTTCCCAAATAAACAAAAATTCTCTTGCATGAATTAAAGGTAAAAAAAAATAAAATAAAAAAAAAATAAAATTGTGGAAAATTAGTGAGTATATTGCCAGCTTTATATGTGACGTTAAATCTTGCCACTTTCTCCTTCATTCATCACTATACACTCCCATTTTCTACAGAAATAAAACCAAGAGGTGAAGAAAACCTGACCTGACATTTTTACAGGCTACTTTGCTTCAGTATGGAGCCCAAAACGTGTCATTCTGACACTATATGACTGGGTGTCTGTTTTCATTCTTCTCCCTCATTTTTTTTCACATTTTGCCAAGTCTCCAATATTGTTTTTTACATTTTGTGTTGGAAGTGAAGGCAGTGAGGGTGTAGAAGTACCTGTTAGCCACTGACATTCTGCAGAACAAGACTTTCTTTATTCAGGCAGCAGACTGTATGCCTGTATTGGGAAAAAATTAAGACAAGACATGCATTGCCAACATATAGCTCTCATAAATTATTGACACGTCATCTTTTTTTCTTGTGCATCCATAAGGTGGTTTATTAATTTTTTCCCAATGTTTTCTTTGTATTGGTGGATCATCTCAAAGCAGATAAATATTATTTGTGAAGATGTAGTTTAGATATAACTTGTTCAGAAAGCGCAGGGAAAAATGTATGTGTTTTGTAGTCAGAGCAGGACTTTGGACTTGTGTTCATTTAATGACTTTTATCATTTAATGGCCAAAGCAACCCTTCTCTTGCTTTTTTTCAATGATTTAAATCTCAATTATACTAAAATAACTTTTTTTATGAACAGGAAAATCTGGCCACACATAAATTACAAAAAATGAATTAAAAAAAAAAAAATTCCCGGCAGTATAAACAAAGCCTTAGAACCGTTATGTGCAATAAATAATAGAATTGTTAGTAACAGTCACTCTATTTTCCACTTGTCCCTTTCAATTAATGAGTACACTCCTCGCCCACATATTGACCCGTGTATAGCCTCCTCCAGTTAAAGCTGCACCATTACGGTAATGATTTTTTCCCTGTAGACATTTTACTTGGTATTCCATTCTTTTTTGAACTCATGTTGTACTTGTAAGGTGGTTTGCAGAAGCATGTTCAGAACTGGTTCTAATCAACAGACATTTTTCCACAAACATGCCCAGTGTATTTCCTCTTTGACTCCACTGTCCGTTTTCCCCATAAATTGTACAAGTCTTTCAAGTGATACATTAGCGGAGTGATGCTTTTTCCAAACTAGCGAGCATCACAAAAGAAACATGGACTTTTCATCCATCTAAGCTTGGACCAGTTAAAATCTTCCTTCAAACTAAGAGTCAAGTCAAGTCAGGTCAGCCTACCTTTACTTATATAGCACTTTATGCAATAGAGATAGTTTTAAAGCAGCTTCACAGTATTACACAGAGAAGTAACAAAATCAGTGATGCAAACTTCATCAAATATATGACAAATCTAAATTCTGCTGTAAAGCAGCTCTGAAAAAAAAGCAATAGTGTCATTATTCAGTGAGACTTCAGTGTATTCTTATAAAAGCCGGTCACAGTGCTCCAAACAGTTGTGTGCAATTCATCCCTCCCTAGACAAGGTCTACATTACACTCAGTTCCGCTCCTTCTTTATGTCTTTCTCTATAAGCCATGCCATTCTTGGTGAAGTTAGTGGGCCCAGGACAGTACCAACACACCCATGAAGTCATGCTGTTTCCAAACTACGTCTTACTGTTTGATGTTTTATTTCCACATCATTTGTAAAACAGGTCTATAATTCTTTTCATTCACAGAAGAGGAAAAGTCTATCTTTCCTTTTAGGAAACTTGAAAATAATTAATGAATTCTGTTCCTATAGAAGCCATTCCTTCATCACCATCAAAACATAATGGGGACTTTGAAAAGTCCCCAATTAATGGCTTCCTTGAAAGGAAAATAGCTAAATAATAAACATCCAAAATAGCAGTAAATAAAAAAATTAAAAGATATTTATGTCTTACATTTTAAATATTATAAGACCTAAAAATTAGTGAAATATATTTAATGGCTGTTAACAGATAAATTCCAAGTAGGCTCAATTTATTGTTTTTAGTCCCCCTGCAGTCACTAATTGTCTTAAAAGTCATCTTTTTTCCCTGTGAAAATAATTTTTTCATGCCTTAAAATTTCTTGAATTGACGCCCCACCTCGACTCAATCACACCAGCTCTGTGCTCCACTTTCACTGGGATAACTGAAGTAGGAAATGCTATACAATGGCAAGTGGAAATATTGGATTAATTAATAATAATATTTAATGATAATTGATATCATGCCTTTGACATTACTATGTTATCAAACAACTAAAAATGTGTTGCTAATGTTACAAACCATGTTGTCATGGTCCTTTAAGCATATTAAAAACACAAGATAGACATACACTCAATGTCAAAAACCTGATCTTTACCACAATGAAGGCAGCTACCCTGTTGAAAAAAAAAAAAAAAAACAGCATATATAATAGTTAGGTATGTTTTGAAGCATGGCAGCTGGTTTGAGCAGGTTTAAGGTGGTCCTTAGTTGGTCATGAGCTGGTTTAAGCTGGTTATGAACTGGTCCTGAGCAGGAGCTTGTTGCTTAGGACCACTCAGGACCAGCACATGACCAGCTCAAACCAGCTGCCATGCTTCAAAACATACCTAACCAGCATGTGCTGATATTTTCAACAGGGTACTCTTAGGAAAAGGACTTATCTCAGCGTATGAAATAAATGTATTCAGATACATAAATGCATGCTGTTCATATTATCTTATATGTTGCAAAATTTATCATGTGATAAGCTGCAACAGAGCTACTGCTTTAACAACTATCCAACCAGTTCTGTTGAGTACAAACACTGAACAAAGAAAATTTTGCCATCTGAGCATGTCATTTTTATTTAAATTTTTTGTTTAAATAATTAAATACCAAAATAGAGATTATGAAAGGTGTCAGTTACCTTTTTTTTACCCTGTTTTTAGGTAATTAGCAGTGGCTTGTTATGACAAAGTTCTGTGTCTGTGTAAAAACTTGTACCTTTGTGTGACACAGAGCGCAAGGTAATTAGGCATCTGTTTAGCAGACTGAGGACTTTTAAACCACTATGATCACATGCCATATTTAAGGCGAGTAATGAAAGGTCATGTTTGTATGGAAGCTCAAAATGCCTCTGACCCGAGTGCCTACTCATCATACTTATGATCAGGGACATGCACAGACATTTTTAGGGGCAGGGGCTCAAGTGGAAAAAAGGCCACATCTCATATTTATTTATTTATTTTTTTCTAAACAAAACGTTAAATATAGGGATGTGCGATATTGACAAAAAATATATCAATATTTCTGTGATTTTATCGATAACGATTTTGAGTGTGTTATTGTGCTGGTATCTTAAGGACTTCCGTGGGCAGCTGACTTTTTTGATATTCTACATATTCTGAGTGGCGATCAGTTCACACTGATAGAAATTTATCTTTTCCAATAAGTTTAAATTGATTTTTACCTTTTGTGGGCATTTTTACCTTTATAAAGCCATTTTTTTTTTCTAAAACTGTGCATCAGCTTTTCAGTCAGATTCTTCAGTTGAATCAGTCAGTTATAATAATAAGCCATTTGGGCTGTTACCAAGCAAATGAAATCAGTATTGACAAAATTAATCTTTGCAATGCAGAAAAAACACAGAAGCTGCATTAGAAGGGGCATTTAGATGCATTTACACACAGTTTAATGCAGGACATGAATGTTTTAATCTGCAGTTACAAATGTATTAATACTGTTTTGATATTTTAAACACAAAACGTTGAATACTGATATTTGAAATTATATATATATATATATATATATATATATATATATATATATATATATATATATATAAAAGATGAATGAAAAGATACCTTAAAAGTGAAATTAAACTGCCAGTAGGTGGCAGCAAGTCACTGTTAATAAGTGAGTTTTTGCGATTGAACCAAATCATTTAAACGGTTGATTCATTCAGGAACAAAACAGCGTCGTGTTGCTCAGAGACATTAGGGGCCAAGCCCAGAATGGGCTGTAGCCCCTATTGTAATTGTATGTTTTATTATTATTTTTGGCCCATGGGGCTCTATGGCAGCCCTATGAAGGGAACATAGGAAAATGATGAAATTTGGCACACTTGTGGTGATGGTCATGAATAGAGATCTGACCAACTTTGGGGTCTCTAGAACCAACTCTATAGCGCCACCACCAGTTCAAGAAGTCAACATTGAAATGGTAATAACTCCTGAACCCCTAATTCTAGAAAAATGAATCTTAGTACACCTGATTGCTCTCTTCAGGCTGATCACATTCAATAGCTTACATTAAGACTCCACCCATTACAGTAGCGGCCATTTTGAAAAGTACAGTATTCTGTCTTTTCGCTACTACTCCTTGAAAATTGATCCAATTCTTCCCAAAATTGGCTCAGATGATCTTTGGACTGAGCCGCACAGAAATGAACGAACAGATTTTTTTATTCATCTTTGTTCAAAAGTTATGATGTTGTGAACTTAACGAGGTCGACCCAAAATTGGTTCAGAGGCTGTATCTCGGCCAAACTTTGATCAATCAAAACGAAACTTGGTACGCTTCATCAATACCATGATCTGAGGGTACCTGCCAAAGTTGGGAACAGCGCCACCTATGGGTCGTGAGATACCTAAAATGCACATTCCTTCTTATAACTTTCAAACAGTTTGTCAGAAAATTATGTTCTTGATGTCTGTGGATTCCTTGGGTCATGCCGAATCTGAAGATGTCAATTTTGCCAGGATTGGCTGAAACCCGTGTCCGCCATTTTGAAATTTGACATAAATTGCAATATCTTTTGAACCATTTGACATATCTGCACAAAATTCGGTAGGGATCATCAACACCATGTCCCGGAGGTAACAAAGAAGTTTGAAGACAGCGCCACCTAGTGTTCCAGTGATATAACGATTCTCGCAAAAACACTTATAACTTTTGAAAATATTGTCCAAATGTTCTTATTTTTATGTCTTTTCAGGTGTCTACAACCAACTCTATAGTGCCACCACCACTTCAAAAATTCAACATTGAAGTGTTAATAACTCTTGAACCCCTTGATCTAGAAAGATAAAACTTAGTACACCTGATTACTCTCTTCACGCTAATCACATTCAATAGCTTACATTAAGACTCCACCCACTACAGTAGCGGCCATTTTGAAAAGTACAGTATTCTGTCTTTTCGCTACTCCTCCTTCAAAATTTATCCAATTCTTCCGAAAATTGGCTCAGATTATCTTTGGACCGAGCCGCACAGAGCTGACTGAACAGAATTTTTTGACTACCAGTGAAAAAAAAGTTATAATTTTGTGAACATAACGAGGTTGACCCAAAATTGGTTCAGAGACTGCATCTCAAACAAACTTTGATCAATTTAAACGAAACTTGGTATGCTTCATCAACACCATGATCTGAGGGTCCATGCCAAAGTTGGGAACAGCGCCACCAATGGGTCGTGAGATACCAAAAATTCACATTTTTGTTCATAACTTTTGAACAGCCACTCAGAAAATTATAATCTTTTTGTCTATGGATTCCTTGGGTCATGCCGAATCAGAGGATGTCAATTTTGCTGGGATTGGCTGAACCACGTGTTCACCATTTTGAAATTTGACATAAATTGCTATATCTTTTGAACTATTTCACATGTCTGCACAAAAATCAGTAGGGAACATCAACATCGTGTCTTGGAGGTACCTCCGAAGTTTCAAGACAGCGCCACATAGTGTTCCAGAACTTTTGAAAACATTGTTCAAATGACGTTGTTTTAACATCATTTCATTCCCTGGTTTATGCTGATTATGACTATGTCTCATTTGTCATTTTCCATGAATGCTCCTGTCAGCCATAATGAAGTAAATGAAAAACAGTGTTTTTGCTACTCTTCCTACAAATGTTGTTCAATTTTGTCCAAAATCTGATCAAATGATCTTTGGACCGAGCAGCACAGAAATGACTGAACCGATATTCACTACCGTTCCTGAGAAATATCTCTCCAAAGTAGACCGTGCCCATGTTTGTTGACTTATGCTAATTAGCTTAACATTCTAATAAGTTACAGGCTAACCAGTTACCAGACTGTTTAATTTGACTCCTCAGCTATCAAGTTAACCATAAGCTGCTTTACAATTAACTTAACTGTGTGTGTTATGCTGGTTAAAATGCTAAAGAACTTTTTTATGAGCTCATTCTCACAATAAACCTCTCCACAGCAGCCAGTCAGCTGTGCGTCAACTGAGTGGCGCACTCTGCTAAGCCACTGGCCCTGAGCCTTTAAGGTCAGGGGTTTGAATCCAGGGTGGTATGTGCCCAGACTGCAAGAGGTACTGTGGCCGGAAGTGGTGCAAATGTTGCTTTTGTTCCAGAAGTTGGATTTTCCGTGCATGTTCGTCTTGAAACATAAACATGTTTTTGTTCATTCTCATCTGAACTTCTGTTCAATTTTGAAGTTCTGTGCTTCCGCAGCTATCTGTTTTTTCAACGTACGTTCTATTTTTTTTTTTTTTTTTTTTTTTGCTCTTCCTGCTCTGTGCTGCGTTATAGCCCTTCACGGGCTTGGCCCCGCAATCGCTGCTTGCGGGCGGCTATATTTGGAATTATATTTGCTGGCGAAATAGAGCAAAAACAGTCAATATTGTGCCTAAAATGTACGTGTCTTAACATTAAATTCTTGTTTATTGAACTGCTGTAAAAACTAAACTTTAGCTAACTTACATGGTAGTACTCATGAGTCATGGATGTTAGCAAGACAAATTAACTATATTTGCCTTTTGTCTTTTTGATAATTAGCTGTAAATTTCGAGCCACAGCACTTGGCTTAAAAATACGAGGGTATATTTAACACACTGTTTGAGAAGCGATCTGTATTTGGCTGAACTATAATATTACCCCAGGTCACTGTTCCATATGGTAACAAGACATGGACTGTTGTGGCTACTGTGGCACTGGCCCGTGAAGAAGCAGAAGAAAAGAGAGAGGGAGAGTGGATTTGAATTGAGGATGATAATTGCAGAGAGGAAAAACACAAGAGCTGGAGCAGGTTATGACCACACATCAGCCAGTTCCATTAGAAACGAGTCTTTTTAACAAACTGGCCCTGTGTGTGTGTAAGTGAATGCACACAGCTTCAGTTCAGAAGTTATTAGCTGTCATTCTCACAGACAAATTAGAATGGAAAACTCTACCATCTCTGCAAGTGGTTGACCGCCTCTCTCTGTGTGCCCAAGACTTGAACTTTAAAAACCATTTTATTTTTTATTTTTTTATTTTTATTTTTTTATTTTATTTTTTTCCCCCTTAAAGGGTTACTCCACCCCAAAATGAAAATTTTGTCATTAATCATTTACCCCCATGTCGTTCCTAAACCCGTAAAAGCTTCATTCGTCTTCGGACAGGGCCGTCGTTAGTGGGGTGAAAGGTGGTGACAATTGTAGGGGCCCACGGCTGAGGGGTGCCCCCAGCAATCTCAACCAACTGGCTGAGGTCAGCCTAAAAAGATGCTCAGGACAGTTGATGGGCCACTGCTGCGCGTCGTCACAAAAGCTTACCGTTTGCGCATGTTTTTAAGCCTTGCCAACTTAAAAATTCAAAAGAGTTTAAAGCATTCAAACACAAGACGCGGAAAAGTTCAACTGAGTACTCGCGGCCCGTGTTCGGTGCGCACGCAGAGAGAACCGAGCTCTCCTTCACGTCCTCCTGCACCTGAACGAACAAATGCAAATCGCAGTTTACACATGCAAACAGAAAATGATGTGAAAGAGCCCAATTCAGCACCCGCGTGCGGTGTTCTGTGTGCACAGGGTGCACGCAGAGAGACGCGTCTCAAAGCGCTTCAACACCGAATTTGCCTCTTCTTACTCTTGTCCCGACATATACATACAAAATTATGTCAAAATACCGGTCTTGGAGAGCATCCTCAAAAAAACTGTCGGTTATTTCTAAAGTGAAAGTAAACAGTGGGGAAAGAAATTAGATGTGTATCATTATAATGGATGCATTGTCTCTTAAAGTGACCGCACCTAATTTACTAGCTGCTGTCGGTGTCCTTAATGTCAATCCACAATTTAAGATATTTTAGATGAAAACCGGGAGGCTTGTGACTGTTCCATTGACTGCCAAACAATTTTCACTGTCAAAGTCCAGAAAAGTATGAAAGACATCGTCAGAATACTCCATCTGCCATCAGTGGTTCAACCGTGACGTTATGAAGCTATGAGAATACTTTTTGTTTGGAAAGAAAACAAAAATAACGACTTTATTCAACGATTCGGCACCGTAGCGTCACCGTAGCGACATTTTGGAGAGCATCCGCTGGACGCACATAGCGTACGCAGTTCTGTGTCAAATGCAATGCAAGGATACATCATCTATGCGTATTTACACTTTGATGTGAACGAAGATAGCATATCTTTGCATTGTGGCAGATGGAGTATTCTGATGATGTCTTTCATACTTTTCTGGACCTTGACAATGTAATTTACTTGGCAGTCAATGGAACAGTCACAAGCCTCCTGGTTTTCATCTAAAATATCTTAAATTGTGTTCCGAAAACGAACGAAGCTTTTACGGGTTTGGAAAGACATGGGGGTAAGTGATTAATGACAAAATTTTCATTTTGGGGTAGAGTAACCCTTTAATCCATTCTTTTTTTACCTTTTCGTGTTTCATTCTTTCAGTGTTTGTCTCTATTTTTTTTTTTTTTCACTTGTCAACTTCAGTAATCATGATGCACAGGTATACTGTAAAAAAAAGTTAAATTACCTTAAAAAATAAGGCGACTTTTTGCAGTCTGTTTGTTAACTAAAAACTTTTGTTCATCTAATGAACTTAAAAGTTCTTGTTAAGGCATCTAAAGATTGTTTAACATTTAGTAACACAACAAGGGCATTTAGTAACAAGAAGCAACAACAAGGAGCTATACAAACCATGTTTTTCAACGTGTTTGATTTTCAAAGCTGTGGGCGTTATAAAACTAAAGACAATGACATAAAACTAATGGCAAACATATTACTCTGACAGGTAAACAGAGTTACAACGAGATGAACATACCTCAAATCTCAAACATGATGAGATCAACTAATTTTAATTAAATAAAAATATTAACTCTGAATCATGTGATTCTGTACTGTACTTAATTAAAAGTAACAACAACAGAAGCATATATTTAGACAGTAAAATGTAAAACAGTAAAATAGTCACCAGATAATTATTTAAATTTTTGTATTGTTTATATATATGTGTATATATATATATATATATATATATATATATATATACACACCCATATTTTGAATTACATATTATATTGTGTTGTGTTTTAAAGAAATGTCAATAAACTTAATGGAAAAGGCACTTGTCATTTTCTGCCAGGACATTATCCGTTTTCCTACTTTTTTCCTCTGTTGAAGGAATCCGGCCCTGACCAACACAATAATAAAAAATTATTTTATTTTTTAAAATTATGTATTCAATGCAACAATGCATACATGTATATTGTCATTTCTCTCTCTCTTTCTGTTCGGTTAGATGATATACAAGGACAATAACAATGATGACTTTATGTGATAAATGATATGGTGGTTGACCCTCAGCTGACATTTATTATTGTCCCTATTCTGACATACAGAGATTGAAGTCTTTATTTATGACTAATCCACCATCCTTAACAGATCTCATGCTAAGATTTTGTAGGTCTTCAATGGCTTCCATTTATTTCAGTCAATTGTACTCATGTTTACAGGTTGAAACCACACCCATAATGTATAAAGTAAAATCAGCCATTAAAACTCTTCAGCCCACCACAGGTCCATCATTCTGTTATAAAATATTTGATAAATTACAGTCTCCCATCAGGTTTGAACCACAAAGGCTATCCCTGCAAGGATGATTTATGGCTTTTCCCTTTCTTTCACGTTCTCCGTTCTCTCTCCACCAATGACAGAATCCCTCTCTTAGATGGTCACTCTTCCAGACCACACTGTTGTATGGATTCAAACTCCTCCTGAGGGCCCCGTAAAAGCCTTCTCCCAGTCAGATGTAGCTTTGTTTGATTTCTTGCTTCTTTAAATGTTCCGAGACGATGTGCATCCCAGTGGTTGAACCCATTTGGTCTGGTGATTTGGACTTTGTCCCCATCCTTTACCCTATGGGCTTAATGTGTCCTCCCCTTCAACTCCTTCTGTGATTGGAAAAAGTCATAAATGAAAAATACACATAAGATGGACCTCACTGCGGGCTTTGGTTCACCAGGTGAGGCATTGGTTGAATTGTGTGTTCTAAATAAAACAATTAAAATACTGTATTGCTCTGATAAAAGGGGGCTTGTACAATCTGTTTAAATCAATGTGATGTTCTAAAAGCTAAATGCATGTCTTTAGACAAGGAAAATGTTTGGAGCTTTGATGAAGTGATTATGCTTGTCTGAGACAAAAAAGTGCAACATTTTACAAAGGGTTACATGTGCAGTGTGTCATTGGTTGCTGGTTTAAGCATGTTCACATTCTTGAATGTCAGGTTGGTTAAACTCAGCCTTAATGCTTTTTGTCAGTGGCCTATTTGTATTTGTGAAAAGTGTGCATTGCAGCATTCAAATGAGATAGTTCTACTGCCCTGAGGTGCATTTCTCAAAAGCAACTATGGTCGCAAGTTCCAACGTTACCACTAGAGTTCAATGGAACTAACGACCATAGTTAGCTAACGATGCTTTTGGGGAATGCACTCCTGGATAGGTTTCCATTTATAACATGTTTTTAAAGCATTGCAACCAATCCCATGATCCCATGAATCCAATGACCAATCAGAGGCATTTAAAAAGGTCTATAAGCCAATCTGTAACTACAGCAGTTTCTACTGAGGTGTACGCCGTCTGATCCGCAGAGTCACGCTGTCTTTTGGTATTTCACTTATGTTTGCTGAGATACATGAAAATTAGTGCTTAAGAAACAGGCTCCACTCATAAGGAAACTTTAACACTCTAAAAAAAAAATGGTGCTATATAGCACTAAAAGTGGTTCTTGGCTCGTACTCATAGAGGAACCACTTTTGGTGCTATATAGCACCATATCTCGAAAGGTGCGATACAGCAACTTTGTCAAATGGTGCTATGTAGAACCCATAAGTGGTGCCATATTGCATTTTATTTCTTCAACAAAAATGGTGCTAAACAGCACCAACAGTGGTTCTTTGGCTCAAAAGAACCTTTAAAGGGGCTTAACAGGTTCTTTGTACGGCAGTGGTGCTATAGCACCTTAACCACCCCAAATAACTTAACCACTGAAAAACTGCTGAAGAACCATACAGGGGCTTAAAGGGTTACTCCACCCCAAAATGAAAATTTTGTCATTAATCACTTACCCCCATGTCGTTCCAAACCCGTAAAAGCTTTTTTCGTCTTCGGAACACAATTTAAGATATTTTAGATGAAAACCGGGAGCCTTGTGACTGTCCCATTGACTGGCAAACAATTTTCGCTGTCAAGGTCCAGAAAAGCATGAAAGACATCATCAGAATACTCCATCTGCCATCAGTGTTTCAACTGTAACGTTATGAAGCTACGAGAATACTTAAATTGTTTTCCGAAGACGAACGAAGCTTTTACGGGTTTGGAACGACATGGGGGTAAGTGATTAATGACAAAATGTTCATTTTGGTGTGGAGTAACCATTTAACAGGCTCTGTATAAGGTAGCGGTGTTATATAGCACCTCAGTTATCCCAAAGAACTGGTGAAGAACCGCTTAAGAACCACTGAAGCACCAAGATTTGGTGCTATACAGCACTTAAAGTGGTTCCCCTATGATTACGAGCCAAAGAACCACTTTAGTACTATATAGCACCATTTTTTTAGAGTGTACAATAACCAGGAAGAAATCCACTCAACATCATTCCAAATGCCAGCGGTTTGTTCAGTGTGAGTTTGCATTAACTCATTTCAGTCATGAACGACTCTGGTTTTAAAGAATCGGTTGAGTGAATGACTCACTAAAGTGTTCTATCAATGATTCGTTCATAAACACAAATACGTTCATTTGCCGCCACCTGGTGTATCAGTTAAATGGCGTTCTGTGATTCTACTGCAAATTAAGAGTGGCTTATTTGCAAAATGTCTCCAGCAAAGGCCTAGTTAGTTCTGCTGGATTTCAAGAAGAATGTACTGTAACATGAAAATGCATAACCAAAAGGAAGGAAATTGTTTTAAGGAGGACCGTATGTTCGAGTATGGAGGCTTCAATGTTTTTAGAGGTAGGTTATGCGGTTTATTGGTTTGTTTCACATAGTGTAAGCTGATTACGACTACAGTTTTAACAAATATTGAATTCGTTTACAATGAATGATTTAAGTGTTTATCAGAAACATGCTGTTGTTGTGAGTGCTGTAAGGTTTGGCTTGTTTTGGACATAATTTGTATTAAAATTTGTTGGCCCACAACTGGGCAAAATGTGCCATTGGGCGCGCTCACATCTGTGTGTTAGGTGAGGATGTTATGATGTATCGGAGACGGATGGATGTGCTGTCTGTGCTAATAATCAAAAATCATACCAAATACGGTCTAATAATATAAACATAACCTGCGAAACATAATTCTTGTTTCTGTATTTTACATATTGTGCCAGTTTTACGTCCCTCAGTGATGGCTCCTCAGTCTAGACCTGTATTATTAGAGGATATTTTTTTGCATTTGGCAATATTTTTGAATCAATTTTCCCCTGAAGTTCAAGGAAAGCTACGCTGCTGGATTTTCTCTCTGTGTTGAGTGGTTTGCAGGCTTCCATGTGGATCCATATGCCTCTTTTCTGTTCCACCTGTCATCACTCTAGCTGCACATGCAGCTCTCAAACCCACATCTCTTATTCATGTTCATACTACAGTATAGCAAGGTATTCAATTTCCACTATACCATCCAAGATACCTGAAACACAGGCACCTGTTCTCGATTGAATACAGCAGATTTAGAAAGAGAACTTTGTATGACTCTTTTTCCATTTCTTGCTCTTTTATTTTTACCTCTCAGACATCTTCAGTCTACTAGTTTTACCCTACTCAAGGTGTGCCATATGTTATGAATCAGGACAGTAATCAAGAGGGCAATTTCAGGTTACTAGCACTCAGCCATGTTGTGTATGTTTTACATGTACCATAGCAATACTACAGTACTATTTGAAGTACAATGGAGTACTGTCTACATATATGACTGTATACGTAGTTAATACTATGACTTTATCATAGTACTGGTACAGTACTTTTTTCCTAAGTGCAGGAACAGGGCTAAGGAACATGGGCTTTAAATATTTTGTAGTTTATGAGAACCACAAAAGCAACTCTCGCTATTATAGCCAATAACTCAGTATTATATTGTGTAGTTGATACTGTTGTTTAACTTGTAGGCAATTTTTTTTTCTTTTTTGTATTATCTAATAGATTGCAAAATGTCAACACACATATATATATATATATATATATATATATATATATATATATATATATAGATAGTAGGGGAATTACAGTTAAAACCCAAGGACCAGGTATGAAGAACAAAGACCAGGAGTCAAATAGATGCGATTCAATTAAAGAAATTTACTGAAGAACTTAGTTTGCAGTTTCAGGCAGAAGTCAGCTTTAACACTTGCAAAGAGTTCGTCGGCCGCTCTGCTTACATTACAGAAAAACCAGTAATTATACCCTAACAGAAGATGCTAATTGCGTCAATACATCAGTCAGCCAAATTCTGATTGGTTCTAAAACCTAGATAAACTTAGACAATTTCCACATATGGACGTAAACACTTAAAGCATATCTCCATCTGATTGGGCAGACGTCAGCGATCAGAGATTATACAAGATAGGTGTCTTCCGGATACCTCTTTTTGGTCAGGATAGTGGCAGCTGACAGAGACAGTCTTCTAACACAGAGAAAGAGAGCTACCAGCACATACACACAGAGCACTTATCAGAACTTCAGGGCCCCCTAGCCCTAGCTAGAATTTTACCAGTATGGTTTGTTACACACACACACTATGAAGTCATCATCTTAGAGAGTAGGAGTACAGAATAAAGCAGGATTCTTTAATATCTCTTAAGCACACACGTAAGTCTCAGATACTGTTGTTCACGTAGTAAGCACACACGTAAGTCTCAGATACTGTTGTTCACGTAGATGGAAGGTCATCCTGACCTCTAGACATGGCTCTGTGACCTTTAGGGAAGAAATAGATCTCGGTGTGGAAAACATAAGGTTACACATTTTACTCTTGCTGCACTGCTCTAGTCAAACAAGAAATAATGTAATAATATAATTAATATCAATATGAAGAATCTGGCAGCTCGGTATCCACTCCTTCAATATATTATACAGACCTGTGACCCATTTTTGGGTCATGACCCACCAGTTCAGAAGTTCTGCTCTAAATCTCCATTTGAAGGCTTTTCAGGCATCTGGTTCTCACGGAAGTCAGTCAGGAAAAGTGGGCAGCTCAAGGGGCTTGATCTCATTTACTCTTTATTGGTACATGGGCTCTGTATCTCACGCCTTCACCCAGGAGGGGCTGGAGGTGAGGAATGTGACACCAGCAGAACATTTGCAGTTATTAATTTACTCACTTAGAACCCAATATATTTATGGAGCTGTTTAATTACTGATGTTATTTGAGCTCCTCACTTTATTTATTTAGAATACACAATCTCAATCTAGTTACTAAATGCTGTTAATTCCTATGAAATGGGTTAATGTGGGTTATTTACAGTGCATATCTAACACATAGATGAAAAATAATGAATTGTTTACTGCAGTAGTTGCAGTCCATCTGGATGTTAACTTCTTGACACCTCAAAACTCCCACAAACAGTCAGGAACAAATCATACCTTCATTAGTGGCTGGAGCCTGACAGCACTTTTTAAAAAAAAAAAAAAAAAAACACTGTTTTACCGTTTATCCTTTTTATTCACCTCTTGTTAATATGGTTAGTAAAATGCATCTGCTAAAATACTATGCCAATAGGCAGTATTTAGTGGCGCTATATAATTTCAGGGTTTGAGTTCAATTCTGTTGGGCGGGGTGGAGCACAGCAGCTTTTACAACCTAAAATCTCATCCTCACACCTGGATGTCCAAGCGAAGGACAGATTTTCGGATTCTGAGAGACGTGTAGGTGTGGTGTAGCGCTGTGTGCCCTGCAGAGACGGACCGCTGACCCTGCCGTGAACCGTGATCTGGGTTTGATTAAAAGGGTCCTTTAAATCTTGCTCGCTAACAATGTGCTCAAGGCATGTTTTGCAGTAATTTTTTTTTTTTTTCCTAGCCATTCCCCGTCAGTTCAAAACAACAACAACAAGAAGGCCAAGAGAGCCGAGAAGAAAGGAGAGAGATGATCATCCACATAAACAGACTCGTAATGCTGCTGAATCATATGAAAGATCCCATATTGTCAAAACTGAAATTTCCTGGCTTTTTTTCCCCATGATAACAGAGGTCTAGGGGCTATGTAACTACCAAAAGTTTCAAAACTGTCAATCCAGTAAAATGCACACAGCCTGCATAAAGTAGCTGTGATTTTTCACGAGCCGTTGTGACTTTCGTAAAAATGTGATGTCCAATCTACTCAGTCACCGCCTTCAGTTATCACCCTGTGCACCGCCCACCGTCCTTTTGCCAAACCCCCAGACAACATCACCTCCATGCCATTGCTGAGCAACAACAACACGGAAACATGTCGAGAAGGTTAACTTTAATGGACGAAACCAGATCGGCCGACCTGTAATGTGACACGGTCACTCGAAGGATGGACGATCTGATAGGATTGTTACTATGAGGTGGATCATATCTAACGTGTATAGTAAAGACAAACTCACTGTGTCCATCTAGTCATGATGAAGATGTAGGCGATATAAATTTCATTTTCAGCAGGCAACTATTTTTACAGCTACATTATTATTCCAGCCACAATTAAATCACAACAATGTATATACAATTACAAATGATTATATATAAATCGTCAGTTTGTTGTTTTACACACAAACATCATTTCATTCACGACATAGACGTGAGATGCAAGAAATCTTTAGACGCACACATAACAACAAAAGACAATACTTTATTGAACCCTTCCTGATAAGAAGTGTGCGCTGCAAACGCGAGCATTTTTGACGATAGTTCCTGTCCAGTCCACTCGTTTTATCGCGTTTAACCACAGCTGTCGTCGGTTTTTTGTCTGGCAGTGGCAGCAGGTATGCGATCAAATTTCTAATTTGAGGCTGCATTACATTGTTTCTGGCACCCAACATCACAACAAGATGATATTTTAAGCTCCTTATGTAGCTGAATCTGCGCTGGTTTGAATGGGCCGCCTCCAGGTTTCCCTTTGTTTTGTCTCCAGCTAGCGCTGTGACGTAATTGTGACATCGGCCCTAAAAGGTCTACCTGTGGTTGGCCTGAATGTGCGTCACTCAGAAAACAACAGGCCAATCAGAAGAGATGCTCATGAATATTAATTAGACAGGCCAAAATCTACCTGTTCTTAGCAGAGCTGCTGAGAGGCGCAATAGGGTCTGGCTGCAGACATGCACTTGCACTCTCAGACTTGCACTCTCAGACACCTGCACTTCCGCAAGTGACGTCACTTGCAGTCTTTTTTATTTGATTGTATTTATTAATCATTTTTAAATTGAATCTCTCATTTTACACAAGTAGCCAGGTGAAGACAAGAAAAAAAAAAAAAAAAAAAAAAAAAAAAAGAATAGTGCAATGTCACGTGCAGTCGCCGCTTGCACTTTTCGCTACCTGTGACGTCATTTGCAATCCACACAAACTGTGCGTGTTGCCAATGGAGACAAGACACTGTGGTGGTTAAACGATTAAAACGATCATACATGGTCCTGCAAGTCACCTGTAGGAGAAAAAGACAAGACCCGCAAATCTGCGGCCACAGCAGAATATGAACGCAATGTACAAAGTCTCTTGTTAAGCGCTTTTAAACCTCCAGTAGAAAACCATAAACATTCAGTATGGCTGATAATGCTATTAAAAGATCAAATTCGATATATAGTTTATTAATTTAATGTACTACAAGGCAAGCATATCCATGAACATAACGAGCAAACTTTTCCTCCCATACAGCAAAACGCTTAATGTGGCATAATAACGGACTAAGATGATAAAGACCAAATTCAGTAGGCTGGGTTTTTTTTTTTATTTTTTTTTTTATAAATATTGTTGATGCAAACTATACAGACCATATGAACGCGCATTAAGAAATGCATTAAGTGATATTAAAAGGACCAACTCCATGCAGGCAAGCAGACGAGCCCAGAACGCAATAAGTTGCACATTAAACATTTTCCTCCCGTAGAAAATTATAAATAAAATGCGTAATGTAGCTTAACGGACAAAGACAATGATACAAAAGGGCTGTAGACATTTTATTCTAAATGGGAAAACACGAAACTTTGCGCGTTGCATTTATTCTGGGCTCTCCTGCTTATCTGTAGCCTATTAATTATGTTTTAATAATGAAGAGGAGCATATTGAGTTTGGTCTTTAATCTTAGTCTGTTATGCCACATTATGCCATGTTTTGTGGGGAGGAAAACACTATATACATATACAGTTTATTAATAAACTGTATATTGAAGTTGCTCTTTTAATAGCACTCTTAACGCATTAAGCCATATTAAGTGTTGATTTTCATTTTATGATTTTCTACGGGAGGTTTAAAAGCGCTTAAATGAGAGCACTGCATTCATATTCTGCTATTCTGTTGCCACGGATTTGCGGGTCTTGTCTTTTTCTCCTACAGGTGAATTGCAGGACCCTGTATGTTGTGATATTAAATTAGTTTTAATCGTTTAACCACCACAGCGTCTTGTCTCCATTGGCAACGCACGGTTTGTGTGGATTGCAAGTGACGTCGCAGGTAGCGAAGAGTGCAAGCGGGGATTGCAAGTGACATTGCAATTTAGTTTCTTTTTTCTTGTCTTCACCACCTGGCTACTTGTGTAAAATGTTGAGAGATTCAATTAAAAAAAAAAAAAAATTATAAATTAAAAATAAAAAAAGACTGCAAGTGACGTCACTTGCGGAAGTGCACGTGCAAGTCTGAGAGTGCAAGTGCATGTCTGCAGCCAGACCCTTCTCGAGAGAGGAGCTGTAAAAATATATTGAGATGGTTTTTGGTACTTATACCGCAAATATATATATATATATATATATATATATATATATATATATATATATATATATATATATATATATATATATATATATATATATATATATATATATATATATATATATATATATATATATACTTAAGGACATCAACACCTAAAATAAAACTCCAGAAAGGTGTACAATGTGACCTTTAAAGTATTGAAGTCTAATGAAATAATCAATTCCATAACACTGTTTAACAATTCAACATATGATAATAATTGGAAAGGAATAAATTTAGCAATTAAACATGACATTTTTGAAAATATAGCAAAAAAAGGCTAATTTAAATAAAACTACCACTTACAAACACAAAAATAGAGCTAAACAAAAACCTTCTGAAAAGTGGTTTGACCGTGACTGTAAAACAATAAGACAAGAGCTACGATTAGTTTCAAATCAAAAACAAAGATCCAGTCACCTCAGAATTAAGCTTAAAGCACTCAGAACTCCTGAAACAATACAAAAACACACTGAGACAGAAGAAATTGGATTATTATAACAACGCACTTCAGAAGATCGAAAACAAAACTGATCAGGGTCAGTTCTAGAGCACTTGGAACAGTCTAAACCAGGGGTCGGCAACCTACAGCACACGTGCCAACAAGTGGCACACGGAGTTATAATCGCTAGCACGCGAGCAATAGGGAAAACTGCATACTGACGTACATTTTGAGGTAATAACTTCTCATAGTTACACAGCCTGTGAGGAGCTATAAATACTATTAAAGTGTGAGAATTAACTTGCGCTAGTCTATGGATGCGCGCGCGACCGCTGCACATACTAGGCTATTCAGAATCAGATCAAAGCCTCAGCGTCTAACAGCGCTCGTCAATGTCAAAATGACTGAGATGGCCAATCAAATCAAAAAAGGCGAGGTTTACCATTCACAGAAGCAGAGTTGAAACGTTGCAAGAGAGCGAGGTAAAACAGATGTCTGTCTGTCTGTCTGTCTGTCTGTCTGTCTGTCTGTCTGTCTGTCTGTCTTTGGCTTCAGTCCACTCCTTGTGTATAGCTTATTGTGTAACCATTTTGAAGGCTCAGGAAACCTTTGCAGGTGTTTTGAGTTGATTAGCTGATTGGCATGTCACCATATTCTAATTTGTTGAGATAGTGAATTGGTGGGTTTTTGTATGTGAGCCAAAATCATCACAATTAAAAGAACCAAAGACTTAAACTACTTCAGTCTGTGTGCATTGAATTTATTTAATTCCCAAGTTTCACAATTTGAGTTGAGTTAGTGAAATAAATGAACTTTTCCATGACATTCTAATTCATTGAGATGCACCTGTATCCATATATATATGGATGTATTTTACATGGATTTTGTTTTGTTTGTTTATGGATGTATATTATATATATTTTTGTTTTTTATTCTGCTATATACAATGCTTTGGCAATATGTACCTAAGTATGTCATGCCAATAAAGCAATATGAATTGAACTGAAATTGTAAAAACGCAAAAGGCATTTTGCCAGTGAATGGATTCGGTGCAGGGTGGCATTGAAGAAGGAGATACTGAGGAATTTACAAAAGCTGTTGAGGGTTGAAAGTGAGATTAGATCGAGTCCAGATTGAGTCAAAGAAGGTTTATCCAATCATTTAATGGAGTGCAGAGAAGTTTGAGGTATGGCTTTTTCTCCATGACTCTCACACAAAATGCTAAAGGAATCATGAACCAGTTGTAAGTCAAGTCTTCATCACAATAAATATTTTAATTACACGGCTCTCTGGACAAACTGATTCCAATTGGTCAGTCTCGGAATACGGTGGTCAAAAATTCGAGAATGTATTTCAAAAATAGCACTAAACTGTATAATAGACCACAAACTGATCTCATGTCTATGCAATAATTTATATTTCTCATTTACTGGATGCCATTTATTGAAAGAGTCAGTGTTTTGGGGCTGAACATGATTCACAGTAGCAAACAAACTGAATAACTGGGGCATCTCGTTTGTAAACCAGCTTGTTTTTAGTAGATTTGTAGACATGCACATTTTAACAAAGGATAATACTATCAGTTGTGAACAACTTAATGATTTCCAACAAATTTGTGAAATGTTGAATGATTCAATGACATGCTCAAAGCGGGTGATTCAATGGCTCGTTCAATGAAACTAATCTTTTTGGTGAACAGATTCAAAAGATTTGAGTCATTCTCTCCTTAGTTGAATGGATTTGTTCTCTGTAAAATTTCAAGCTTACCTTTAATTAAATAGATTCAAAGCCAAAAAAAAAAAAAAAAAAAAGCATTTGTATTAGATAATTATCCAATTGCTTTTTAAATCAAGTTAACTTTAATTTTCTTTTAATAAGCATTAGCATTGCTTTGTTCAACCCTCTTTTCTTTATTTTTAAATACATTTCCCTCAAAATGTCCACAAATTACTTCAAGATGACCCTATACAGACTAAAAAACCTAATTAGGTTTGTGGCTTCATTTACCAGAATCACATTAGCTAGTGAAGACTTGAAACAGCAAACATGCTGTTTCATCATTACCACAACAACATATCCTACGAGCTGAGAATTGATTTGAGTGGCTGAGCTCAATTAGCCTTCAGAGGAGATTTGAGAGGAGACCAAACCAGACTAAGAATGGAGATGAGCTGGCATTGAGAGAAAGGAGAATCCAGATTTCGCAATGGTTGCAACATCTGCAGTCAATGAAGCATTAAACCTGAACTTTCCAGAACCCTGCAGGAAGAGAGGACACAGAAAGAGAGAGAGAGGAAAAAGGCTACAGCAAGGAACCTTCATCCCCTGAAGTTAGAAAACTGGTTTACATTTGGGTTGTGGTGCTGTCCAGTGTCTGCCCTCATCACGCCCTCCTTTCATATCCTGTGTTACTTTTTATCTATCTTTCTGTAAAAAATTGATTTATTAATTTATCATAAAATACCATAATTAATTTTATACACCATAAAAGACTGTTGTGAATATGTATTTTCTTTATAGCATATTAACAACCACACAGTAAATTTGACTGATTCATTAAAAATAACCGGTTCATCAGAGTAATATTGTCACTTTTTTCTCAAATGCAGGAAAATTCTGCACACATTAACAACATGATATTTGATGAAACCTTATATGAACTCTCATAAAATGTTCCAAACTTACTGCCAAATTTATTTATTTAATTTTTTGGCATTTTAGTAATTTGGTTCTAATTCTCTTACACTGTAATTTTTTCAAAGTTGCAAATTAAGGTTATTGCAGTATGTTTTGCAAGAAAATATGGTTTCAGTCTTTCTACTTAAAAAAGTAACATTTATTTCAATGTGTTGTAATTATTTGTGAAATGTACTACAGATTTTTGGGTGAACATTTTTAATCATCATACACCATTTATTTTCAGTGTAAAATTAAAATTTATTTTCTCAAGCCTCTCACCTTTGTTGAAGTACTAATTGTACATCTAGATGAGTTCTGGTAGACCGCTTCTGTTGATTTTTCCATCAGACTCCCCTAGCTATTTCTGAACCTGTCCTCTTTTTGAATCTGCCTTTTAAACTCATTTCCTTCCTCTCTGATTTGGTCTGTGGAGTGGTCGTTGAGAAGAACCAGGACCGCAAGTCTGATGTTCTCTTCAAGTCAACTGTGACGCTGCAATCCGTCATCAAGAGGCCCGAGTGTGTTTTGATGAGGAATCCTTTAGGAAGGGCTGTATATTAAGTGAATCAGATGCCAGAAAGCTGCATTTGGATGAGATTTTCCAGTATGTGTGGACTTGTGGACATCATTTGACCGAATAACTATCTATTGTTGAAACATGCCATCTGTGGCCTTATAGCTAAAGGGTGGGCTTCCACAGCACTGGTGACTGCAGCTCCATTGCTCTCCTCATTTCCATCTCCCTCAATCCTGAAACAGGAGGAGGAAAGTAAATAAGTCAGAGCTCTCAAGGATTAGGTCATCAGTGCTTTGACCTGCTGCCAGCCATAATATTGTATTGTGGTTTCATTATCGACCCAATCAGAGCCATGTAATTAAAACATTCCATTTGTTTACTTCACTCGTCTTCTTCCAATCCTTGCTTCACTCAAAACAGGGATTGTAAATCCTCAGTGCCTGATTCCCTGTGGTAAATTATATTAAGATCATTAACTGATAGCTCCACTTATTATGTGTGTTAAAGCTTGTATAAGGCTGAAAATAAACCGGGAAGTGAAGAAAACTGAAGTCTTATCAAAGATCTAGATGTTAAAAGGAAGATTCTTTACATTTACTATGATTATACCCTAAGGTTTATGTAAGCTAACCATCATAATGGGCATCAATAGTACACAGTGTTTGTCTATGAAATAAAATTGGCTAAGTTCACTGATAGTATGAAAACATTTACTGATGACCCACTGAAATGTTGGAATTTGCTCACACTTATTTATTCTTTCAGATATTATCTTCTATGTGAACCATCGAGGATTTTTTTCTTGTTTTATTATTCACTAATATCTCTGCCTTTCTTTTAACCCTCTAAAATATGTTTAAAGTAAAAGATCCTTTTCTTAAGACACACTGGCCCCATTTCATCTAGTATGGTCTGCTTGTGCTTTGTTTTATGAGGTACTTAAGATTCAAAATAATACGGCTTGCTTGCTGCAGGTTATGTTTGCTTACAATTTGTTGTAGTTGCTTAGTTCCCAAAATACCACGAACAGCAGAAGAAATATTGCGTTCAGCATCTTTGAAATTCAATGGAACGTTATGTTTCCCAGTTGATCTAAGAAACCAGTGGCTAGTAAACATCTGCTGACTGTGCTTCACCATTTCTCCTCAAACAGAAATCTGTAGCAGACATTTAACCACAGATCAGCTTGAACCGTAATGACGGAGAAGGAGATTACTTCATGTCCACAAATCCAGTTTATCAAGGATAAAACTTCTAAATGCCAAAATTATATCAAAATTAAATACGTACAAGATTTTATCAAAAGTAGAAATGATCTCCCTTCCTATGAAGTGCAAATGTTTTTTATTGACAATTGATGTAATAAAAAATGTTTCAGCACATTAGAATTATTTCTGAAGCATCATGTGACACTGAAGACTGGCTGCTGAAAATTCAGCTTTGTCATCACATGAATGAATTTCTTTTCTTTTTTTTTTAAATAGAAAAAAACTATACAACAAAAAATGTAATACTGTTTCACAATATTACGGTTTTTGTTGTATTTTTGATCAAATAAGCAGCCTTGGAGAGCATAAGAGACTTACTGGCCCCAAACTTTTGGGTTTAATTAAATCAGTGTAATGAAACTCAATGAAATTGTTAATCTTAATTTTGAATGTCATTTTTTTGTGGTGTTACTTAAAAATGAAAATACTGTCACCATTTACTCACCCTCATGACTTTATTTATTTATTTATTCATTCATTCATTCATTTTCTTTCAGTGTCCATACATTGAATATTAATTGGGATCCAAAGCAACACTGGACCCTATTGAGTTTATACGCTGGATCAAGACTTCTTGGGCTTTTGGGTGGAAGCAGGCTGACAGGGTGTAAGTGGAGTAGGATTTCAGGGGTTTTACTATGTGCATGTGTACAGTATGTGTGTGGTGTGGTAGCTCCAACTCCACCTGCTCATGTACGAAACACTCCAGGCGGCCCCTCGCATGTACCTTTCACCATCTCTGGAGTGCTGACATAAGACAAAAAAGTCCAGTGATCAAAGACGAGTATTCGACTTGAAATAGTTTGGTTGTAATGAAACCCCTTGTGATGAGCTGTCTTGATCAGACTCAGCAGGTGTCTAGAAATATGCCAAGATGATGAGTGATGGAAAGATGATTTGCCCGGGTGTAAGGGTCAGATAAAGGCAGTTGAGGAGAGGACGCGGGACTGCAGAGCAGCACAGAGGTCAATCTTTTCTTATTGGCCTTCTCGCTCAGGACTTGACATGAGACAGTATATTAGACATTATAAAAAGATAAAAGATATAATAAAAGATTATATTTTTTGTAATATTCCTTATCAGCCAGTCTTTCAATTGGAGACAGTGTGATTTCAGTCTCTGTGGATGTCTGTAGACCGCACACAAATCTTAGCATGGACTATGGTCAAAAAAAACTTTGGACTGGTTGTTGGAAATGATTTAACTTTTTTTTTTTTTGTAAACTTTGTTCAAGACGAAGGTCTGAGCCAAAACAACAGATTGGCTTGTACTGCTCAGCTCATCTAGTTAACATACCATATTGATTTGAAGTTCCTTCCCTTATTGGTATTTGATGAGCACAGCATGCTTCACCCAGTTGTCCTTTGGGACCTCAGCATCCCATGTGAACTCTTCCTGCTCTTACCATTAATTGAAAATGACTTTGGCGTCATTGTTTTCCTTCATCATTTTATTCTATTTCTAATGGAAGCTTTTCGTTGTGGCTCTTGGATGCAGGATTGATTATTTATATATTTATTTTCAATATATCACCCTTCCGAAACCTCTAATAATGGTGGTCTATGAGAATCCCACAATAAAACCACAGTTTGTGGGAAGGATTCGCATTTTGACGTCAATGGAAATGTGTTTCCTGTCTTTACTTTGGCCAGACCAGTCAGCATAGCGGTGGTGGGAGCTTAACTAGAAGACAATAAAAAAGGAGAAAGGATTCTCACCACACATTCATTATTTGATATGCACACATATGCAAATAAACAAACACACAAACATTTAGAATTTTGATGTAAACTCTATCCCAAGGTGGTTCTGCGGTAATTGTTGGCCTTTACACTTAAAAAGCTTTCCTAATCATTGTAAGCCTTTGTAGATCCAATGCATCATCAATCCTAATCATTAAACAAAGGAAATATTTCAGTACAAAACGTCTCGGTTACGTATGTAACCCTCGTTCCTTGAAAGACGGAACGGAGACGTCACGTTGGTGACCGACGAATGGGATCTTGCCAGAGAGACCAATCCACTTTGAGTGTAACTAAAGAAGCCAATTGACATTGGCATGTGGATTCCCCATCCAGCTGCCACACCCTGCAGCGCGGGTATAAGAGGCAGCTGGTGCACCGCATTAATTCATGCTTTCGCTGAGGAGCAGAGTCGGTGACCCGGCAGCTCAGCGGTGGTACAGCAACTGTGACGACGGGACATGACGTCTCCGTTCCCTCCTTCAGGGAACGAGGGTTACATACGTAACCGAGACGTTCCCCTTCAGTCGGTCACTACGAGTCACGTCGGTGACCGACGAATGGGATCCCTACCAAAGCGCCACAGGAGCTGCCCCCTCCAGTGCCTTGTGTAGACCTCCAGGTCCTTCTTATAAGGCAGACGATAGGACCAGGCTCTACACAGAGAAGGTTGACTACTGCTGTTCCTCAAGCAACCCAAACAGTAGGACTTGGATAACACTGGGAAAGCGTGCCCTTCCATTTGAGGAGTCACCTCCTCCAAGAGGGGGTTAAGTGACATTTATTCATGTGAAGTAACCCCGTAGGGCCCTATCGCACATGGAAGTCTCTGAGATGGCTCAGGCTGCATCATTTAGAGACGACAGAACGCGGTCTGCTGGGGGAAACATGGCTCTAGTAGCTGTACCGTGGAAATACACATATGGGAACCCAACAGGGTCGCTCATATGGGCACTAGCCTCACACCAGATTTCAGGAATTCAGTTGGCTGAAAGGCCTGGCACCGGACGCTCCGCCACATCCGGCCGCCGGAGTGCTGGAGGACTCAACAGGGTTTGCCTGGTTAAGGAACTCTCTGGAGAATAAGGCGTTAAGGACGCCACAAGCCGAATCTGAACTGGGCCTCTCAGTGCCACTACCCGTTTGAGGTGAGAACACAGGAGGAAACCGGTTCGACACGTAGGCTATAGAACCTAGCAAACATGTTAGGAGTCGCCCAGCCCGCAGCTCTACAAATGTCTGCTAGCGAGGCACCACAAGCCAGCACCCAGGATGATGCGACACCCCTAGTGGAGTGAGCACGCAGCCTGAGTGGGCAGTGCTTCATAGGCCAAGGTGATGGCATCCACTATCCAGTGGGCCATCCTCTGCTTGGAGACAGCCTTCCCCTTCTGCTGTCCTCCGTAACAGACAAAGAGCTGTTCTGAGGTCCTAAAGCTCTGAGTTCTATCCACGTACTGTCGCAGTGCGCGTACAGGACAGAGCAAAGATAGGGCTGGGTCTGCCTCCTCCAGGGGCAGTGCTTGCAGGTTCACCACCTGGTCCCTGAAGGGAGTGGTAGGAACCTTGGGCACATAGCCGGGCCGGGGTCTCAGTGTTGCACTGGAGTCAGCCGGCCTGAACTCAAGGCACAATTCGTCGACCGAAAATGCCTGCAGGTCCCCCACCCTCTTAATCGAGGCCAATGCAGTCAGGAGTAGGGTTTTCATAGAAAGAAATTTCAACTCAACTGCCTGCAAAGGCTCGAAGGGGGCAGTTTGAAGGGCTAATCCCAAGAGGGTAGGGAGGGAGGCCTAGGAGGATTTAACCTCCTGGCCCCCCTAAGGAACCTGATGACCAGATCTTGCTGCCCCACCGACCTCCCCTCTACGGGGTCGTGGTGGGCAGAAATAGCAGCAACGTAAATCTTAAGGGTGGAGGGGGACAGCCTACGCTCCAACCCTTGCTGCAGGAAGGAAAGCACAGCTCTGATCGAACATCTCCGGGGGTTCTCATGGTGAGAGGAACACCATTCAACGAACAGGTTCCACTTCAGAGCATAGGCCCGTCTAGTGGACGGTGCTCGAGCTGAAGCGATAGTGAGCGCTACCTCCTGGGGTAGGTCACCTAGAACCTCCGCGTCCCATCCAGGGACCACACGTGGAGTTTCCACAGGTCCGGACGCGGGTGCCAGAGGGTGCCCCGTCTCTGAGAAAGCAGATCCTTCCTCAGAGGAATCGGCCAGGGAGGGGCTGTGTCGCGAGGAGGATGAGTTCTGGGAATCAGGTCCTGTTGGGCCAATATGGAGCCACTAACAGGACCTGCTCCTCGTCCTCCCTGATCTTGCACAGTGTCTGTGCTAGTAGGCTCACGGGGGGAAACGCATATTTGCGCAGGCCCCGGGGCCAGCTGTGTGCCAGTGCATCGAGCGTTGCCTCGGCTAGGGAGTAGAACCACTCGCAGTGGGTGGTCTCTGGAGATGCAAACAGGTCTACCTGAGCAACTCTGAACCGCCTCCAAATCAGCTGAACCGCCTGGGGATGGAGTCTCCACTCCCCTGGAAGTGCTGCCCGAGACAGCTCGTTGGCTGCCCGATTGAACACTACTGGGATGTGGATGGCACGAAGGGACCTCAGATGCTTCTGACTCCAGAAGAGGAGGTGGCGGGCGAGTTGCGACATGCGACATGCGACAGGAGCGTAAACTGCCTTGCCGGTTGATATACACAACGGTCGCAGTGTTGTCCGTACGGACCAGAACATCCCTGCCCTGAAGGCACCTTCTGAGGCGGCTCAGGGCAAGGCCTACTGCCAGCAACTCGATACCAACGCAGTTGGGACCCCTCCATACCCCTGACACTGCGTGCCCGTTGTACGTGGCACCCCAGCCGGTGGCCGAGGCATCCGTGAATACCACAGCACGCCTGGATACCTGCTCCAGGGGCACTCTTGCTCGAAGGAACGAGGGATCTGTCCACGGGCTGAATGTTTTGTGGCGGGCTGGTGTAATCTGAACCCGGTGAGTACCACGTTGCCATGCCCACCTCGGGACTCGGCCATGGAGCCAGTGCTGAAGCAGTCTCATATGAAGCAGACCGAGAAGAACTATCGCCGCAGCTGCAGCCATATGCCCCAGGAGCCTCTGAAAGAGTTTCAGTGGGAGCGCCGTCCTGCCTGATAAAGTATTGAGGTAGTTCAGCACTGACTGAGCACGTTCCTGGTTGAGGCGTGCTGTCTGGTTGACCGAGTCCAACTCCATGCCGAGAAAAGAGATCCTCTGGCACAAGTTTGGTCTTTTCCTAGTTGACCCGAAGACCCAACTGGCTGAGGTGCCTGAGCACCAGGTCCCTCTGTGCGCAGAACTGATCACGAGACTGTGCGAGTATGAGCCAGTCGTCGAGATAGTTGGGGATGCGCACACCCCGTACTCTCAAGGGAACAAGGGCTGCCTCCGCGACTTTGGTGAAGACGATAGGGACAGCCCGAAGTGCAGGACCTTGTACTGATATGCCCGACCCTCGAACGCGAACCGCAGGAATGGCCTGTGCCGCGGGAGGATCGAGACATGAAAGTACGCGTCCTTCAGGTCGATCGCTGCAAACCAATCTTGGGGACGGACGCACCCGAAAATGCGTTTCTGCGTCAACATCTTGAATGGCAGCTTGTGAAGTGCACGGTTCAAAACTCGCAGATCCAAGATCGGTCGTAACCCACCGCTTTTCTTGGGCACAATGAAGTAAGGGCTGTAAAACCCTGACCTCATATCGGCTGGAGGGACCGGCTCTATCGCATCCTTCGCCAGTAGGACTGCGCTCTCCGCACGCAAGACAGGGGCATCGACAGCCTTGACTGAAGTGAACCGGATGCCCCTGAACTTGGGGGGATGCCGGGCGAACTGAATCGCATAGCCGAGTCTGATGGTCTGCAGGAGCCACTGGGATGGACTGGGGAGCGCAAGCCAGGCTCCGAGAGACCGTGCCAGCGGAGCCAATGGGGCAGCGTGGTGGAACACAGGGACCCGGCCCGGGACCTGTGATGGCCTGGCCTGTGACGGCAGGGGGTGCTGTCTGGGTGTGAAGTGTGACACTCACCTGATTCCTCCTCATGTGGGAGAAAACGCAGGAGTCCGGCTTGAGGCCTGTGACAGCCCGGCGTGTGACGCCATGAAGTGGGGACTCAAGTGCAACAGCCCTTACCTGGTTCTACGAATAGGCGGGGGGGGGGGGGGGGGGGTGCTCTTGGGCTACCCACTGCTGCCTGCTGGCGACAGAGGAGGAGGGAAGTGATCCCGTGATGCACGGTTCACCACTCTCCTCCTCTTGAGACTCAGAGACTGAGGAAAATGCTCTTTTATTGAAGTTTTGGGTACCGCTGGCTGCGAATAGGCAGCGGTGAATAGGAACAAAAACAAAATGAGACAAAAGATTCTCCACCCGTCCTCCTCTGGGGGAGGGAGTGGTGCGGTCACCATCTCCCGATGAGCAGTCTCCAGCATCTCTGGGTCGCCCGTCTCAGGGCCTCTTGCCCTGGACAGGCTGGGCGTCCGGCCTGCGACCGGCTCCACGACGCTGCCTGGTGGAAGGCTGCTGCAGCTGCATGGGAGCGGGGGCGGCTGCAGGAGGGCGCCCACGGCGACGAGCAGGCTGAGGGGCTGAAACCGGGGTGGAAGCAGCAGGTTTCCTCCAGCGCATAATGTGCTTGATCGCCTCAGTCTGCTTCTGTGCTGCCGAGAACTGCTGGGCAAAGCTCTCGACAGCGTCGCCGAAAAGGCCAGTCTGCGACACAGGAGCATTCAAGGAACTGTACCTTCTCCTGCTCCTTCATGTCAGCTAGACACAGCCAGAGTTGGCGCTCCTGGACCACTAGTGTGGACATCGTACAACCCAGAGACTGTGCAGTCACCTTCGTCGCTCGAAGGGCAAGGTCTGTTGCAGTACGCAGTTCATGTAGAACCGCCAGGTCGTGGCCACCCTCGTGCAGGTTTTCTCAGGGCTTTGGCCTGGTGGACCTGCAGTAATGCCATGGCGTGGAGGGCAGAAGCCGCCTCCCCACAAGCTCTGTAAGCACTGCCAGTTAGGCCTGACGAATACTTACAGGGCCGTGAGGGGAGACACGGGTCACCCCGCAGAGTGGTAGCGGCTGTTGGACACAGTTGCATGGCCACAGACCGCTCCACCGAGGGGATGCCCGCATACCCCAAAGCGGCCCCATCATTGAGGGTGGTGAGGGTGGAGGAGCCTCAAGATTTGTTTCGGGCAGTGAAAGGTGCCTTCCACGATCTAGTGAGCTCCTCATGCACCTCCGGGAAGAATGGCACGACCAATTCTCAGCGCGACCCCCACCAAGAAACCATTCGTCCAGCCTTGAAGGATCGGGATGCGGTGGAGGATTTCACACGAGCCCGACATTCTCGGACAACGCTACCACACCCGAATGGGGCAACGCAGCCGAGTCGTCATCCCCGGAGAGAGAGGGCTCGCCCTCCGATGCAGTGATCGACATCTGGTTGTCAGAGGGTGCACCGAAGGAAACAAGTGGTGCCCTCTGTCCTGCAGAGGGCCCAGCCCGCTCCAACGGCAGCTCCACCAGCTGCGGAGTGCTTGAGGGGTGAGGAACTCCACTTGGGGAAGCCCTCATCATGATCCTCAAATCACCTCAGACCCCACCGGACGCAGCGCCACCCCTGGTGCTGGGACGAACGCTGGATCGCTGCAGAGGCAGAGGGACTCCACCATGTTTGAAATAGCGTCTTTTATGCAACTCCGAGATGGTCATGTCCCCACAAGAAGAACATGCACCATCCACGAAAGCTTCCTCAGCGTGCTTAATGCCCAGACACGTGAGGCAGCGATCTTGACCGCCCTGAGGCGCCAGGAAACGCCCACACCCAGAAACGCACGGGTGATAAGACATCTTTAAAAAGACACGATCACCCATGTTGCTCTTTTAGGGAAATTGCTCTTTTAGTGCTGAAGCACGCAGGGGAGCTGGCCACCGCACACTCCTGGTGTGGCTGTCTGCAAGATCTTTGTTGAAGCTGCGAGACTATGACGACCGCTGCTGTTGCCGTAACGCCCGCATTCACTCGTTCTCTCTGCAACACCGAAGTAGAGAGCAGTAGTGATGCACCACCACTCGGCTCTGAAGCGAAAGGATGAATTAATGTGATGCACCTGCTGCCTCTTATACCCGCGCTGCGGGGTGTGGCAGCTGGATGCAGAATCCGCATGCCAATGTCCATTGGCTTGTTTAGTTACACTTGAAGTGGATTGGTCTCTCTGGTGAGATCCCATTCGTCGGTCACCGACGTGACTCGTAGTGACCGACTGAAGGGGAACCAAGCTTTGCTATTTGTGACCATAGAGGCTTTTTGTTGTCAAGAAATGGAAAAACAAGCAGGAGATTTATGCCCTGAATTGGCCTTTTTAAGATGTACAGAATGTTTGAAATAATGGATGAAATATTGATATATTTGAACCCTTTTCTCTCTCTCTTTTTTTTTTTTCTTTTTTCTTTTTGTACTTTATTGAAAAGATTTTCAGTAGATTGTCCAAGGAAGCATTCCACAAAAAGAAAAAAAAAAAAAGAAATGTTGAATAAAGTCATTATTTTTGTTTTCTTTGTGCACAAAGTATTCTTGTGCACAAAGTATTCTTGTAGCTTCATAAAATTATGTTTGAACCACTGATGTCACATGGACTATTTTAACGACATCCTTACTACCTTTCTCGACCTTGAACGTGGTAGTTCTGCTGCTGTCTATGCAGGGTCAGAAAGCTCTCAGATTTCATCAGAAATATCTTAATTTGTGTTCTGAAGATGAATGAAGGTCTTACAGGTTTGGACATGAGGGTGAGTAATTAATGACAGAATTTTCATTTTTGGGTGAACTATCTCTTTAATATAAATTGCAGTTTGAGTGCACAGACAGCAAGCTCTAAAAAACTCTTTTTCTAGTGATCGGCAGCAATCTGGGTGTGGCAGAGTGTCAGACAGTTCTGGGACGGAACTTGCGACCATAGTTGCTTTTGAGAAATGCATCCCAGAGCAAAATATTTACTTTTTTCTCTTCTCTGAGTGAATTTAGTTTGAAAATCAGACTTTTTTGTGTGTGTTTGTTTACATTGTATGCACGTAAGGATGCAGCGCAAATACATTTTTTAAATCATATTGTGAAACTGCATATTGGTGTTACCAGCCAGCATTTCTATGTAATATCCACAATTTAAGGAATCTTTAAGAGCTAGATGGCTCTGTTACCTTTTACTTTTGACTTTTCACTTTACTCTGTGACCTTTCATTTACTTTTTACTAATACTGGTGTGATGTCAAGAACAGACATTAGAGCTAGAAATAATGTAAAATGTAGCTATTTCTTGTGAGAATACACCAGGGTTCAAAAGTTCTCAGTCTTTCAGGTTGTGAGGGACACATTTTTGAAAATGTCCTCACAAATAGTAAAACATGTCAAAAATAGACTTTTGAAGTTATTCTCACTATTTGAAATGATCATAAATTGGCCAAATCATGTTTTTCTTTAAAGTGATACATCGCACAAAGATGAAAATCTGTAATTTACTCTCATGTCGTTCCAAAACTGTATGACTTATTTATTCTTCTGTTGAACATAAAATTTTTGCCCATTCAGTGGAAGACAGTGGGCTGTTGTTTGGACCCCAACATAATTTGATATATCTATTTCATTTAATTTCATTTTATTTCATATACTATCTATTGGTTTGGAATGACATGGAGTTGATAAATGATGACAGAATTTTTATTTTTGGGTGAACTGTCCCTTAATAATGTCAACAGGTTTCTGTGAGGTTTAGGTTTATCTGAGTATGAAAACTAATCATCACTAATACAGCTGTAAAAGTCTCTGCGTATGTGTGAGTATCCGTGTGTGTTACTCTTTCCCATGAGAGAAATCTGGCGAGGGTCAGCGATAGGTTAACACTATACCCATGTCCTCATCAGCACTCCATTAACAGATCTGTGTGTGTGTGCATGAGTGTGTGTGTGTGTGTGTGTCAGGGTCAGCAATAGGCCGTGTCTAAATCAGAGGTCCACTGTGGTCAAAGACAGGTCACCAGACGCTCATTAATGTAGACACCAACTCATAATCATAATGTTAACATACAGAACACCCATGCTTATGAAGCCCAACATGTACTTTCCACTCTACGAACATTTTTACAGTAAATCCATATGGTAAATGCCGCTATGGATCTATTCGGAGTGAAAACCCTTTGTCCCAGTCCCATCGGCCTCTGCAGACTGCACGGTCGGGTTGCTCTGCTGAACTTGTGCTGAACATTTTTACTGCACTGCCACCAACCTTGCTCCGCCTGTAAATCTGACAGAAAATTTGTTTGGCCTTTGACCCATGGGTGTCCCTCACGAGGCTCATACAGCCGGGGTCTGTTAAAACTATCACAGGGGAGGAACGCTCTCTCTGTGTGTGTATAAGGACTAATGAGAGACTGGGGCCGTTTGACTCGAGCTGTAAATCTGTAACCCCCCCTCATGCTCGCATACACAAACGCATGCACACATCGCCACCATCCTCTGGCAGAATTTCACAGGCCTCAGTGCTCTAAAATAATGGCTTGTGTTCTCACAGTAAATACTCTCTATAGCTCTGTTGTGGTATGTTTTTGCACTTTTCACCCTGTTCTCATTAGAAAAAACGAGAGAGAGAGAGAGCGAGAGAGAGAGATGAGGGAGGGGATGAAACCGCTTGTTTGGAGAGGTGAAGAGGTCATATTTATGGAAGCCCACAGCCGGGATTTTGGGGTCGGAGTAATTGGTTAATTTTTAACAACTGCTCCGGTAAGTCTAACCGATCATGTTGTATAATCCCGGTTAGAGCAGTTGACCTCTGATCTGTGTGCCAGGCTGCAGGGCAGCATTCTGTCTCTATAGGAAGTGACTTTTTACCATCAGAGCCAATGTTTAGTGTATTTTTCATAGACAGGGCCCATAAACTTTGGTGTTACGGGAAGCAATGCGGCATTTGTAAGCTTTCACTGCATGCAATGTTAACTGCGGTCATAAATGTCTGACAAAAATATACAGAGGGATTTTGAGCCTGTGTACAGGTTGAAACTGTGTTGTGTGGGCAAAAGGTCTCTGACCTCAAGGCCAAGTGTTCCTTCCAAAAACATGCACTCTTAGACTGACTAATCCCGGTGTAGATTTTACTGAAAATGACCCTCGTTTTACAGTGGTGGGAAGTTTCGTGTCTCCCACATGTCCGGGGCAGAGTGACAAAAGATATCCCTTTCCTTTTCCTCACCACTGGTATGTGCTTTTTTGCTACTATTGATTACGTGATGTTCTTTCATCCTGTTTTGCTTTTGTCCCCTGACTGTAGTAAGGTTGATATAATTATTCAGGCATTCCCAAACCCATTCCCAAGACATTTTTAATTCCCAGTCACTATAACTGAGCCCATTTCAAAGACGTAAAATAAATCAGTTTTGAATTTGAACTCGATTCATCTCTGAGCTGAATTGAAACAGAAGGGCTGCGTGCTGTAAATAGTAACATTTATGTACCGCTCATCTGTTTGAGAGTGCAAAGGAGAAAATTACTTACAGCACATGTAGCTAATGCACCAATTTCAGTTCTTCAACCTTCTTTTTTTTAGCACCCATCCATAATTTTTATTATAATGTATCAATTTTTGGAGCTTTACTGTCTCTTTTTATTTTGAACATATCAAAATGAGTAACAGAAGATGTAATCTAGGTGTAAAATATTGGTAACTTTTTACACTAAGGTTCAAATTGTTAACTTTGAAAGATATTTTTGCAGTACTTACTAATCTAGGTTTATGCTAATTTCCTAATGTGCTCTAGGTAACTGTTCATGTACCTGTTTTTTGACAGTAAAGACATTTATGAAGTTACAAAAGATTTCTAATTCAAATAAATGCTGTTCTTTTGAATTTTCATAAAATATTCATAAAATAACAACTAAAGAACACAACTGTTTTCAACATTGATAATAATAAATGTTACTATAAATGCACCAAATCATCATATTAGATTGATTTCTGCAGCTGAAAATTCAGCTTTACCATCACAGAAAAATAAGTTATATTATATATTATACAGTATATTGTCAAATTGATAAAAAATAAAATGTGTAGTTGTTTTAAACTGTAATAATATTTTGCAATACAACCTTTTTGTTGTATTTTTGAACAGTAGTGTCAAGTATATGGATATTAACATTAACATTTTAAATATAAATTTTTGGAGTAATAATGTCACAGTTAGCCAGTGTAACACTGAACAATCATTAAGGTTATTTTATTTAAATCAGCTGTTTAAGATATTTCAGGTACACTTTAAACTGATTAAACTCGGCTTGTCTCTCTTCAGATTTGGTCATGAGAATTGAGAAAGTATTATACCATTACAGGAAACAGCCACTGCACTTCCAGGGGCTTGCGTGCTTTAGCTTTCACCCTCCCTTAACCTCGAATCTGTCAAATGTGTATCATTTTTGACAGACAATAACACATTTCTCAGCTCATTTGAGAATGGATGTGCTTGGGTGGTCAGGGACCTCTGTGGATTATACACACACACACACACACGTTCATAGTGTGTGTCACTGCAGCCTACAGTACATTGGACTGAAGACTGACCGCAGGCTGCATGAAACCACTGGTTGAGTATCCGCCCTCGGTTCCTAACCAGTCCAAACCAGAAGCTGGGCCCAACAGCAGCCGGTCTGTGCTGCTAAGTAATTCTGACAGGCGCTAACTCAACCCAGTTAGACAAGAGCACATACACTGATGGTCTGAAAAATTATTTATTCTATCATATTTCTTTCTCTGTTTTGTATAAACTCCTAATTGTCCCAGTGCAACTTTGTAGATTAAGCACAATTTAGATGGCCTGATCCACACAGATGTTTGTGCTGTTTTGTCATTGACAGCTTACTTTAATTTCACTGCAGTGAAAGAGTTCTAGTGTCTTCATGAAAGTTTCATCTGATCATTGGAAAGTCATGGAGAACAGAACACGGTAGAATGAGTAAGCCACAATAATGGCTGCTTTTTGTAATTAGCTTGTTTATGGCTGAAATAATATAATATGCTGTAAAGCCTATGTTAACCTGCCAAGATGAGTCA